>JBAWJY010000012.1:0-546111 GCA_037356115.1 Neofusicoccum sp. Z2
CTGATTAGGCCGGCATCCGTGCCACGCCGCGGGCAGTTCTCATTCGCACATCGCCGTTGTCCACATGGCATAGGATTCGCTTACCTAGACTGGAAGGTGATTGGCTCGGCCTGCTTACCGCAACCCCCGCATTGGTGCCGCGTGGGCCGATAAGCTTCATCCTCCACCTTCTGAATTGTTTCCACTTCGTGAGAATACGGCTTGGCTCATCACCGAGCACCAGGGTGGCCTGCGTGACTGTAAAGGCGTGCGAGTTGCTAGGCGTGATCAAGAGTGCCAACTACCGGGTAACAGCCACGGGTCTGCGGAACCTCAACATCTGCTGTGCTTCTTCTACCTCCCATCTGCCCCGCCTTCATCAACTTCGGTAGAACGTCTCGGCTCCCGACCTGGCGCGGAAGCTGTCGTTGCATCATCCGCCTTGCCGCGACAAATTTTCTGTTGGCGCTGACAGATTACGTCCGTCGTAACCGTACCAACGCCATTTTGGAAGAGGGATGGGAATTTGTCCGAAGATTATTAGTTGACATCGAGAAGGTAAGTCTGAATTCATCAACTCCAAAGTGGGGTCAGATCCTAAGAAGTGTTTCTATGGCTGACCATGTCAAAGCATCTGCTCTCTCTCATTGCTCCCTTATCGCGGCCTTCATTCGCCTTCAGAAAACTTATCACACCACTGTTGCAGTGATACTGTAGCAACTACATACAACATCAGTCTTGGACCATTGTAACCCGCGCAAACATGGGTTCCATCACAGGATACCAAGACTTCTCAGCCTTCGAGGTCCCATTCACTAATGACACTCTCCTTCAAGTCCGCACCGGCAAGACCAAAACCGTCCCGGGCACCAAGATCCCCAGCGCCATCAACAAGACGGTCCGGAAAGGCCCCCTCTTTGTCGGCAAGCTAGGCATCGAAGGCGACCAGCAGACCTACTTCAGGCACGGCGGGCCAGACAAGGCCGTCATGCATTACTGTAGCAGCCACTACCCCATGTGGACCGAGGAGTTCCCCAGCAGCGCGCGCTTCTTCAAGGAAGGCGGCTTCGGCGAGAACTTCGTCTCAAGCACCATGAACGAGCGCAACATCTGCATCGGAGACGTCGTTGCGGTCGGAAAGGACGTCCGTCTCCAGGTCAGCCTGCCGCGCGCCCCGTGCTTCAAGCTCAACCACCGTTTCCAGCAGCAGGACATGTCACGTCTGAGCCAGGAGTCCAGCCGCACCGGTTGGTACTACCGTGTTCTGCAAGAGGGCTACGTCCAGGCGGGAGATGCGATGCGGCTCGTTGAGCGTCCGCATCCGAAGTGGACGATCTACATGGTGCAGCAGTTCCTGCATCGCGACAAGACGAACGAGGAGGCGGTTCGAGAGCTGGCCGATCTTCCCGAACTGGGGCAGCAGTTCCGGGAGTTGTTCGCCAACAGGTTGGCCAAGATGTTCAAAAACTTTGACTCGGAGAGGGAAGATTGGCGCCTGAGGGGCACTGAAGCAGAGCTTCTGGAGAACTGGAAGGACTTTAGGGTGACTGCGAAGAGCCAAGAGACTGGCAAGATCGCATCGTTCGTATTCGAAGCTCTGACTCCGGCTCAGGATCCGCAGAAGGTCAAGCCAGGTTCGCACGTGAGGGTCAAGTTGCAAAACCTGATCCGATCTTACTCGCTCGTCGGCGGAGACTCCAACCGCCTCGAGATCGGCGTTGCCCTCGACGACAACAGCCGCGGCGGTTCGCAGTATCTCCACGACTCCGTCAAAGTCGGAGACACCTTGGTCCTCGGCCGACCCACGGAAAGCTTTCCCCTCGAGCCCGAAGCAACCAAGGACATCATGATCGCCGGCGGCATCGGCGTCACCGCCTTCATTCCCGCAGCCCAAGAGCTGGCCCGCCAGTGTGTGGAATGGGAGCTCCATCTTTGCGTCCGTTCCAAGGACGACATCCCTTTCCGCCGGTACCTCGACCCCCTCGGCGACCACCTGATCGTCCACAGCAAAGCCGACGGCGACCGTCTGAACATTCTCCAGCTGCTTGGCTCTCAACCCCTCGACACGCACGTCTACTGCTGCGGTCCTGAACGCATGATGGAGAACGTTACCGCTGCGGCCGAGAACTTGGGTTTCCCGAAGGAGAACATCCACTTCGAAGCTTTCACGGCTAATCTGACGGGCGATCCGTTCACCGTGGAGCTGGTGAAGAGTGGGAAGACGGTTGATATCCCCGCGAATGATACGCTGCTGGATGTGCTGAGAGAGTCTGGGTTTGAAGTGCCGTCGAGCTGTGAGGTTGGTAACTGTGCGACGTGTAGGGTAAAGTTGATGAGTGGGAGGGTGGATCATAGGGGGACGGCGTTGGAGGATCACGAGAAGAAGGACCACATGCTGTGTTGTGTTTCAAGGGGAATTGGGAAGATTGCGATTGATTTGTAAATACAGCATCTTCGTCAACTGGACTGGAGCCATTCACCTGGATGCTTCACGTCCGGATGATGCGATTACTTGCTAAAGTTTTTGGATGGCGACGAGCATTAAATGCCTTCTTCTTTTCCTTATAGACTGCTGAGGATAGAACTTGCGCTTTGACTCCTGCTTTTTCTTTTTCAATTTATACACTCTTATGAATTCAGCCCTGGCTCATTTGGGAAACGTACCCGTCTCGCTGGCATGCTTAATCGTGCCGACTTTTCAAGTTTTAGGTAGACGATCTAATCGTCTGCCCATACGTCTATATAAGATGCACAAGTTTCCTAAAGCTAGGATACTTGAATAACATTCTCGGTGTGCTAACGTTACTCTCCGAGACCTCAGAGGGATGCTTGGATGAACGACATGTACGGTTTGCGGAAGGCCAAGCCAGATTCCACGGAATTGAACCATTAGAGCACGAAGTTACTGCTCAGGATTCCAAAATGGATAAGTGTTTCTGGGATCAATCGGTCACGTACTGATAGATAAGATCTTCAAGTAATCTTCTATCTGTTCGACAAAATCTTCCTGATTGGGTCTCCCTCCAAATCTTGTGTCAACCTGCCGCTCGACCCTGCTTCAGTGCAAATTTTACTATCCCTGCATAAGCGATTTTTAATATACCTTAGGTAGACAGAAAGACAGCGAGGCTCCCATGTTTTGGCCGAGAAAACTGCGGTTCGTGCAGGGCGGATTTCGAGCATCCACATGCACAGACAGCAACGCCCGTCCAGTCCATCTGGACGAATGATTCAACCTCTTCCGGGACGCACAATGATTTCTGGCCCCCGTTTCTGTATCAACGTTTACATACCAATCATTGTGTGAGCCACAAGCTCTTGCATGGTGTGCAGTTTCTTAAGAATATTGAAGCCCTACAGGGCGACTCGGTCAAAACTTCCATAAAGATGAAAAATTAACATATAATTTCAGAGCCCACTCAGATGCAGTCGTACCAATTAAACGTCGGAAAACATAAATGGGTTTTAGTAAGGCGGTATTTTTTAATGGATGCCTGTCGGCTAGACAGGGCGAACCCGGACTCGGAGTGTCGCCAAATTCTCCTTGAGGTTGAAGTGGGTAGAAGTTGACATCACTTGCGTGATAATAGAGCTGGAGATCCACAACAAATCACGGAACATTCGAGAACAGCTTCCAGGTTTCCAAAAAGCAATTCGCCGAGTCACACAGGGCGCAGAAGTTATGACCAAGCTGGTGCAGCTCACTAAGAAACTCTTAGATCATGGCAATGACATGGATCCGACTATCGGCTATAGAAACCATGTTAATAGACGCTAACTGTTTGGCGGGATGCAGTAGAAGTGCTTAGTTGCGGAAAATCTCGGACGATGGGTTTCCGATATAGGAAGTTGGTTGAGTCACGTGTGTTGATTCAGGCAAGTCGGACGTCACCCGAACAGTGTTCTGCAGACCTCAAGAAGCATACCAGCATTTTGCTCTAGCAGCATACAAATAATAAGTAAAGGCAATAAACTTACCGGGCTTGTTCACTGCAATCCATTGTTCGAAAGTATATCCGATTGCGCCTCGCTGTAAACCAATCTATGGACGTTCATTGATTTGCTCCCAGCCTTCTCAGCACTGTCTCCACATCTTCACGCTGTCGACGATCATCTGGCCATCTTTCTCCCACGTGGGATACCACTGATCCCTGGCATCCCAAAAATCTTTCTTCGCTGTGGGGCTGTTGTCCACCCACGGCTTGCCGAATTTGCCATCGGGAAACCATCCGTTAGTTCCGCCTGGGCATTCAAGAGTGAGCTTAGGTCCACAAAATCGGGGAAACTTCGTAAAGACTTACCGACTGCAACGTTGAGGAGCAGGTAGAACTCCTGGTCGAACGGGGCGCTGACGGCGCCATTGATCCAGGGGCTAGCCAGGCGAGTTCCGTTGGCGCTCGAGACGGGAAAGTTTCCGATGTCCCACAACGACTTCTTGAACGGGATGTACAGGACCTGGAGGAGACGCGTGTCGATATAGGTGAAAATATACTTCTCGGTCCACTCGACGCCGTAGGTGTGGAACTTGTCGCCGTACTGGGAATGGAGGGCCTGCTTCCGGTTCGTGGTCTGGTAGTAGCCGTCATTGCTGGCATCCGGCCCCCAGTGAAGCGTGCCGATGGCCCAGTCGTTGCCACCGCCGTTAGCCTCGTAACTGTAGTTGTTTCCGCGTGACTCGAGGATATCGATCTCGCCACTTCGGGGCCAGTCGCCGTAGACACTGTCGGTTGGAAGCATCCAGATTGCGGGCCACAGCCAGTCTCCTTTGGGAAGTTTGGCGCGCACCTCAACACGGCCGTACCTGATGGAGGCGCCCTTCTTGGTGGTGAGGCGGGCAGACTTGACAGGGGGGACGATGGTGCCATTGGTGGTGTTTGTGGAGGCAATGCAGTCTGACCAGGAGGAGGATGTGCAGGCGCCAGTGGCGGTCAGGTTGATCACGCTGTTCTGCTCCACCATCGATGCATCTTGCAGAGTCGGCTTGATGTACAGTTGACCACCTTTGATAAACACATTTGCCTCATCTGCTGTAGTCTCATCGAACTCTCCGTTGCTGTAAAGAAGTCAGAATCCTCAGGGACGGAGCGCTAGTCGGAGCTAGGATGCAGCTAACTTACCCGTAGCCATTAAGCCGGACCTCATGCGTCCATATGGCCGGATCAAGGCTTCCGGAAGAGAAGTCCTCAACAAGCACCGGGCAGTAATTGTACTGTGACGTATTCCATTCCACGCCCAACCACACCAGAACTCCACTGACGCCGGCACCGACAAGGAGCCCAAGCATGGGAATTATCCATAGCCACGGGTCGCTTGCTTTCTTTCCTTTCAGAGCCTTGGGAGTCTGAATCGTACCTTTGGGGGCTCGTCGAGAACGAAAGTAAGGTGCTGCGCCGGGAGATGGCAATGGGGAACCCCTGACTGAACCTGGGCGTGTGTTCGGAAGAGATCCTTGGGGTGTAGCGAACGGATTCCGAGGAGTCACCAAGCTCTCAGGTCGGGTGCTGATGCTCAGAGCGCTGGCCGGAGATGTGCGGCCGGTGGCACTGGGATCAGTGAAAGGATCGGAACTCTTCATTGTTGCGGAGAGCAGCCGCACAGCTGGTTTCAGCGAGAGGAATGGGAATAGAAGTCAATCGTGTGTCTCGTCTGGCAAGCCGCGACTGAGGGATATCTCGCATTACTTTTCTACCTGTGCTCGCACGGGGCGGCCGTGGAGCCAGCGAATGGCCGCGCTGCAGGACCCGGGCCGACAACGCCACGAGCTGAAGAAGCCTCGACGCAACGCGCGGTGCAGTGGTCCAGAGCATGCTGGCGCGGAGAGTGGGCTCGGTAGAGCGGATGGCACGGCGGGTTCGGCGAGGACAGTAGAGCGGCGGCTAGCGTATCGGGGTTGCCATTGTGTGGCTGGCGCAAACCGCCGGGCGGCGGCCTGGACGTGGGAGGAGGACTCTTCGCGTGATTCCGACGGAGATAGCCGCTGCGGCTGTGTGCGCGCTTCGCAGGCGTGCGTCGCGGCGGCTGTGGGCTCCCTTTTTAGTGCCGCGCTCGCGTGCTTAGCCGTTCCGGGAACTGCCGGTCGGCACGCCTTCCCCCTTGCAGAAGCTCTCGGCGCCCATCAAGTTGCCTGTTCCTGTCGTGGCGCCGTTGTCATCTCCACAAATCCCTCTCCCTCAGCTCACCTCCCGTCGCGCTCGTCGCGCCCGCCGCCCCGGCGCTTGCGATAACCTTATGGCGGCTTCCAGCATCTCGGCCCTGCCGGCGCCACCGCTCCCTGCCGGGCTGCCTATCGCCCCGAGTGACCAGGTGCCGTCCGCTTGACAAGGCGCTTGCCGGGCTGGCGCCTGCGTCGTGCGGCTCCCACCGCGTGGAATTACCGCCGCGCGCTGTCCTCCGGTGGGACCTATTTGGAATGGTCCGTCCGTCACCTCCGCATTGCCGGCCAGCTGGGTGCCACGTCCTACGCCAGCCGCTTTCCATGCCAGGGGCCACATGTCCCATCACGGCGGCTTGGGCTGTCGCTCGGCTGTCCCAGCGGGGCATACGAAGACTTTTTTTTTGGGTCGAAAGCGGCATCGGCGGACACAAGGCTAGGCTATCTCCTGACCGTTGGCATGAAGCCTCATCGTTAAAGCCCTCTCACGCCTCCTCGGCTGTCTGTGTTCGCCCTCATCGCCCTCAGCCTTCGGCAACCAACACTCTCTTGGTCACTGTCTTGCTTTGCGTCACTCGTTTTTCGTCATTCGCTTCGCCACCGCGGCTTCGTCTCTTTTGAGAACTACTGCAGTCTCTCACACTCGTTGGCCAAATGATTCAGCCCAGAACCTCCAGTAACAGTCTGCCCGAGGCCGAGATCTCACCACCTGAAACTCCGGGCGGCCTCACACCCCTTTACCAGAGCAGAAATGGTTCGACGGCGGGTTTATCTCTGTACTCCCAGCAGAACAGAGACACCCAGTTCATCCATGACATAAGACATGATGTCATTATCAATCACTTGTACGAGAAGCAGGTCGGCTCAAGATGGATCCAAGACTTCAGCGGTGCTCTCGAAGGCGTCTTGCTCAAGAAGAGCCGCGGTGAATACATCACCTTCCCCGAGTCACTGGCTGAGTCGTCCTTGGCCGAGTCGATCGCAACCCTCAACGTTCAGGTAAGTCCCTTCTTAGATCATCACGTTCATGGAAGCTCATTTTGCATCAGTCTGCGATGACGGTGAGGACCAGGGTTGTGTCCACCTTCATCGCCCGCGCAACCGATGCCGAGATCCCTATCAGGAAAGGACTCCGCGTCCAGATAATTCCCACCATCGAAGAACTGGTGTATGCGCGAAAGCACCAGTATGCCGCATTCATCTCTTCTGAGTCTCTGCTAGTCGTATGGGATGACAATCCGGAGAATCTTGCCATCAGGGCCGAGGGCATTCAGGAAGATTTGCTCAAGTCCGCCATGTCCTCTTATGAAGCCGGTTTCAGTGAAAAAGGTGGCATAGTAGAAGAGGTTGAGATTGATCTTGAAGCCTCTGCCGAGAAGGAACGTCCTACAGTGTACTACAACACCATCTGCACTGCCTTCAGTCTTGCGCTGCTCGTCACTCTTTCCGGCCTTGGTTATCAGCAGATCGGTAGAGAGGTGGCCCTGCTCAAGAGCTGGTTCTCCATACTCCTGGTCCTCATGACTCCTATCAACTGGTTCATGGCTCTGGTAAGATGTGCCTACTCTTCCTGACTTGCTCAGCCCTCCACATACCTTTCAAAAGTGGCTAACCAACTCTTCAAAGTTCTTTACCAACGTCATCGTATCCGTGTTCGCCCGCATCTTTGGTCCTGTATCGTACCTCGAGCAAAACTCGAAGTTCTACTCGGCTAAATGCGCCCCAAGGATAGAAAAGTCGATAACTGGATCACTCCCGCATGTCACAATTCAGTGCCCGGTGTATAAGGAGGGTCTGGACTCTGTTATTGCGCCAACGGTTCGGTCCATCAAGAAAGCCATCTCCACTTACGAACTCCAAGGAGGGACGGCCAACATTCTAATCCATGATGACGGTATCCAAATCATCGATGAGGAGGAACGCCAAGCTCGGATCGACTTCTACACGGACAACAACATCGGTTGGACAGCCAGGCCTAAGCATGGAGACAACGGCTTTGTCCGTCGGGGAAAGTTTAAGAAAGCCTCCAACATGAACTTTGGACTGCGGCTCTCTAACATGGTCGAGGAGAAACTCAAATCCATTCCTCGAGATGAACGTTGGACCGCCAGAGATGAAAACGAGGCATACGATCTGTGTCTGCAGCAAGTGTTGGAACAGGAAAAGATCGCATGGGCAGCAGGAAACATCCGAGTCGGCGATTACATCATCATCATTGATTCGGACACTCAAGTGCCTGAAGACTGCATCCTTGACGCAGTTTCCGAGATGGAGCAATCACCCGATGTCGCGATCATCCAGTTCGCTTCTGGGGTCATGCAAGTTTCCTGGGACTTTTTCGAGAACGGAATCACCTTCTTCACCAATCTGATCTACTCCGCTATCTGCTTCGGTGTTGCAGCCGGAGACGTTGCCCCGTTCGTCGGCCACAACGCTATCCTTCGTTGGTCTGCTGTGCAGCAGGTTTCTTTCATAGATGATCAAGGCGAGGAACGCTTCTGGTCCGAGACCTCTGTTTCAGAAGATTTCGATATGGCTCTCCGCCTTCAAATCGAGGGATACGTTGTTCGTCTCGCTGCCTGGGCTCACGGAGGATTCAAAGAGGGCGTTTCGCTGACGGTCTACGATGAACTTGCTCGTTGGGAGAAGTACGCGTATGGATGCAACGAGCTCATGTTCAACCCAATGTACCAGTGGATCTACAAGGGGCCGTTCACCCCTCTCTTCCGCACGTTCCTTGGATCAACAATGCCCCTGGCGTCGAAGCTCAACATCATCTCCTACATCGGCACGTACTATGCCATTGGTGCGGCCTGGATCTTTACCTTCGCAAACTATATCGTGGTCGGACTGTACAACGGCTACTATGACAAGTGGTACGTCGAGTCGTGGAAGATCTGGCTCTCTGTCATTGCCGTGTTCACTGTGGCCGGAAACGTGGCACTTGCCATTGAGCGGTACCGTCTTGGCCAGAAGTCTTTGATCGGTGCTTGTAAGTCTTTGGTGCTTCTTTCATGCGCAGGTTGAATGATGCTAATCATGTTTTAGTCGTCGAGAACTTCAAGTGGTGCCTCATGTTCGTCGTCTTCTTTGGCGGCCTCTCCTTCCACCTTTCTCAAGCGCTCCTATCACACATGTTTTGCATCGACATGCAATGGGGTGCCACTGCAAAGGAGGTTGAGCGCTCCAATTTCTTCCTCGAGGTTCCGAAGATTGCAAAGCGTTTCAAATGGAGCATGCTCATGTGCTTCGCTATCATCGCCGTCATGGTCATTATGGCAAGGGCGCCCTTCATTCCTTGGAGCTGGCATATCGACCAGTTTGTTGCTATCTTCCCGATGTCGACGCTGGTTGGCTGTCACATACTGCTTCCTATTGTGCTCAACCCGAGCTTGATGGCTTTCACCTTCTGAGCTTTTCTCATCCACTTGTATTCTTACGTTCAGCGACACACAAATCACGTTATCTCTCCTTTCAGACTGGCATTGGAGTTCCATGGAATGCTTATAGATGTTCGTTCACTCTCTTATGGCCTTTTATGACAGATGCAGCGGCGCAGGCTCCTCTCAGGCAACATGGCGATTTGACAGATAATTTGTAATCGCTCCCAATCAATGATGTCGGAGGATATGTTTACGGAAGGCCGAGATAATCTTTGGTATTTCCTTCCTTTCTTTCAAATACAGAAAAACTTGCTCTATTGATAGAATTACACCACACTTGCATTTTCCCCTGTTCTCTTGTGAAGAAAGGGTCGGCAAATGTGAGCGACTTCACGGCTTCTGAGCGAAGGATCAGGTGGCGCTATAGAAGTTCTAAAAATGAATTTGCTAGCATGTAGAGTATAGAAGGGCCGAGAGGCTGGCTGTGAAAATTCCTTTGGTCGGGGCGGCGCCATGTGGCGCAGGTGGCCTTGATAGTGCATGACCTGTTTAGTCTAGCAGCTACCCCTGCGTCTTGCTGGCCGCCGCAGCCAAACTTCACATCTCGTATACGAAAAGGCGGTACGCGCTATTTGTGGATACCTTTGGAAGCTAGAGAGTGCAAATTTGAAGGCCTTGGTGTCATGAAGCTACAGCTGCAAAGCATCTCTCACGCGCTTCTCGACTACCCAGCGGCGGTGAGCGCGGGCCCAATTTGGGTTAGCGTGGGCGGCAACGAATTCCGTCTGGCGCCGTCGGGCTGACGAGCTCAACGGCCCAACCCAATCACGCTTGCCATCACTCAAGCCGCCACAGCCATCGTGGAGAGGAGCACTTATCAAAGGGAATCTGGAGCGAAGGATACAAGATGGAGCAGCGTGACGTTCGAGCCCGCCGCCGCTGCTATCCACAGTCGCCGAGCAACCCATCGACATCTGGCGCCGCGGAGACGCTTGACACGCGCTCAACACGCGCTCGACATCTCACCCATCCAATGCCTTTCTCGTGCCACATTCCATCGCCTGTCTGTGGCTTCTTGCATCCTTTCAGACAGTCGATATTCAGAGACATCTGGTCACGTGTCAAGGCCCACCCATGAGTGAGCGCTTCGCCGCGGCCTCGCTCTGCAGATGACAATCCTCAACAATCTCTTTTCCACCAGCAATATTGAGGCTTTCAGCACTTCAAGCGAGCGTGCGCTCTCAGCCTCGCGGATGAGCCGCTTGTGATGGACGGACTCCGCTTTGTTAATGTCCGACCGAATTTTCCGGGCGACAGCAACAGGTTCCCTCGGCCGCGTCCTGTGACTTCATGTCTGCAATGCCGGCGCCGCAAAGTTCGTTGCGACCGCACCGTCCCCCAATGCTCTGCCTGTCGACGCGGCAACTACCCGTGCTCTTACGCGAATACTTCTTCGAGCGTGACCAATACGGCAGCTACAACACACGAGGATACCTCCGCAGGCAGTATTACAAATCAACAGGTGCTGCCACAGTCCGACATCATTGCACGCCTTCAAAGACTGGAGAGGTTGATTGGACGAGCGGCCGATGTATCCCAGCCTTCCACCTCAGGCAATGCAGCAAGCAATGGCCCTGCAGAACCGAACCACCCACCCGGAATTTCTTCAGAGCGACGCCATAGCCAGACTGAAACCTCTCCCAATGTTGCGGCAGCTCTATCCTCCGGCGGCTTAGACGGGACTCTGCTTCTTGAGGGTGGGCAGTCACACTACGTCTCCTCCGTGCACTGGGCACTGCTGGCAGATGAGGTATGCTGAGTCGAGCTTTTTGACGGTCGTGCTTGAATGGATGCGGCTGAGCATAGCATCAGATACACGACATCAGGACCCTGCTCACGGATCATGCCGACGAAGAGCCTGAAGGGGCTATTAGCTCCATAGGACAGCCAGCAAACGAGAGCCTCTCTGATATTTACTCGCACACGTCCGTGTTGTTCGGAGCTGGACGAAAAAACATATGTCTTACTGCGCTATTGCCGAAGTCTTCTGAGGACTGCTATAACTTGCTCGATGTCTTTTTCTCAAATGTCGATCCGATGACAAGGATTATTCACAAGCCCAGCCTCTCTCGGCGCTTCGTCACCTACGTCGAGATGACCTTTGAGACGGATTCTATACAGTATGTCATCAGCATGTTCCTTCAGTCACAAGCATTAACCATGTTTAGACCAAAAGATTGGGCGGTGTCTCGGCGAAGTTCTCATGTTGAGACTAACTTCCGGACTTTTGAACCTCTTGTCTTTGCCATTATGTACTCAGCAATCAACAGTTTGACGCAAAATGCTGTCCAGGACAGATTTGGGATCAGCAAAAACGCCTTATTACATCAATTCCAGCGAGGCGCGGAGTTATCTTTGGAGCGAGAAGATGTTCTTACAACTTCCAGTCTTGAGGTACTACAAGGCTTTGTTTTGCTGCTGGTAAATTTCGTCATCTGGCTCTTCTTGTCATCCGCTAATATACACAGAGCTCCCAATTCAGAGAAGATGATCTTGGAAAAACTTGGCCTCTGACAGGACTTGCTATCAGAATAGCCATCGACCAGGGACTGCACAGGGAACCCTCTCTATTTCCCTCCGGAAACATGGATGCTGTTCAAGCAGAGCTCCGACGAAGGGTTTGGCATCAACTTTGCCACCTCGACTTCCGTTCTGCTGAGGGAAAAGGACACGAGCCGGCCATATCGGACGACGACTTTACGACTCTTCTGCCGCAGCACATTAATGACGACGACTTACTGGAAGGTACACCGCCTTCTCAGACACTCACTCCCACCGCTGGATTCACAGACATGACGACCCATCTGATCCGTCTGAACGGTATTCATTGTTTCAGAAAGGTGGTCCAAAGCACCTACCGCCTTGAACGACGAATCAAAACCTCGACCCTTGGAGAGCACGAACTTATCGATCCAGTCGCGGAGATCCAAAACATGTACCAAGAAGTGCGTGTGATGATCGATGCTCTGCTGGAAAAACAACAAACGCTCTACGTGCCTCACTGTGACGCCACAGTCCCGCTCCAGGCAATAGCGTTAGGGCTTGCAACACTTCTGGAGTGGAAATGCTGGGTCATATTCTGGCTAAGGATTCCCAGAGCATATCGAGAGGCAGTCATATCTGCCGAAGTTCGGACGATGTAAGCTAAGATTTTCTTTAGACGCGTCGAATGTGTGGAGTACTGACTTGGGCAGGATTTTTGAGAAGTCCATCATGCTCATTGAAAATCTTATGGCTGCCAGTCTGGCAAAAGGGTCGGAACCATTCCAATGGCACATCAGTGGCCACAGCGCGTTCCAAGCCATCATGCATGTTCTCTCGGAGCTGAAAGCTCCCGAATTTAGCTCCGCGCATCAGGTTTCTCTCCGCGCACGGGCTCTCAGCGCGCTTCATAAGACAAGAAAGGTGAAAGAACATGAGTCGAGTAAGACCTGGAAGGTCGTGCGTGGCATGATCGATAAGATAATACCCCCGGGCTGGAGCGATTCCTCCAATCCCACTACCGCTACACAAGCGCCCAATACAGAACTTGAAGCTCCTCATTTCGGGGATCTTACTGAAGGATCGCCTCCAGCTACCACACTCAAAGGCTACACGAGGGACCTTTCAGCACAAAACACAGCGGAAAAACCCCCCAATACCTTCGAGAACAACTCGACTATGTGGCCATCTACAGGAGACCAGACCACTCTCGCCGATGCTCCTGATTTCACAGATCTTTCAGGGGAATTTGATTGGGTAAACAGACCTTGCACCTCCCTGAAGAAGGCCAAGCTAACTTCTGCAAAAGGGTTGGTGGAATCTTGACTCGCTTCCGTGGAGTCCTTCTGGATAATCATAACGAAGATCTGTGAACATTGTTCCGCAATCGGTGTTAGGCAACCCGCTCAAATTTTCGCTTCAATTTGGTTGGATATCTCAAAGAACAATGCCTATAGTCGTGTAACTGGTAGCCTATCAGCTGACAGCTAGAAGTACAAGTCTCTTGAAACAGTCCGCGTAAAAAGCTCGAGAACAGCTTCGCTCCGGCAAATGACCTGCTGCATGTAGGCTAAATCCGGTCCACTCAAATCGGCGGATCCGGTTTCGGAGGTGACAGAATCAACTCTGCGTTTATTTCCACCCTCTCTCGCTGCATTCTCTGCGTCCACATTTCCAGCCGCTTCGCACGTCCATGTCAGTGATGGCGACGCCATGGAAGATGGAGAAGGAAAGGAGACTGATCCTGGGCTCGAGGTGGTTGATGATCCAGCTTTTTGGCCAGCCGGACTCCCACTGGCGGACAACGAGCCACGCTCTATCAAAGTCTTCAGTGTGGCGAGTGTCTCTCCTCCTCTTAAGAGTGCCCTCCGTACGACGAATCGTCGAATAGCGATGTCTTCCTCATGGCTCACTTCATACTCGCCGACTCGACACGATACCTGGGTGCTTCCACAAGGACCTTCAGGCGTCACATTTGTTCCAGTTCCCAAGTCAGGCGTGCTGGATTGCTGTGCAACGACATGTTCAAAGAGGTGCAGAACTAGCTGCAATGACGAGACGGTGAGGAGGATAGCAAAGGCGTCCTTGTGACATTGGCCACAATGAAGGAACGCACGACAGGAAGCGAGTGCAGCGTTGATTCGCTGGACGCAGAGGTCGAGGCGACAAGAGGATGATAACGATCCCCGAGGCCGAGTTGAGCGGTAAAGCGAATGAAGAGCATTGAGGTTCGTCAACTGGAGTTCGAAGCAGTTGCACAATCCCCCCGACGCATCATCTTCTTGAAAAGGCTGTGTGGGCGTGTTGCACAGCTTATCGTCCGAAAATTCACAATCCCTTATGGATCCAGCAAGTAGTTCGAGTGGCGGACTTCGAATGCTGTCGGCCAGCAAAAATGGATCTACGTCTGTGAATCCATTCTCCGGCGGAGTTATGGAGCAGTTCTGTCCGATAGCGCATTGGGATTCTCCACCGAGTAGTTCCGACCGCAACGATGGCTGATTGCTGCGTTAGCCTCGGAGGATGTTCCATTCGGAAAGACGCAATCCACTCACGTTGTTTGTACCGTTGAACTCATCGCTAAGGTAACTCAGATCCGTCCCCGCCGTTGCGGGATCGGCCCACGAGGACGCATCCAGGTCCATGGCAGCACTTTGCCAATCATTGTGGGGTTGGCTTGCAGCGTATTGCTGACGCAGGCGGGCTTGCTTCTCCAACGTCTTCTTGTTGCGACTACCCTTGGGCTTACCCGCTCTCATGGCATAGCTGTAGCTGCAAGGCAATTTTTGACTCTGGCAGCGAGCGCATATGGGCTCTCCGGAGCACTTGACCTTGGCGCCATGACAGAAATCACAGGCCGAACGCAGCTTTGGCCTTGCTTTGTCACTCGAAGCTTTCGGCCAGCGAACTGACGGTATGCTGATAAAGAAGGCACTGGGCGGATCTGAAGTCGCATCCATGTCCTTCCTTCCAGCGTTCCGAGTATCTCCCTCGAGGACAAGAATGGAGGTGCGTAATGAGAGATAAGATTATCAGATAACCAGTGGTGAGATGCAGCTAGGGAACGGAGAAGATGCCGGGTTTTAATCAAGATTATCCGCTAAGCTCAAACACTACTTTGCAGATGTTGTTGACTCGTTGCCGCGCCTCTTCCGCTCCGGCGTCGCAGGGTTCTGTTCGAGGCCTCCAAACTTCTCCCAAAGCTTCACTCGCTTGCTGACTCGTAGTTCGTGTGAGTCCACGTAAATCATTCACGAATTCACGGCTTGGCGCTGACTCGAGCATGGCGTGATGAATTAGTCTTTCTCCCGCCTATATGGCGAAATCGGACGACTCGGGGCTGCTCAGAGCCCTCGGAACAAGTCCAAAGGCTCGCATTCCTCGCATAGGAACCGGTTCTAAGCCGAGCGGATGGTGTGTGGTTATGTGCTTGCACGCAGTCGGCTTGAGAGGCCGATTGAGGCTAGTCTCGGCCGATGGCTCGAAGGCGGGAGCACGGCTGCGGACCGCACACAAGGCGACACGGCTGCGGGCGCCACGCCGATATCGCGAGCTTGGCCGCCCTTGGCATACCCGCCGAGCATAACCTCCGAAACAGACCTGGAGAATCTGGAGTTCCCCTTTCCTCCAGCGAATGCCAGCCACACACTCCCCGGCACTTAATTGCGGAGCCTCAATATGCACGTACTCTCGGCCGGGACTAGCCTGTTTGGTGCTCCTCTGGACCGCAACTTGAGCATGGTCAACGTATATCAGTTCGAGATGGTAGACGCGTTCGCCGGGCTGAGGAGCCTGACGGAAAATCCCCCTGCCTCGCGATAATGCAGACAGACCACGACCGCGAAGCGCAGTCGAGCAAAAACGGCTCGCTTTCTCTCGCTGAAAAGGACCATGAGGTAGATGCTCCCGAGAGCCAAGCTCTCGTACCTCCCGACGGCGGAGCCAGGGCATGGGCTTGCGTTGCTGGATCATTTCTGCTTCAGTTCTGTTCGTTTGGTTACGTCAATGCGTAAGTGGAGAACATAAACCCAACCCTTGTTATTGCGTACGCGTCTCCCGCTGACCGCACATCAAAATCCTGCCTCGCAGATGTGGAATTTTCCAGTACTATTACCAGGACACGTTGCTTCCCGGCGAATCCTCGTCGAGCCTGGCATGGATCACGACGCTCCAGGTCTTCCTGCTGTTCATGTTCGGCCCGTTCATTGGCCAGCTGATAGACGTCTACGGCTCGCGGATAATCATAGGGCCCTTCTCGGTGCTGGCCGTGTTCTCGGTCTGCATGCTCAGCCTCTGCACCGAGTACTGGCAAGTCATGCTGGCCCAGGGCGTGGCCTTCGGCTTTGCCAGTTCCGGCCTCTCGCTGCCCGCAATGACTCTCGCCACCCAATGGTTCTCCACCAAACGCGGCCTCGCCGTCGGAATCGTGTCCTGCGGCTCCAGCCTGGGTGGAGTAGTCTACCCCTTCATGATCCCGCGTCTCGTAGAGAGCGTCGGATTCGCGTCCGCTGTCCGCTGGACCGCACTCATGCAGGGCATCCTGCTTGTCATCGCCAACGTCCTCTGCTCCACGCCCTTCCCGCCGAAGGGCCCCCAGAAGAAGCAGTCGGCCGGCTTGCAGGCGTTCAAATCTCTTCCCTGGGCCTTCTTCGTCCTGGGCTGCTTCTTCACCATGTGGGTACGTCGATCCCCCCCTCCCCTCCCCTTTCCGGACAAGACCATTTCCTCGGCACCTCACCCCCCTCCCCGCGGCTAACACCGACTGATCGACGGCGCGTACCTACGCAGGGCTTATTCGCGCCGCTCAACTACCTCCCCGAAATGGCGGCGCAGAAAGGCATGAGCGAGCACATGTCCCAATACACCCTGGCCATCGCCAACGCCGGCTCGGTCCTCGGCCGCGTCGTCCCCGGCTGGCTGTCCGACCGCGTCGGCCACTTCAACGTCATGACCGTCGTTTCGAGCTGCAGCGGCATCCTGCTGCTGTGCTTCTGGCTGCCGCTCGAACTGCACCCGTCGAGCGCGGGTATCATCGTCTTTGCGCTGCTGTATGGGTTTTGTAGTGGGGGGTTCGTTAGCCTTGGCGCGCCGTGCGTTGTGTCGTTGGCGGAGGGGAGGCTGGATGAGATTGGGTTGAAGTTGGGGGGGTTTTGTCTGGCGATTGCGCTGGGCGCGCTTACGGGGTTGCCGATTGAGGGTGCGATTAAGGATCGTGAGGGGGATGGGTTTGTGGGGTTGATGGTTTTTGCGGGCGTGTCGATGTTGTTGGGGGGTTGCTTACATGGGGTTACGCGGGTCCTGAAGGGGGGTTGGGGGTTGAGTAAGGTGTAGTTCGGACGGAAGTTCGGGCCAGTGATGCGGAAATATGCTAATGTGGTTATGGGAATCAGATCGGATGTCATGAAAGGTATCGTCGGACAAAGTTGGTATATCATCGTAATAGCGTAGAAGTTCACCTTCCTTGTATTATCACCTCCAGGTACGTCGTCGTCCGCTGCCAGCAATTCGTGTTCAACTATTTTGTAAGCGGCGATATATTTATGCCGCCGTCAGTTACGGTGGCAATGATCTTGGTAAAGAGCTGACAAAGGTCTCATATGCGCCTGAACATTCTCCATTAGCTCCCTGAGTAGGCTCTTATTTCAAAAATCTCAGGCGTCTCACATCAAGGACCAAATCCAGGATCCTGCGGGCGACACGGATCCTTGACAGAAACGCCGGTAGAGCAGCAAAAGCAACACCAAAGGCCCTGACCCGCGCATTGACTGTCATCAAGACATCCATGTTGACGAAAATGACAAGCGAAGCTGACGAAGGCGAGATGCTCATCGGCGGCACTGGTGTAGCTCTCGGATACTACGAGGACGAGGAACTCACCAACCGGGCTTTCGTATGGCGCCAAGGGGAACTCTTTTACCACACGAAGGGCTACGCCCGGCGCACGCCTGATGGTTACGCGTTCTGTGGAAGAAAAGACGGCGTGGTGAAGAAATGAGGTTTGATGATCAATCTGGGAAGTGAGGTTGAGCCCGCAATTCTCGGTTCCGGAAACGCCCAGCGTGCCGCTGCCATAGCCCACCGTGGAGTGCTCGTAGGATTTGTCACTCCAGAAAGCGTCGTAGAGGGTCTATGGGAACACAAGTTGGCGAAATATTCGGCTTTCCTTGCTCCAGATGTCATTCATGGTTTCGAAGCCTTGCTGGCTACTGGAGAGGGCAAGGTTGACCGGAGAGAGTTGATGGCTCTGCATGAGAAGACGAAGGTTCAAAACTGGGGATAACATTTCTCCTCTCCAAGCTGTGCAGCATGCTATTTGCATTGTCTTGCGCCTTGTTGAGGCTCAAGTCCAAGAAGAGAGTTCGTTCCGTGGCCTCGGCGGTCACTCTTTGGCAGCAGTCATGCTTGTGTCGACCTTGCGGAAGCTTGAATTTAAGACAGATGTGTCGGAAATCTTCTCTCGGGGTACGGTGGAAAACATCGCTTCCGCTCGTCTGGAGGCCGAATGCTCTTCATTCCTCGACGAGAAGAAGCATTTCATGGAGGAGGTCGAGTCCGTCTTTGAGTTCAAAATTATTGCTCCAGCATCCGACATGCAGGCTCAATGATCCGCGGACGGTTGACAATCCGTCTCTTAACTTCATTAAGATGGCGTTACGTTCGATACTACAATGAGTTCCACGACAGATTTCCGACGCCGCAGTCGGAGAGGGAAGCTGCGGAGAGCCTTACAGAGGCTACTGGAGATGGTGAGATTCCTGGCAGGGCGGAGAAGGTTGTCCTTATCCGCGAGGCAGTGGCGGAATGTCTTGATTTGGAAAGAAAAGATATCAGCTGCATGCGCTCTTTCTGGGAGCCGGGCGCGAAGAGCATGGATGCAATCAAGCTGCACAAAGCTTGTGAGAAGAGGGTCTGCATTTATATGTAGGGCCATATTTGATTCACCGACGGCAGATGCGCTAGCATGCCTTTGCCAGGTGCATGTTCAGCTTTTTGTGATGCTTGTATTCAACCCAACTTAGCTCGTCTTGCGACTTATGGGCGTTCTTATTATTCTAAGCAAAAGTTAGATCTCTAGCTCAACCACTTCAAGTATTCAGATAAAAATCAGTTTTGAATATTCACGAAACATTGAGTTACTCCTCAGAACCAACACCAGCCTCTGCGCGAGACACAACCTTGAGGAACGCTGCTGTCGTAGCATACAGATATCTTGTGTGCATTCCGATCCTCAAACAATTCAGCCCTGGAGCTCGCTCCATGAATTAGTCACAGGACTACTGATTGAAAGATTGTTTTTCTCCGAACAAACTTGTACAGCGGCGTTTAGTGGGACATACGTATTCGATATGCTCCGTGGATATCCGCCGAGCCAACTTGATCGTCGGAACCAACAATCGACCAGCGATACTGGGTATTACTTGGCTTAGTTATACCCCGTAGACTAATTTTCCGGGTTTCCGTAATATATCCAGAGTCGTATTTTTCCGGAAGCTTGCGCATCGGGCCAGGCTCGGCTATCTTCCATCACCTCATTCATGCACAATCGCTGCAACATCAACCCCAATTCGTCGTCTTCTTAGCGCAAAGAATGGAGACTGAGCTCGATCAAGTTCTCAAGTCCGCAAACATGCGTTGCACTCATTTGAAGGGCCATTGTCCGGAGAGGTAGACTCAGCCCTACGCCTTCCCGAATACAACGCCTCCCGATTTGGAGCACTTAGAACCAAAATTGAGGACACCATTCAGACCTTGAATAATCTGCAATTTCCACTCACTCCTCTGCAAATGCTTTTTATGGATGACATTATTGGTGAGATCTCCTCACCCCTCCAACCCGTACTCAAAGGCCAATTGACTATCAATGCAGCCGCCACAAATACCAAAATTCTCTTATGCGCTGCCCAATACATGCTAGCGGACATCATCCACAAGACTCCCCATACCATCCCTGAGCTATAAGGAAGCTGTGTGCATGATTCGCGGAAGCGTAGGCATTATTCTGCCAGTCAATCCAGTATCTCTGGGGGGATGCTTAACCATCCTGGTCTCTTGATCGGGGATCTTGCCCATTCGCAGATCAAAGGCCTCAACGGCTCTAAAATCCCAGCTAGTTCAGATACAGTAGCTTCTGGTCTAAATTATTCCACCTCGATGCCAGATAAAGAAAGAAGCGGCCACTTTTGCGTCTCTCGGGAGGACCAAGTGTGTTGAAGTATGGAGACGGCAGGCATACCCGACGAATATATTGCATCCTTGCCCGCGACGTCATAGCCTCGGGTAAAGGCAACACCGAAAGACAGCCAGAATTTCCTCCACCTGTAGGCTATCTCCGCTACTCCACATTTCACGTTACATTCCCACCTTCCATCCGTACCCCGCGGTGATCTGCACCCGCCCTCAGGGTGCGGGGAAACCACCGGTCATGATTCAGGACGCAGTAATCCAGCATATATCATGCTGGCGGCACCTCCCGAACTTGCTGGATGAGGAGTTGAGGTTTTTCAGAACGCCTGTCATGGTTTTACTGCATGCTAAACTCAAGAATATGCTCTTCGCAGCAATTTTACCTTCGATATGGCCTCTCCTGGCGCCATTGGCGTCTGCGCAAGCCCTGTTCATGCCGCAAAACGCCTTTCAACCGCTCAACAGGCTGTCGCTGTCTTTCCCCGTTGATATCAGTCCCCTATTCAACAACCGTGCATTCGGATTAACGCCAAATGAATCTAACTTTGATGGGATGGGCGGTGAGATCTTGAGCTCCAAAACTTCGTCAATACTAGTTTCTGAGTCCTGTCAGGCGCCTTCCCCGCAGACTCTATACCGCCATCCAGCTTTGTTTACTCTGGCTTTGATTATCGTTTCCCAGAATATCGAACTATAGGTAATGACAATGCCATCGCCATCGGACAAAGCCTCAGTGTGCCGCGCGGCAAGTATATAAGTGTCGCGATGCTTGCAGCCAGCGAATCGGGCATCGCTTCGACTAATATCAACGCCTCGTACGCGGATGGAAGTCAGACCTCAGATGCTATTCTGGTGCCAGCGTGGTGGAACTGGCCGTATCCGGCTGGTGGAGACATTGTGTTTCCTTACCGCCTGACGAACGAGACCGTGGACTACAATCGGTCAAACATTTTCCAAGCTGTTGGGTGGCTTGACTCAAGCAAAGAGCTGACAAGTTTGGCTTTGCCAAATGTCACCGGAGGCTCCAGCACGTCTCCCGGCGGAGCTGCTATTGGATCCAGGCTGCACATTTTTGCGCTGTCTCTGCTGCCAGTCGCGAATGCACCTCCGGAAGGTCCGCAGCTTGAGGTTCAGTACGCAAGATCTACGCAGAAATGGTTGGAAGGCACAAACAAAACACAAATCATCGAGGTTACGATTAACAATGTCGGAACAGGGTTTGCTTTAAAGAATCACTCCGTGGCGGTTTGGGTCGAATCTCCAGGCCTTGAGACGGTAACGAACGCCACTGTCAAGAGACTAAGGAACGGAGACCAAACAGTTGTGGAAGTTGGGGTTGTCAACAAGCCTGATGTTGAGCCAGGTACCGCTGGAAACGCCATCGTGCGCATTGCTGGCAGTGGCCTCCCGAGCTCGCAGTACACCTTCAACGCAACCTTCGGAATCGCCGAATATGAAGCCACATACGAGTCCGTCTACACCCACGAAGCGCCTAGCTGGTATAACGATGCAAAGTACGGCATTTTCATTCACTGGGGTGTTTATTCCGTCCCAGGCTGGGGCAATTCCGGAGACAATGAGAACTACGCGGAGTGGTATTGGTGGAATCTGAACCAAGGCCCAGACACGAAGGTCGGTACGTACGATTACCACCTCGAGACCTATGGTCCGGAGGTCGTCTACGACGACTTCATCCAAAACTTCTCCGCCAGCGCCTTCGACCCCAAAGAGTGGGTGGACCTCTTCGCCGAAGCCGGCGCAAACTATTTCGTTCAGGTCAGCAAGCACCACGACGGCTACGCCATCTTCGACCTTCCAGCAAACGTGTCGCAGCGTACGTCTGTGGCTCTGAATCCCCACCGCAATCTGCTCCAAGAGATCTTCGACGCCGCGGCCACTTATCAACCGCATCTGCATCGCGCTGTCTACTACTCCCTCCCCGAGTGGTTTCACCCCGACTACGCGCGCTACGGGTTCGGAGAGTGGCCTGGCGGGAATGCTTCAAACCCATACACAAACGAGAGTCTCCCATACGCCGGCTACGTCCCAGTCCAAGACTACATCACCGACGTCATGAACCCCGAAATGAACACCCTCGCCAACATGGGCATCGAGATCATGTGGTACGCAAACAACCCCCCCAACAACAAACACCAATCCACCACTAACATCCTCGCCCCAGGTGCGACATCGGCGGCCCCAACATAACCGCCCAATGGGCCTCCAACTGGTTCAACACCGCCGCCACGCAAGGCCGCCAAGTCGCCCTGAACGCGCGCTGCGGCCTCCCCGGCGACTTCGACACCCCGGAATACGCGCGCTACGGGGGCGTGCAGGCGCGCAAGTGGGAAACCAACCTCGGCATGGATCCGTACTCGTACGGCTACAACCGCGCCACGCCGCTCGACGCGTACATGAACGCCTCCACCATCGTCACATCCCTCGTCGATATCGTCAGCAAGAATGGGAACTTCCTGCTCGATGTGGGCCCGATGGCGGATGGGAGGATTTTGGAGGTGGAGAAGAGGAGTTTGAGGGAGGCGGGGAGGTGGGTTAGGGGTCATGGGGAGGCGGTTTTTGGGACGAGGTTTTGGAGCGTGACGCCGCAGGAAGGGGAGAGTGTTAGGTTTACGACGACGGGGGATGCGTTTTTTGTACTTGTGATGGAGAGGCCGGGGGGTGAGCTGGCGCTGAAGAGTCCGATTCCGTGGGTTGAGGGCGATGATGTGGTGGTTGTGGGTGGGGGTATGGCGGGTACGGTTGTGCCGAGCAGAAGGGGAGACGACGGAACGGTGGTTCTGGATGTTTCGCAAGAGGTCGCGGATGCGGACGAGTTTGTTTGGGTCTTCAAAGTTCCGTATTGACCCAACGCGAGCTCGAGTAGAGCTTTTGATGAATTAGGTGTATAGGTCTGCGTGTGAGGCTTGGTACTGCAGCATTAACGCATCCAATATTTTCGTTTCCGGTGGTATGTACAATGATCCGTCCCAGATAAATTCCCAGCGCCTCCTCTCGAAACCTTTCATGGAAAATAAGTGGGCTCTTCAAAAGCGTACAGGAAACCCTTGGGTGTGGATGGGCAAAGCGCCAAGCGAAGTAGGCATCTGGAAGTGAGTGGCCAAGCGTCAGTAGAGCCATCACTAACAATTCTGCTCTACCATGCGCTACTGAAATATGGTATAATCATTTCTCTAGATATGTATCTTGTGCCGTTTGATTCATCATACATTCTCAATCACTCACTTTCCCCGGCGGCATACTCCAGCTGCCCCTGACAACACATTCACCAACATCAATCCCCCACCTCATCCCGTTCCCATCCACCCCATCACCCCCCTCCTCCTCCTCCGGCAACTCGTTCTCACCCCCACTCCCCTGACCAACAACCTCCCTCGACAACGGCCACCACCCCAACGCCGCCTTCTCCGTCCAAACGCCCGTCCCCCGCGCCCTCCCCGCACCCTCGCCCCTCAACCGCTCCACCAACGCACTCTGCGCCAAGAACGACGCCCTCGCCGCAATCGACCCCGGATTCTTCGGCAAAACAGCCTCATTCGGAAAGCGCAGCGCCACCCACAAAAAGCACAGCAGCATGACCGCCAACAAGCTCTCAATCGCAATCGTCGACGGCAGGTCCTGCACGATGCGCGCCTGCGCGAACGCGACGGTGCCGGGCAGCGGCGTCGGTCGCGCAGTCGACGCGTTGAGCGCGAAGGGCCGCAGCTGGGTGAGCAGGTTGGTGGTGTAGGAGGTGTAGACGGCCTCGGCGGCGGCGGTGAAGGCGTCCTGGTCGAGGAGGGCGGAGAGGTTGTGGAGCCGGTATTCGGCGTAGGAGGCTAGGAGTTCGAAGAAGGAGGTGCTGCTGCCGCGCGTGGGCCAGAGGGAGGGGCTGTCGATCTGGCCGGGGGCGTCGGTCGATTGGTCGTATTGGTCGTAGTGGCCCCAGGCTGTGCTTTTGGCGAGCGGCGCCATCCAGTAGGGGGCGTTGCGGTATTGCGTCGAGCGTTTGAGGGTGGAGGCGTCGAAGCGGATGGGGCTCCAGGAGGGGAGGACGGCGGAGCTGTTGGCGCCGGAGGTGCTTTTGCGGGCGAAGGTGGCGTCGACGGTGACGCGGGTGAGGTTGCTGTAGCAGTTTGCTGTGCGGATGGTTGGGAGGGAGGCGTTAAACGTGCCTGGCTTGACGGACTCCCAGGATCCGCTTGAGTTGAAATAGGTGGTATTGCCGATCCAGGTATCGATGTTTTGGAAGTCGCCCAGGAGCACCTGGTAGCGGTAATCATAGTCCTGGAAGGTGTTGCCGATGAACCGGTTGCTTGCATTGTTGCAAACTGCTTGCGAATCCGCACTCAAGAATGCAACGCCATAATCCGAGTCCGTGACGTTCATTGTTTGGTTGCAGGCAGCAGTTTTGCATTGAAAGCCAAAAGTCCAGTACGGATCACCGTTTGAGCAGTTTGACCAATAGGCTACCGGGCTCAATGAGGCACTTTTACAGGAGACATCAACGGAAATGGCGGGTACGTTGAGGGTGATCTCTCCGGTGGAAAGGTCCGCATCTTCCACGTGGATATTGCCAATGTCCGTAAGATTGCTAAAGACAAGATTGGAGAGAATACCGGAGCGGATAGGAACGTTGAATGACGGGTTCATGGTCCATTCGGTAAACTGAGAAGCGGTATTCTGTATTGCATCGAGGTCAAGTGTTTGGCTTGCACCGAGTGTGGCACCGGTTGCGCCAGGGGTGAGAAGAAATGTGTCGTTCAGGTTGTCAACGATGCTCAGGTCCACCAGAGGCTGGATGTTGTGAGTCTTCTGGACAAGCGCAATATCGTAAAGACCCGCGGCAACAATCTTGATGGCAGGAATTATGAGGATGGCGAATGAGGAAGCAGAGACGGCGAACCCCAAGCCGTCCCTAATAGCGCGGAGCGGAATCCAGATACTCGGAGTATCCCGAATATTGAACAAAAGCGGCTGCTTTCTACTTGTAGACCCCTTCCACAAGCTCCTGTACGGTGCCATAGTCCGTACAGATCCGTCGATGCCCGCGCAGGCGTAACCCAAGAGGAGAAAGATGATGGTCGGAATGAAGGCAAAGGCGTCCGATGCAACGCGAGAGTTCTCGCACAGGCCGTCCTGGGTGTGAGATTGATGCATGAGGACAGCCAGCGCTATCATCACCAATAGCATGGCAGCAAGGATTGCCCACTTTGCCCACAAACGCAGCAGTATAGGCCGGAAACCTGGATTATGATGCACGTCGGGAGCAGCGGACGGGTCTGGGCTCCTGTAAACATGGTTATCTTTTCCCGTTGCCTCGAGCATGACTGAGCCGCTTGCACCGAGCTGCAACCGCCAAACTTGCGATCTTAAAGCATTCTGCATATGTTGCTCCGCGGAAATAGCCTCGCGCGCGAATGTCCTCTCGATACCTTTTCCAGAGGCAGCCAGAACTAGCGCTGTTGACGCGATAGGGCCCGGGTCCTCTCGCAAGATTGTTCTTGGTCTGAAGAACGTTATTTGCAGAACACAGGCGATGGATATAAGCAGTAAGAGGGCTTGAAGGGCTCTCAATGAAGTCTGACGGAGGAATAGCTTAGGGCCGGCCGCCCACAGTCTCCCATCAACACTTTGCGAGGAGTTTGAGCGGGCGAGAACATTCACTACTTGCGCCATGATGCTGGTTGCTTGACGCTCCACATCTTTCTGTAGACGCTCCGGATCTTCGAGGTACGCATTGATGTTGAGAGCGGCTTGGTCGTCTGTCAAGAGGCTGGTGAAAGGATCCATGTAGTACAGCTGCAAATACCATCTGGCAGCCATCGTGACGTGACTCAGATTTGCTCTGGGCTCTTCGTTATACGTAAAGCCGATGTCGTTATTCGCGAAGGCTTCTTGACTTCGACCATCCACGGGGTCATTCAAGTAGATGTAGATGGCGCTCATGGAGGTCTGAATATCAACCGGGGAGGGGGCAGAAGTCAGTTCGTATTGGAGAATCTCGCCAGTGCTCCGGTTTGCTCGGACCGTGGCATCCTGAATGGTGAACGACGGCGAGCACATAGTGCTCACCACTGTGGTATTGAAGTCATCATCGGAACCGCCCAGCTCCGTAAGTTGCGCGAGAGTGGAGATGAGGCGGAGGTCGGTGGCGGCTTCGTCACAAGCGGTGAGATTGAGCCAGCCCATTATCTTTTTGTCGAACCCATAGCCAAAATACGCCTCCTGTTGCACATCAAGAGAACAATTCAGCTCAGGTTGATTGCTCATGTCTGCGACAAGAGAGACGCCGCTACCATCGGTTGTCTGCGTGAAGGTGATCGGATGACAGTCGAAGCCAGGATAAAACGCTTTCATCGTCGCCTCCAGCGTGGTGTTTTCAGGAAGGGTGGATGTGTTGGTGAACGAATCAAAGACATAGCTGTCCTTGGTCCATGGGGCGGGCTGGCCGTTCGGTAGGGCCTCGGCAGCCACGGCGGCGTAGGGTTGTTGGCCGAGATACGTGTAAGGGAGAGTCAGAGACTGATTTGCGACGTCTTCCAAAGTGCCGGCAAAATCGAAGTTGGTTGTTTTGCTCAGGGTCGCTGGCTTCGAGGACGACGCGAAGAGATCAACGAAGGTCAAAGAGTTGGCTACGGCCACGAGACCTCCAAACAAAAACCCGACAATCAGTCCAAGAAACACGGCCCAGTGTCGTCTGCGCGCGGCAGGGATGACGGAGAATGCCTCGATGGTGTTGATGTAGTCGAGCGCAACCGAGTTCGAGCTCTTGGACCACTTGTGCGTCATGGCCGACCAGGGAGTGACTCTCTTGGCATCGCTCGCGACAGACTTCCAGGCGAGTCCCAGGATAACTATGCCAACGGTAGGGATGTATCTGGCGGCCTTGACGGTGTTCGAGTGTGCTGAGTCCGCGCTCAACCCGTGGTTTCGCCGCACTTCGATATCCAATGCTTCTAGGCCAACCGCAAAGATGATACAGCAGGCAGCCAGAGGTAGGACGCGAGTCTTTCGCAGCCAGTGTGGAACCCATTCCTTGGAGGGGTTCCGATGAGAGACAAGGGAATCTTTGGGCGACACATCTCTCAGGTCTGTCAGCATGTACTCCTGCTCACCCGCTGTGATCAAAAGTCAGTCGCAGGCAAGGCCGGTCGCGCGGGGCTGCTCGTACACGGTTTCTGCATTTTTGCGCCGTCGCAGGGAGGGCGGCAGCGAAAGGGAGGTAACAGCGCCGGAGGGAAAAGCGGCCGAGGGAAGTCGAAGGCTAAATTTATTATGTTGTTGTTCGGCCCCCACGCTAAGGCGGCGTATCGCATCGTGGTTAAGCAGCCACTGGCTCCTTCGTTGGCGCTTATCCAGCCGGTCCCCTTAGTTCCGCGCCGCTGCCTAATCATTCTGCGATCAGCGAGTCTATGTGCCGTCGGTTTGCCTTCGCTCGTCTGTCACAGCCTCTGTGGCGCGGCAGCCCACCAGGACGGGCTTGGCTGTATAAGGCATCATGATGCGAAAGAAAGGTTCTAATCTCTTCCGGTAACTGGCCTTGCCTGGGTATTCCTCATATATATGAAACCTTTTTCTATCGCAATTGCACATATAAGTAGCTATTAGCATTAGAGGAAACATGCGAAGACGAACTTTAACGTACCTAGCCAAGGCTGTTCTTTCATACCACCCATGCTAATAAGCCCTCGAAGAGCCCCGCGGATTTCCAATCCATATCCCTAAGATTCTAGTGTAGTTGTCACTGTCTAAGCCACTATCATTCAGAAATTTTCTCCTGTTGCTGTCAACACTTGGCAGATATGAATATCACCGGCTGATACATTTCTCCTATAATAATACACCAGTGAGTCGAGAGACAACAAGCAACAAACTTCATGATTCCATACTTTTACAGACGCGGGAGAGTTCTGTGTTAGTTGAATTAGAGGCTCTGGTTAGACTGCCTGATATCGGTGCTCCTTCATAACCTTTTGGCTTTTGTCTCCTGCACGGTTAACATTGCTTTATTCTAGCCTCCTTCAGACCCCATTTCGTTGCAAGGGGGTTGATTCCGAGACGTGGGTGCTAACCAGCCTTCTCTCCGGAAGTCATCACTACAAAAGGTCTGACATCCAGACGACTCACCTTAACTCTCATATGAGGGCGAGAGAGGGAGCGCACCAAAACAGATGTTGAAGCATATCACATTACACCTATTCTTCCTACCCATCACCCCGTCGCCTCCGCCGCCACCGCCGCCGCAACACCCCCCCTCCCAACCACACCCCCCACCGTCGGCGTCGGCGTCGCACTACACGTCGAAACCTTCAACCCGACCGTAAAACTCGCCAACCCATCCGGCGCCAACTCATCATCCCCCCCTTCAACCGGCAACACCCCCACAAAAGCATTATAATTATAAATCCCACACACACACTCCTCCACCACATCCCTCCCCCCCCTCCCACTCAACCCCTCCACCACCCCACCACCCCTACTAACCTCAAAAACCTGCGCTCCCACCTGCATCGGCACCTCCCACGCCTGCGCCCCCGCCCCCGCCACAAACGTCCGATTCACGCCCCCCGACCCCACCGTCACATTCGCCGGCGCAGTCAGCAGCGCGACAACAAAAACGGAGTCGGCGACGGAGTCGGCGCCAGCGGGGCGGGCGCCGCAGTTGTCGGTGGAGTCGCAGGAGGCGGTGGTGGAGGAGGTGGTGGGGCGGTACCAGTAGATGAGGGTGTCGGTTTTGATGTGGGGGGAGGGGTCTTGGGAGCCGGATTTGTAGGCGGCGATGAAGGGGGTGGCGAGGGTGGACCAGCCGGTGTGGGGGTGGGAGTTGGTCCATTTGCTGTTGCCGTCGTCGGTGTGGGGGGAGGAGAGGGGGGCGATGTAGTGGGATTCGCCGTAGTCTATGGGGTTTGGGGGGGGTTTGTTAGGAGAGGGGTGGGTATGGGGGGTGGGTGGGTTGGGGGAATGGGGGCTTACCGTTCCAGCTGATGATTTCGAGGAAGCGGGCGCGGAGGGTTAGGACTTCGTTCCAGCGGTGGAACCAGAGGAGGTCGGCGGGGAAGAGCTGAGGGGTGTTAGCGAGGATTGGGAGAGGTTGGGGTTGGAGGAGCTTACGAAGTTTTTGCTGTAAGAAACCTCGGGGCCGAAATGGGTGAAGAACCAGGGAGATACGGCTGCGAGAAATCAGCATGGCTGTCAATATGTGGTGGTGAGTCCCTAACTTACGCGCAAGGTATCCTTGGGTGTCATCGAGAGCGGCCAGATAAGTGTTGTCGCCGTCAGCGACAGAGATGTTGGAACTAGCCGTAGGAGCCCCGTTGTTGCCATTGTTTGGCCATCCCATCCTGCCAAAAGTTAGCGTGATAGAATATGAGTTGCGTGGTAAACATACCAGTTGAAAGCACCATCCAGAAGGGAGAAATCCGTTCCTAACGCCGGGTTGAAATTGGGGGCGAAATAGATATCCATGCCGGCGGTAGATCTGACGGTAGCAACGTCCAGCGCATCACCGATGAACGAGGAAGCGAACACCTTGTTGTCGACCTTCAGCTGGCCGGCCATGTTGCCGAATGCGCCGATTTTGGCTCCAACGGCTGAAGCATCGTCCGTACTCCAGGAGGTGAAATCGAACGAGATGAATACGCTCATTCCGTTGTTCGCAGCCGACTCATAAGCGTAGACCAGCTGCTGGGTCTGGTTGTAGCCGTCTGTGTCCACGCCGATGTTGAGAGCAAAGGCGTCAATGCCGATTGATTTGGCGCGCTGCATGTCAGCGTCATAGTCTGACGCGCTGGTGCGATCGCTAACAATGCCAACCTATTCATCTCATGTGAATCAAGTGATTGTGCTGTTAATGGAATGGAGAACGTACCATGAAGTGAGCGAAGACATATTTATCGGTTGACTGCCTCTCCGACAAGGCGCTTCCTGCTTGGCCAGCCCGTGGAGCAGCATTCACCAAGGATGTGAAGAGCAGCGCCCGCGCAGCAGGCCGCAGAAACGACGAAAACAACCCCATTGTGTTTCAAATGAGTGACGAAACAGCTGTGCTACCTGAAGAGACCATTTTTGAAGTGTCGGCCTATAAATTTAAAAGGCAGAGCCAGGTTGCTCAGGGTGGAGACAATCACCCCCATATTCCAAGAGATTTGCGTTGTTTCTGCTAAATTTGTAGGATCGTATGCCGAACGGTCGGTGTTTTGGCCCAAATAATGCAGGGACGCTCGGACGCGGCTGCACGCCACTTCTCCACAATCGGTGCAATTACGTAGGCGGCTTTGGGGGCTGTCTTCCGGCCGGATGTCTCGGGAGTCGTTGAGTCGCTGGGATGCGAGAAAGGATGGCGGGTCTCCAAGAAACATATCTGAGCCGCCGTGAAACCAATCCTGATGCCGAAGACGAGACTGTGTGGAAACGGACCATCCGCACCTATTCCCATCTCACCGCCTGAGTCCAGACCAGCTCGTGGTTGCACCTGCAAATCTCCCCGCCTATTTATAGTCTAGCCGTTGATCAGCCCGATCACCGGCAAGGGCGGTTGTTGGAAATGCGGAGGCTCCGTTGCGCACGACGCCGGTGCCAGAATAAAACAAATGGCCCCATCCGCTGGGTTAGCTGCATGCCGAAACAACTAGTGAAATCCTTCGTGGAAGTGTGACAAGGTGCAAACAAGCTTTTGTGGCGTGGGTGGTAAGCAAGTAGCGTTGTATGGTCGGCCGATGACGCAAGTTACGCATGCATCCAACAAGCCGTGACGCGCAGACCATTGGCCACCAGCAACCCTCATCTGCTCGGACTTACCTATTGCATCTACCTAAAGAGTACAAACTGCACGTCACACTTGCCCAAATTGGATTTGAGTCACCGCGAACGATAGAGCACAGTTCCAAAAGATAATATTTGGTAGAGAGCGAAAGCCGCGTTTCCCCCAAAATACTTTATTTCATCCTTGATTAAATCGACAAATCAGGCCGATTCGAAATCAGACTCAACACTCCCTTTTTTTATCCAACCCTGCTTCATAGGCTGCAGATACCTGATCCAGTCAGCTGCGCTTGCGGATAGTAGATCCTCGGCAGGCCGTTCGCCATGGGCACCGTCACGGTGTTACTGCTCGTCACGGTAACCGTGCTGCACGTCAGCACCTCGACGACCTGGGTGCCGCTGGTCCAACCGGTGTTGCCGAGGTTCAGCGTGTAAGCAGCGCCGCTGGCACCATTGTTGCTCAAAACAGTGATGACTTGGTATCCATCAAAGCCCTTCCTCATGGCAATGGTGGTGGTGTCGCTGTAGATGGGGTAGTTCTGGTAGGTCAGGTAGTTCGGGTCCTTGTTGAGGGCATGGTTGCGGATCTGGTTGACGCCGGCGATGAACTTGTACAGCTCGGCGTCGGTGTTGTAACCGGAGAGCCAGACTGCTGCGCGGTTGTCCGGATCCGAAGCGCCGGCGTAGTGCTGCTCCTGGCCTTGGTAGATGATGGGCACGCCGTCAGCCAGAATGGTGAAGGCAATCACGTTCTTGGCCTGCGACATGTCGTCGGTGATGGAGGCAAAGCGCGTGATGTCGTGGTTTTCGGAGAAGCTGCCAAGCACGGTGCTGTCCTTGCAGCTGGACTTGACCGTGTTGATTTCATTCACGAGATCCGAAATAGAGCCACTCGAGGAGGTGAAGGCGCGGGTGAGCGGGTAGTATCTGCGAACTAGATAAGCTTATGATGTCCGAACTTGAAGGTGTGTATAAATGGCATTCATACATCGGATAGTTGAGCACGCTATCAAGGTAGTTCTGGAACGGGCAGGTGTAAGATGCGTCGCCGTCGAAAACTTCGCCAGTCCCAAAGATGCCGGCAGATTGGAGGAAGGGTTGCCAGAAAGCTGTGTCCACATGTCTGGCAGTATCAATGCGCAGTCCATCAACTACCCAACGCGTTAGTAACACAGCTGCCCAGTTTAGAAAAGGGTTACTTACTGGAGTAATTCGCGACAAGCTGCGAAATCCACGTGTTGTAGCCATCGGAGACGCGGGAATCCTCGGTTTTGAGATCGGGAAGCTCGACAGTGGAATCACCAAGCCAGCAATCTTCGACGTTGTCCTGATCGTTGTAGTTGGTGATCTCGCAGTACGGGTGGTAGTAGTCTTGCGAGTTGAAAGGATTGAACCGGCTGTAGTCCACCGTGTTCTCGGCGCCATCCCAGCCATTGTGGTTGACGACGATATCGACCATCAGATACTAACCACAAGATCAGAAATTTCAGAGACAGAGACAGGGCTCGTGCTGGAAATGGGCGCGGTGGCAGATGGAAGGGAGAGGGTGCATACCATGCCACGGTCGTGCAGCGCAGTGGCGAGCGCCCTGAGATCGTCGGCACTTCCGAAGTTGGTGTTCAGGCTGTAGATGTCTTGCTGCCAATAGCCATGATAAGCCTGGCCATAGCCGGTATCTTCGGGCAAATTCTCCACAATGGGCGAGATCCAGATCTACGCAGACCGTCAGGCACGAATATGAGTTATAGTAGGCTTCAGGCAGACGTACGGCGGTAAAGCCCATATTCTGGATGTAATCCAGGTGGTTGATGATTCCCTGGTACCTGTTCACGTCAGGTACATGCGCGTGCAAAGATGGCGAGAAGACTCACGATCCGCCGCAATACTGCCTGTCCTGCGTGTTGCAGGTCGCAGTGGTGCTTCCATCGGTACGAGCGAACCTGCCGAATTCAGTAATTGAGCACGCACGGCAGCGCGACGAGTGCGGACCTGTCAGTGAGGACCTGGTAGATGGACCTGGAGCGCCATTCGGCGGGAGTAGCCGCAGAGGCCGTGCCGCAGATAGCCGCAGCAGCTGCAGCTGCAGGGAGCAGGGATGACTTCATGGCGGCGCAGCACAACAGGACCGACAGGCAGGCAGGCTAGACGAGTTGAGTAGAGTGTTGGGACGGCAGAGGCTTAAGGGCAGGCCAGGAATAATATATGCTGGGTGAGAGGAGGATCGGCCACGCGCAGGATGCAGGCGACTGGTGCCAACTGAGCTCGGGTCTCGCTCAACGCGCGCTTGCTTCACCATTTGCTCGCCTGGCTCCAGGAGCAATCTCTTTTATAATGAAAGGGCCCCGTCGTTGCACAGGCATCACACGACTGCGGGGACCCCGCGGTGGTCAGCCCAGCAGCTGCCGGCTGCCGACCCCGCGGTGAGCACTGTCGAGCTGCCTGGCGCCATGCAGCACCTGGCACCGTCAGACACCTGGCCGCGGCGCCGGAAGAGAGGCGGCGCGGACGCAGCGCGAGAAGCGGACCGACAGTCGACCAACCGCAGCGGCGGCTATGTTGGTGTTGGCCCTGGCGGCGACTTGGGCCAGCGGCGGCCGTGAGCGGTGACCGTGAGCGGCGCCGTCCCATCTCGGGGCCGGCTGCTGGAGAAGGAAGGAGCGATGGCGGGCGCCGAGAGGGCCGCTGTGAAATGGGCAGGAGACGCTAGACGCGGGCGACGGAGGTTGGAGGTCGCTGGCGGAGGTGATTCGCCGGGCGTCTTGTGATCGGCTGTTTCAGGGCTAGACGGGCGGCCATCCCGGCGCCGCTCGCTGTCAGCGGCGGCAAGCAGCGCAGCCCCGGCAGGGGCCCGCCGGCTGTTGAAGCCTTCCGGCTGCCTCCTCCGCCGCGCCTTCTAGAAATTCCAACGCTTCCCCACCTGCAAGGAACGCCTCCCCCGCTGGCGCTTGGCCCGGAAGGAGCCTCGCGTGCGGGCGCGCGTTTCGAGCCCGGGGCTGCGTGCGCGGCAACTGCCTCGCGCTACGAACCACCGGCCCTGTTTTGTTCAGCCTGAGTCCGGCACGCGCGCTACACACTGCTTTTCCAATATTCTCTCATTCACGCGCGCACTTTGGCAAGCACCACGACTCGAACGACGCCTGTCAGCACCAGTGCGCCCGGCCGCGGAGCAGAAGAGAAGAAGACGGTCAATCACATGCAACGCGCCGGGGTATCGATGGAACCGCCGTCTGCCCACCTCCCTCCGTAGGCCTGGGCCGCCGCATACGTAACGACAAGCAATAGCGGCGGACGAACATTGAAATCACACCGCCCGGAAAACTCGCCCAACTCCTTCCATAGGCCTGGGCCGCCGCATACGTAACGACAAGCAATAGCGGCGGACGAACATCGAAATCACACCGCCCGGAAAACTCGCCCAACTCCGAAAAAAGACGACCGGTCCATCAAGCGCCTGTCCTGAAATCCCCTTCCGACCCGCTGCCGCCCAATCACCCCGTGTCTTGCCCTGCCCATTACCCATCGTACTTCAGCCCTTTCCCCTTGCCATGCGAGCCCCTCCGCTTGGGGATGTCCTGCACATGAAAGTTCCTCAGGTGCTCCACAAGATGGTCCTTCCTGGTAAATCCGTTCTCCCTCTTCCGCGGACAGTGGCGCCGCGGGCAGTCGAACTTTTTCATGCCGTCCTTGTGGTGCACCGTGGTCATATGTCGCATGAGATCAGCATGCCGCTTGAACGGCTGTCTGCGCGCGCACTCCGCCACCTTACATGGCCACCTGCGGCTCGGGTCAGCGCCTGCCTCGCCCGCCTCCGGCGATGGCGATGGTGGAGCATCCTGGGCCGGCGAGTTCTCGGAGCTGTATTCCACTTCTTCCTCTGCCGCCTGCCCGTACGGACTTAGCGATTGCCCTGCTGACGAGAGCCCGAACGATGCCTCATCCTGGTACGCTGCGGCTTGTCCGGAATATGCAGTGTGGCCTGTGTCCCTCTCACTTGGCGGATGCACTCTGAGCTGCGGCGTCATCTGATGCTGATAGTAGCCCGAGCCTTGGATAGTACCTTGGGTAGCGTGCGGGTTCTGCGCGTACGCCGCGGTGGCAGCAGCCTGATGACTTGACCTCCAGTCGGGAAGGTCGTTCATCTCGCTCGCGTAGTCCTGAGACAGACTTGCAGCTCCCGTTCCTAGTCCGCCGGCATAAGCACTTCCAGCATGGGTATCCTGAATCGACATTCCCGAGAAATTATCCCGGACATCCTCGAAATCCTGGACGTTCTGGACATCCTGGAAAGACTGCTGGTTCCAGTGCGAGAAGGTGTTCATGTTGGCCATCATGTTCCCAGGCGGTGGGTCCGAGGCTATGTCCCAATTCGGAGTCAACGACTGGTGTCCATAAGCCCCCTGTGACCAGCCATACTGCCCTGTTCCTTGACCATAAGTTGCGTCCCCGTAGGTCTGAGACTGCTCAGCGCCAGCAGATCCTTGTAGAGTATTTTGATATCCCGATTGGTTGTACAGGTTATACTGGTTGCTCGTGGTGTACTGGGCACGATCAGGTCCCTGTGCGGCGTTCGTTGTATAGGAAATGGGGCGTTGAGATCCCTGTGGGAGGCTTATCAGACCAAATACTTGTCGAAGTGGAGGCGTCCACTACCTGGCGTCTGTTGCCCGGATGGGACATTGTGAGGCAACGGGCGTTATCTCGATTCCTCTACGCGTGTTCTAACGAGAATGAGGACTAGGGTGCTGGCCGCCTGTGTCTTCATCAGTCAAGATGCATGATAGATGGTGGAGTAACGACGCACTGATACCCGATCTTCAAGCTAGTCGTCTGCAAGTCGGAGAGGAAAAGGGAAGATGCAGCCCGGGAGTGTTGGGATCCTGCGAGGTATCAAGGAGCAGCTTGAAACGAGTGTGGCGAATGCAATATAAATATCATAGCTCCCACCGCATGCCACCATGAGATCCCCACCTTACAATCCTCGCTCGTTCACCGCCGCAGCTCGAGGATGCCTTTTCTTTTCCTTCCGTTGCCTGATAACTTGCAGTTACTGCAAACTTGGAGGCAACCGTCCCGTCCCGGCACGTAAATGGGCGATTGGAGTACAATCCGTGAAATCGTGGGGCGGGCCGTCCCCTGGGGAATTCCGCAGCAGAGGCGGTCGACGGATCAACAATTAGAATGCGACACGTTGTGTGCTACCTCGATTGAGCGGTGCTGCGGGTGGCTCAGCCCTGTGTAAGCTTGCTTTGGTGAAGCGTCCGGTGTGGCTTGTTCGCGGGAAAGGCGATCAATGAGTTGACGGGAGAATGGCTGGGGGCTAACCGGGGCCGTATCGAAATCCACTATACATGACGGCCTTGCTTCCGAGCAGCCGGTCCGGAGTCTGGCGATTCGACGTGGTTGAACGGGGTCGTCTGGCTGCGTCACCTTGCTCGCAGGGCGGAGGACCGGGCTGAGTATCCGCAGGAACTCAGCCACATGACGCTCGGTGTCGTCTTGCGGGTCTGGCGCTTGTGCTTCCAATGCAATGCTCTGCTCCTGAGAAAGACAGTGGAGCAGAACGAGCGTGTGCGGGGCACCGAGGAAGGGCGCAGCGTTGCAGTGCAGCTCCAACACTGGCGCGTTCCGATTTGGATGCGGCTCTTTCTCCCTTGGCGCCCTCTTATCGTTCCAGGCAGCAATATGCACGGCGCCGAAAGAAGAAATCCCCACGTCTCCGGCGGGTGGCAGAGCTAAATCTACGCGAGTGCGCCACTGGTGATCTGTATCGTTCACCCCCTCTCTCTCGCATCAGCCTGCCGCGTACCGGCAGCCCCACGTATTCTCTAGGCGGCCTTTTCCTCGCGGCATTGCACTGGCAGCGGTCAGCCGGAGTTCCCTGCAATGCCCGCGGCATCGACAAGTGCCGTTGTAAGCCTTATGGGGACACCTTTCCACTGGGTTCCGGGCTGGGAGTCCGGCAAGGGTGTGCAGTAAGCGAGGCTGACCGGCGACGGCCCAAGAGCTCGTTTCTCGTGGCTCGAGGGAATGCTGTGTGCGCATTCGCTGGGCGGCTCGGGCCGTCGACGAGGCTTCATGCTGGCGAAGACTGCCTCGAGAGGCAGACTTGAAGGCAGAAGGAGGCGCAGTAGCAAGCCGCTGGTGCGCGCACCGGTGAGCTTTAATAGCCTTAAGGTGTGTGTGATGATGTATGATGCGTTGTGCTGCCCCGCTTTTTGTCGCATCAATCAGTCGTGCCGGATCAGCAAAAGCCACGACACCATCCGCGACAGCCTTGTTGCCCGGTTGCCTTTTCTCTGCCGAACGCCCTATGGAAACTCTGAAATCCAAGTTGGAGCGCGCTCCGTGCCGTCGATATAGGCTAAGCTCGCACCATAAGCGGTGTAACGTCGAGCTCCTTACCTGGTGCGCCGAATATGGGCTGTGTGCTGCACCACAAGGCCGTGAATGATATCCAATCAGCACTCTTTAAGTTTTAGGAGTGGCTGAGGGGGCTTCCTAGTACTGTCAGCCTCGAGTATGCACATGTCGTGGAGCATATGGAACAGGGTTCGACCGTCCGACTGGATGCCCCGGAATGAATCAACTGCCTCTGACTCATTAATACATCCTTAGCATTGCATCATCAAAGTGATATTGGAAGGAGGCATTGAGTGGACGCCGGGTAGTGCTCCAGGAAAAACTGTCCAGCAAAATGGAGCTACTAAGCCCTGCCGCTTGCTTACACAACTCCCCATTGGCAGCCTCGTTTTCTGTATGGAGTAGCATGTAACACGTTTACCGGCAGACGCAAACGCTTGTGAAGCGAAATGTGAGGCTTGGCTGATGATTGTCGTTCACATACGCACGGCCATGACTCCGGCGAAGTTCTGGATGATAGCTACGTGAATTGTGGAGATTCACGACCTACTGTTTCCATCTGTCTCATGTATCAGCAGGCAGTCATGACAATTCGAGATGCGATGCATGCTATTCGCGACTATCTATTTGGACACACCTAAAATAGAAGCGTTGACAGTAGGCTGGGGCACCTAAAAGCCGGATCTCGGCGCGGTGGAGAGAACCTAAGCTGTGGCGTAGCGTAGTCTTGTATAAGAAAGCAGCATATAGCTAATCCAGCCCTTGGCTGCGAGACAATGAGCCGCTTCTTAGCAAGACGTCCATCGTGAGGCTGTCGTTGTTGACATGTCGTCAGGCCGGGCACGTGCGCGCGACGTTTCATTGGTCAGTCCAGCAGTAGCACGACGGAGCAACCAAAGATTGGATGGAGGCCTTAGGCCCCAAACTAATTTTTGCCTGATACTTTCGAAGAGATCACTACACCCAGCAAAACTCCTCGGATCTCGCATTCCTGCGAGTCCTCCCATGTCAGTAGTCGTCCAGTGCCAGTGCCAAAGATACTCAGAAAATCACCAAATCCATTCGTTGAAACAGTCAGCCAGTCCGGGACCCTGTAGCCTTCATAGCTTCACGCAAGGCCTGAACTTCCTCGCTGAGTCCCGATAAACTATTGAGGTACAGAACCTGGAATAGTCACTACACAGTGGTTCAGAAGGTTGCTCAGAGGTCGTCCTCCAAGAACTTGTACGCGAACTTGAAGTCCGCTTTCCTCCGGTTCATCCTATTATTGGTCAGCATGGCAAAGTAGAAATTCATGGTGGAGATGGGAGCTTACCAGGTGCTCTCGTAGTCAAAGAACCGGTAGGTTCCCTGCTCGTAGTCTTCAGTGATGGACTTGGGTTCCTCATGGCGCTGGAACCAGGTCTGGTACTGCTTGTGGAAGCGCCAGCTCTGCGATTTCAGTGCCTTGGCAGCCAGATACTGCTCATAGGTGCCTTGGCGGTAGTAGAAAGCGTAGAACAGGGAATCAGTATCGACACGAGAGTACAGGCGGGGGTCGTCGAAGATTGACAGCGGCTCTTGCGGGTAGTGCGCCGGGGTATACGGGTAGGGGTTCTGGGGCCGGTAGTGGCGTGGCTTATCCGCATCAACAGACTCGGGGTGGGTGGCATGAGACGCTGCCAGTAGGCGCTCATCCACGTGTGGGTTTGCTGCGTCTTCCTTCGTGGCCTCGAAGGACTCTAGAAGATCCTGCAGGCTGGATGGCAGGTGATATACCGACTCCTCCTCAGCCAGCTCCGTGTGCTTGTCACCATTCGTCAATGGTTGTTCTGCCGGCTCGGGTTGCTTGAACGTCTTCGCCGGTGTGATACTGCGCTTCTCCTGTGCTGGAGTCGGTGGTATGCTACTCGCCTCGGTGCTGGCGGGGGCTGCGCTGGAATGGCTGAGAGCAGGAGACTTGGCGGTATTTGGTGTTGCGCCGTCTTGACTTGCTGCACTTGGGATAGGCGGTCGCTGATTGGCCATATTCGATGTGGCGGGCTGGGCGTGAGATACTGCGGGTGATGATGCGGCGCTAGTACGCAAGGCGTGATTGGCAAGTACGGCACCGGGTGGCGGAGGTAAGGGCGCGATGCCCAAGTTGTTCTTATCGCTCGCCGCGGCTGCTGCTGCGGCAGAAGCGTACTTGAGAGGCTCTCCAGGTGCTCTGGTCGGTAGCGGGGCAGGCTTCATGTTGTTCGCGCTGGCCCCATTCGTAGTGGTCGGCGTAGGCGTATGTAACGTCGAGAGCGTTGGCAGCGGCGACTTGAGCTGGGTAGACGGTCTCCTGGCAGCAGCAGTCGACGGCTCGGGGCCGGCTTTTGCCTTTCCTGACGCTGGGCCTGGAACTCGGGGGACGTCATCGTGCGTGTCGTCTTGTATCGATTGTGCGTCCTGCGACGAGACCTTGTCCATGTCAACGCTCATGCCGTACAGGTCCTCGCCCTCAGCGAGATTCAAGTCGTCGTAGATCGAGTCGTCCTCCATGAAATCCACCTCTTGGTTGTTTTCCACGTAGTAGCGGATGCTCTCCTCGAGCTCCTTGACCTGCTCGACCTCTACCCCGTCGTTCTCTAAAGAGCGCCGCACCAGTTCCAGCTTGCCTATGTGCCATTGATGCCGCTCGGCCATGCGCTCGAGCTCGGCTATCCGCTCTGCCTTGGCGGTGTCCTTCTTGCCCTTCTTGAGGTTGGACTGCAGCGTTGCGGCCTCAGCCTCGGTGGTTTCGACCTGGCGCTCGAGCTCCTCGACCATGTTGGATAGAAAATCGGAGACCTCGAGTTTTTCCTTCTCCTTGGGGTCGAGCTTGGATGCGGCGGACAGGCCCTCCTTAGAGTAGGCTTTCGTCTTCATCTCCTTCTCCACGGCCTTGAACTTCTCCATTTGCTGTGCCCTCGTTAGCCGCGCCGCCTGTGCCGATGCCTGCGCCGCGCCGGGGGGCGACTCACCGTCTCGATGAGCTTCCGCTGGTCGAGCAGCGGCTTCTTATCCTTGATCTCATTGGAAGCTGCCCAGGCCTTGATCTGGTCGCGCGACCGCTGCAGCTTCTTGATCTCCTTCTTTAGCGCATCCTCCAGCTTCTCCTTCTGTGCCGGGTTGGTGGATTGTTGTAGCTTCTCGTAGATGCCCTCGAACGCGGTGACGCCTTCTGCGACCTTCTTAAAGCATCGGTCGATCTCTTGAGCGAGTTTGCGCGCGGCCATGGTGCCGGTGGACAGCCGTGCCGGGGCGAGGGCTGGGAGGGTGCGAGCGGCGCGGAGCGGGGGTGCGGCGTGGCGAGGGCCCTCGGACGGTCGGCGAGACGCGTGGAGGAGGGTGTGGACGGGCGCGCAGGAGCGGAGGGCGCGGGGCTGCGAGGTGGAAGGTTCACAGCTGGGAGCAAACGGACAGCCGATAGCTTGTCGGCGTTGCGGCGATCTCACGTGACCGGGCGCTGGCCGACGCAAATCCCCGGGCCCCGGCGGCCGCCCAGCGCACCAGCACCAGCTCCTCGCGCTGCGCCCCAGCCTCGCCCGCATCCTTCGCCTTCTGCACCCTTGATCGCGCCTCTGGACCCCCGCGCGCCGCAGCTGCTGCATCCGCTCGCAGGCCGGCCTTGCGACGTGGCACATCCGTCCCCACCGCGCCGCACAGCCCGACACCATGAAAGGTATGCTCCCGCCCGAGCAAACACATGCAAACGCCGCTGAACTGTTGCAGCTGTGCTGCAGCGCGTCAAGTCGGCGTCGGTGACCGTCGACGGCAAGCTCATCTCGAGCATTGGCAAGGGTGCTCTTGTCTTCGTCGGCATCGGCAAAGAAGACACGCCCAAGGAGGTGGAGAAAATGGCCGGCAAGGTCCTCACCATGCAGTTATGGGACGACGCCGAGGGCGGCAAGGTGCGTTTGATCTTCATGCGTTGATTCAAGGTCCATGCTGATGGCGTTTGCAGTGGAAGAGGAACGTGCAGGACATTGAAGGCGAGATCCTCTGCGGTATGGCGCCCTGCTTCAGCCCTGTTTGCCAGGCGCCCGCTTACGCATCGCTCAGTCTCCCAGTTCACTCTGCTTGCTTCTACGAAAAAGGGAAAGAAACCCAGCTTCCACAGGTCTGCCCCCGAAACTCTCGCACGTGAGCTCTATTCCTCCTTCTTTCAGAAAGTCCAGGAGCTGTACGAAAAAGATAGAGTAAAAGACGGCGTCTTCCAGGCCATGATGGATGTAGCCCTTGTGAATGATGGCCCGGTAGGTTTAGATTACCGTTGTGAGGATGAAGCGGTAAATCTTCCAGCGTTTGCCTCTGTCCCTTCCGTTATTTTCACGCCGCGTAGCTGATATATAGCCTTTCTCTCCTCAGGTAACCATAGAGATCGATTCGGACCCCCCGAAGATGGACATTCCCGGAGTTTCTGGAATGGAAGGAGACCGCGTGAAACTAGAGGATCTGATGTCGAAGATCGGCCGGATCCAGAAGGAGTACAACATCCCCGCTGAACTGCTGAAATGATTCTCGTCCGAGTCGTTGCCTCGTCATCGTTGTTTGTTTGGAGCGAACTCAGCTACGACCATCCGGGAGATGGAAAGGCTCGCTGCCAACAACCCTCTCGTAGATTTCTTCGGTAATGGAGGCGGGTCTGTACGCAATGTAGAGTCCATTCACTCCCGGATTTGATTCAAGGGCCGTGCGCTTGCGATCCCGGCCATACACAAAGGATTCCACAACCAGAGGCACGGGAGACGGTCACACCCCTGCCGGGTCTGGCGGATGGGGGAAGCAGGCATCCTGTGCATATGCATGTCATTCGTAACCAGGTTAACAGGTGCCGAGGCAATCACGTCAACAAACACTCAAGAACAGTTCTCTTGCGCTTTCCGGGTTTCGGTATCTAGATATTCCTGGGGCCACGTGGCGCAAGCATTCTCACCTGATCTTCAAACTGTGTTCAGAAACCTCCAGCATCCCGGCGAATCCTTGAGCCACAAGGGACACCCACGGCAGGAACAGATTATACTGCCTATGCAGCCGGCAAAGGAAGATCGTGGTTCCTTACTGTCCCCGGATCTTAGCACACTTGGGAGAGTCGAAGATATTCCCCATTGAATGCGAAGAACCCGTACAAATTTTATTTACTAAAAATCAGCGACTCCAAGCAGAGCCCTGTGGATGCCTGATCATAATGTAAACCCACTTTTCATTGAGGCAGCTTCTAATTGACTTCTCCTGCTGATTATATCCCTCACCTGGGCCAATTCCCCCATGCTGGGCAATTTATCCCGCTTGATGCTAAAACTTGCGAAGGACAATTTCTAATGTTGCTTGTACTAACTTGACAGAACACTCGATCCAGGCTGAAGTCTCGAAGCTCTTGCGGATTGCCAGCTCCTATAGGATGCACGGTGTCAGGATTGATGCATCGAATGAACTGTGTTGGGAACCGAGAAATTTCTACTCGCGTTGTGGCACCATGATTCGCAGGCATTCTGCAGCGGTGTCTCAGCCTCAGTAACGAAAATTCTCACCCGCTTTGACATGCTCTAACTCGAGAGGGCGGTGAGCACATCAAAGACCATCACGGAATTCCGACGCCATTGGTACATTTGGTTCCGCCGCTCTGTCTCTCCTGAGTGCACATACTTTTATCTTCGTCCCCCGGTAAGTCGGTCGTACACACCGATCCGAGTATGCCGCACGGCGGTGAAGCTTCTAGAGGCTTGGGCGCAGCAAGTGCAAGGCAGCTACGTGGAAGCATGTGCGTTCCTCTGTCTTCGAGCCTATGTCATTATGCTTACTCGAGTCCCATATTTTTTCAGCTTTCACAGAGCATGCAGACTTTGACCAGACTATCGGAAGTAGTAACATATGCGCCGGTGCATTGTACGCCGCACCATTCCCATGCAAATCGTGAACAAGGTTTGTTAAGGCCTTCATTCCAACAAAAATCTTATTTTTTGTTAATGGCTTGTTGGGTTGACAGCAACCTACTGTAGTCATCGCCTGAAGAGGCTCCTGAAGATCCGCTGCCGTGGTCGTTTGTCCGCCTGACTTCCGTGGCTGATCTGACAAGGTTACTGATTGGACAACGAGTCAACGGCTGCTCAGCTCGCTCCCTGTGGCTTCGTTTTTCCGCCAGTCCACATAAGCTGTGTTCCTGGGCCAAGTTGCTGGTATTCTGACTAGTCCATGATGCATTAGACTGGAAACTTTTGAGTGGCATAAGAAAGAACACTCTTCTCTCGTATAAAATCTTTCCTGATCCTCAATCTTTGGGCGCTATCACCACCCTACAAAAAGACGCATCACATTCCCAGTACTCGATCCAATTCGGAACAGCAAAGCGTCGTAATTTGGCGTCACAACTACCCGGCAGGGCTCTTTCTCACCGACAAAGGCCTTCCAAGCCAAAGCTTTTGCCGCCATCCGAAAACAGACGCATCATGTCCAGCTCTTGGCCAAGCGGTGCACGATCGACACAACCCGAGCAAGTCTCCGCTCAGCATGTCTGCATTGGTGGCCTAGCGATTTCGACCTGCCCCAGATGTGCTGGACATCCTCAAGGGTGTGTTTTGTTTTTCTTCATACCCTTATACACAGCCATGAGCCCTTCAGAATTCTCTCTAACAAAGCGCTGCCTAGGTATCGAAATCCCATCTGCCAACAATGCAAAGGCTGTGGAGTCGTGACGGAGACTTGTCGTCAATGCCTCCTCAACAACTCAGTCATATCCTCAGCCAACACTTCCCAGATGACGTCACCAGCCACTTCCTGCGACATCGATAATACCTCATTCGAACAACGGATGACGAATCGAGACTGTTGGTTGCATGGAGACGGTATCATTGATGAAGGAGACGCAAATAAGAACAAGAGAGGCCAGGCAAAGAAAGATGACGAGAAGGATGAGAGTCGATGAACTGCGACCATGCTTTGAACGCGTATATTTTTTAGGCACACATTGCTATGATTGGAAAGACATTACGCTCCTTGCATACAATTGGACATGAAACTTGATAGCAAGACCGGAATACAGCCCAACAGGTCTTTTGCAGCATGATTTCGCGAAATCGATATTCTTCTCGCTTGACCGCTCTCCCGCCATCTGAATCCGACTAACCCTGAAATGTCTCGTGGCTCACTGCTATTATTAACTGCAGCCTCAAGGCAAACAGCCGTCGAGCATGGCCATCAGCCTTCGTGCGACGAGCCCACACCACCGCCATTTCGCCAACGTATGAACGAATGACGCTGAAACAGCTTGTTCAGGCTTTGATCTCTTGGTTCCAGAGCATATTTGCGCCGATCTCCAGTGAACACGCGAACCAGTCGCGCGGGTAGTCTCAGTTGGTAAGCATCAGCACAGCAGCATACCAAACACATCCAGAGCGTGACCAACTTAAGCGCCATAGCACCCAGCGTCCTCCCACAGCATATCGGGGGTGTAACTTATATCCCTCCGGCCCAGTGCCGTAGATGCTGCACGCGAGTTCCACGAAAACCCAATGGCGGCTAAACGGAAAGCAAAGCCCCCCAGGCCCGTCAGGCCCAAGCATCAGACGTGTTTCGGCGAAGAGCGAGGGTGACAAGGCTTCTGGGTCCCTGCAGTCGCATATGCAGAGGAACTGCAATATACGACTATCAAAATGCACAGGCTCCAGGCGCCGCTGCAAGCCGTTCGATGTCAGGGGTCACGCAAATACGCCTGCGCGCCATGCTACAGTACCATCAACTCTCTCACGTCGCACAGCAGATGGAATCCAACACCTTGGCCTTTGAACCTTAATGTGCGCACATGACGACAGAAGTGCAACGCGGAGGAAGGAGTCAGCACTTCCTCCGTGGGCCGCCTTCGTGTTATTAGGAGATACACACAATATTGTGCCTTAGTGCCGGAGACTCCTCCTACTGCTGTGGCCTGTACTTCCGTGTGCACATACCTTTCCTCCTCGTCCCTTTGCCCTTTCTCCCGGTCGGCGGTGGCCACCTCAGTCTTCAATCACGCTCTCATCTTTCCTGCCCGCTGCTATATGCATTCCATCAGGTCGCACAACATGCCCACGGGGCGACTGGGAATCGACTTGCGCTTAGATGGCTGGCGTAGGTAATCCTGCGCGCGCTCACATACTTGCGCCCCTGCATCATACATCCCTCCCACGCATCTGCATGCAAGCCCGCACACACACACACACACACACACTGCATCTCCGCGCCTCTCTCCCCACATGAACCCCCAGGTCAGCAGACATCCCAATCCAGCCGCCTAGTCAACGCAGCTTAACCCAATCGCGCTACCCAAAGCATCGAAAACCCAAAGAGGAAAAAGGAGCATAGCGTCGCCCACCCCCCCCTCGTCAACACTTATTTCAGCGTGACTCCGCCGCCTCGCTGACCGGTCGAGCACCGCTTTCGCCGCTACTATAGACACTCGCGGCTGATGCCTACCGTAGCAAACCCATGACCTGACCGAACGCCGATCGCGATTACGCAGTGCTGCAGGAAGCCGAAGCTGGGAAAGGCCTTTTTTCTCATCCTCCTCTGTCGTGCAAGAGGCTCTCTCTCTCTTTTTCTCTCTCACTTTCACAGATCATCCCGCCACCGCCACCAACCCAGTAGCTTGGTACCGCAGCAGCAGCTACTACTACTCCTGATCTGCATTTAGCTACCTTCATGCCCGGTCCTGGAATGCAGAAATACCGTGTGGGCAAAATAGGCCCAAAACTTCGCAGCATACAGACGGTAGGTAGGGCAGCTGCGCATACCTGCACGCGAGGGGCAGGCGGGGAGAGGCAGCGGGTGGATATACGTGTCCGGCCGCGGCGGCCGGTAGGTATGCGAGTCTAGTAGTGCTATTGGGTGCCGGTACCTTGGATGTGGCAAGAATTGCAACCTACTGAGGAAACAAGTTTAAGTCTTCTCTTAGAAAACGTCCTTCTTCTCTTGATCTTTTAGATAGCATTGACGCTGAAAGGGATGGGCAGAGCCCTTTCTTGATTGACATCAAGTGCTTCTCCTAAATAATTGGTTTCTTTCCTCAACGACTGCTGGGTACTCAAGCAAGTCACAGAAGCATCATCAGCCCTCCAAACTTTTCGCCATCGCCATGAAAAGTGTCAAATAGACCGCCATAATCAGCATGTCGCCCAGTAGGTCGGCACTCCATCGACGCCGCCGCAATGCAAATGAAATCCCAAACAATGAAATCCTCCCAATTCTCCGTGATCCAGCTCCACGATCGCCAGTCCCCCGACGTTCGCCCTAATTCACCCAACTGTACAGCCCCTCAAACGCGTCGCCCTTCCTTCCAACATCCTCCCGCGCCAAGTGCAGCCTCCTGACAACCTTGAAGCTACCCGTACCAATGCCCATGCTCTGGCCGAGGATGATGCACTCAGAAACGCCCTGCACGCCATCGCTCTTTCCGCGGTAACCAGCCTCGAAAAGGTGGTCTGGCGTCTTCTCGAAAGAGGCGAGCTGCAGGACCGAGTCGCGCATCTTGGCGAGACCGAAGCGCGTGATGCCCAGGATGTCGCCCTTGTACGTCATGACGTCGGCAAGCAGCTGCATGTGACGCGGGTCGATGTCCATGGAACCCATGACGGACGCGATTTCCGTGATGATGGTCGAGCGGGCCGCCTCGATGCCGAGGACGGCGAAGCATTCGAGCACCGAGTTGGAGCGGGTCGACGTGCCCTTCACGCCGGGCGTGGCCATGCAGAGTTTCAGGCCGTAGCCTTCGACTAGCAGTGACACGTCTTCCTGCTCGTTGTCCTCCTTCTTGATGATAGCACGAGTGGCTTCCGGATAGCCCTTGATGGCAATCTCTGGAATCACGCGTTTCAAAAACTGGATGCGGGCGAAGTACGCATCATCTGTCGCGGTCTTGGTCTTTGACGTGGAGCGTGACCCCGCAGCCTTCTTCGTCGCGGCACCGTGCGGGTCATTGAGATCCGGGACGTACACACGCAAATGGTTGTTGAAGAACTCGACCCTACCGCCATCAGAGCCGATTTTCAGCTTCGGCGCCTTCAGAATTGCGATCTCCAGATCGTTCTTGGTCAGCTCCAGACCGAGGGCATCAACGGTTTCCCAGTCGACGCGCATGTTGAGATAGCTGCCGTCATCGTACCACACATCCTCGATGTAGTGGATGATATCCTTAAGGAACGTCTTTTCGACACGGGCCTTGACCATGCGTGCAGCGCGGATGTCGTGCTTGTTCTCCAGCTCGCAAGTGATGATAGGAGTACTGATGACCTTTGACGCGTTGATAATTTCTTTGATACGCGGCACACCTTGCGTGATACTCATACCGGCAACACCAGCAAAATGGAAAGTCTTGAGAGTCATCTGCGTACCCGGCTCACCGATAGACTGTGCGCCGACGGCTCCAACAGCGTGGCCAGGCTGGACGTGCGATTGAGCGTGTTTGGTGAGGCAAAGGTCCAAAAAGTAGTGCAAGCAGCGTTCGGAAACCTTGGCAACACCGTCGATAATGTTGGAAAAGCCCTCTATACATGCACGATTAGCGACTGTCTTGAACTGTACGGAGGTTGAGGTGCACTCACCATCATCAGCGGTTTCTTGCCCGGCTCTCGCCTTGTCGTCCTGAAGATGCACAAAGCGTGCCGTTAGTCTCTCAATGTCGTCTGCTTTGGCGAAAATAAACTTCTGGACGTCGTCATAAAAGTTGCGCTTTGACTCTTTCTGGTCAACCAGCTCAAGTTTTTCTTCGGTAAACTGCAGCTCTTCACCAGTCTCGGAGTAACGCTGGATCTCCCTCCGCTTGGCGTCCAGGCGCGCTTTAGCAATCTCTCGGATCTCCTCAGGCAGCAGACACCGCTCGTCATTGTTCCATGTTGTCGTCTTAGCGTGGTCAAACGAGCGAACGAAGTTCACAGGCTTCGCTTTACCCTCCATATCCACGGGATCCAAGTTGTCATCTCCGTACCGGAACTGAACAATCTGCGAGGCAGAGTTTCTGACCGTGTCATCGTACTGGGCGGACAGGTCCTCCAGAGATTTCATGAGACGACGCGACATGTAACCCGTTTCGGCAGTCTTGACAGCAGTATCGACCAGACCTTCACGGCCAGACATGGCGTGGAAGATGAACTCGTAGGGTGTGAGTCCGGAGTAGAAGCTGTTTGCAACGAAACCCTTCGCGTCCGGCAAACGGCCACCCTTGGCAAAATGTGGCAGTGTGCGGTCTTGGAACCCGTCCTGCACACGTGCGCCACCGATAATTTGCTGACCAACGCAAGCAACCATCTGAGCCACGTTGATGTTGGAACCTTTGGAACCACACTTGGCCATGATGAGTGGAGAATTCCAGTTGGTGAGCTCTGAGAAACAAATGTCACCGGCTTCACCACGGACTTTGTTGAGAACGCCGGAAATCTTGTTTTCCATGGTCAATTCTTCGTCGCATCCAGCATCTCGCTCGAGTTTGCCGGAGTTGTATAGCTCGACGATCTTTTTCGCCTCGATATAGGCATTCTCGATAAGCTTGGTCTTCCTCTCCACGAGCTGTTTTCCCGGAGTAACGTCGCTGACACCAATGGAGAAGCCGCGATTGGTCAACCAGCGCGCAGAGAGTTTTGCGAGACGATTCATGGCTTGGACAGCGTAATCGGGTCCAAAATCTCGCATCATCACGTAAAATACAGAGTCTTTCTTGCCGTCTCCCACCGTGGCTTTGTCCATGACGCCGCACATGACTTCAGAGTTGCGGATGACAAGCCAGGCGTCGTCCTGGTTGAGATCTTTGGCACTGCCCTTGTACTGCTTACACGCGGCGTCGAGGTTGACAAGAACCTTGCACTCCTTGTATGGCCGCATAAGGACGTTCCATACTTGCTTGCCCGTCCACAAGCACTGGGGCTTGAGAATCACGGGGGGAGGGAGATCTATCTTGTGGTACTTTCCAGTCTCAGGATCCCTGACCGAGTCACCGTTAAACATGTAGCTGCACATGAGTGTGAAGGTTTTGCGGTCCAAGAAAAGGTCCTTCCTGGAGGTCAGGAAAGCGCAGGTGATGAAGTCCTGGATGGCCGCAATAATTGGCGTTCCGTTTTTGGGAGTAGCCAGATTGTTTTTCACGCCCATCAGCTCGATGGCCTCTGTGCGTGCTTCCTCGGTCTGCGGGACGTGCAAGTTCATCTCGTCACCGTCGAAGTCGGCATTGTATGGATTGCAAACACACTCGTTGAGACGGAAGGTTCTCCATGGCCGAACTTTCGCCTTGTGGCTGAGAATACTGAGTTTGTGCAAGGAAGGCTGTCGATTGAACAAGACAATGTCGCCATCCTCAATGTGCCTCTCGACAACATCGCCAATCTGGAGCTGTTCTGCCGTCTGATCGAGTTTGTTGAGTTTTTGAAGAACTTCCAAGACTAGCCTCCGACCGTCCTGCTTGATGACAAAGTTGGCACCCGGGTGCTTGAACTTTCCTCGTCTCACGCAGCCGCGGAGCTTCTCGATGTTGTATCTTGACACCTTTTCCGGATACGTCATGTTCTTCGCAACTCGTTCCGGGACTGCGACTTCTTCGATAGACAAATTCGGGTCGGGACCAATGACGGTACGGCCGGAGAAATCCACACGCTTACCGGAAAGATTACCACGGAATCGACCTTGTTTTCCCTTCAGACGTTGGCAGAATCCTCTAATATGCTTTCCAGCACCCTGAGCTTGTAGACCCGGCACGTCGCTGTTGACGTACAGGGCTATCTGCAGCTGCAGAAAATCCCATTGCTCCATAATCGTTTGTACCGGGAGACCCTTGGCTAGACCAGCGCGGATAAGGGAGCTGATCTGCACGATGTCACCAAGTTTATTGGTAATATCATCTTCGGTGGTTGCGGCCTCCTGAGCAACAGACGGGCGGATGGTTACCGGAGGCGCTGGGACGTATTGCCAAATGAACATTTCCGGTCTTCCCTTGGACATGCCGAGAAGCGGACAGTCGGTCGTTTTGATGCGCTTGAACAGGTTTAACACCCTCAGCGGATTCATGTCGTCGACAGCCTTTCGCATGTGCTTCTCCAGCTCCGCATTGCCCTGCTTTGCAATCTCAAACGACTTGTCGAATTCCGGCTTGCCACGCGGCATCTCCTTCTTCTTGGCATTCGACTTGTTGTATGCGTCGAACTTGAGGTGGACAATCTTCAGCGGATGCCCGGCAACCTTTCTGACGGGCCCGTTGGTTGCACCACAGTGCGGGCACTTCTTGACCTTCTTGCAATCCGCGGAAATCTTCTTGCATATCTGGGTGCGCTGCAGGCTGTCGAGGTCGGGCCGGCGCAAGCTCTTGATATACTTCTGTCGCGCGCCATCGTCGAGCAGAATGTTGGAGCATTCCTTGCAGATGTTGTGCAGGACCTCGATGATCATCTTCAGGTAACCGATGTGGAAAGCGGGCAGGGCCAATTTGACGTGTCCGAAGTGACCGTTGCATGACTTCAAGTCCTCGCCACAGGTTTCGCAGGCGGCGCTTTTGCTCGAGATACCCATGCGGCCGTCCATGGGACCGTGCTTGGTGACGGTGCGGTTGGGCCCGTTGCCGACGGCTTCGTAGACATGGCGATCGGAGACTTCGATGACGGCCTGGTTCACAATATCCTGGTTGGAGCTGCGGCGCAGTCAGACAGAGGGCATGGCGTCCGGGGCGTGCGCGCTTACAGAATGCCGAACTGGAGCTCGGTGATGCGCTTCGGCACGCGGTCGACGACCTGCTCTTTGACCTCCCCTTGCGTCGCCATGGTGACTGTTGGTGCTACCGGCGGGCGGGCATGGGTTCGTCGCGGCGGGCGACAGGCGGGGCAGAGGCGCGAGCTCGGGGCTTGGGAGGTGGTGTCGAGGCAGCGGCGGCGGGCAAAAGTCGACTCAGTCAGTGCCTCTCCAGAAATTGTCGCGCGGGCCCGCAGCGCGGTGGGGGACGGCCGGGGTTCAGCCGGCTATCTTATCGGGCAGCTCCGCCAGGCAGCTAGCGCATGTGCTGGGCGCAGCTCCCCCGCGGCGGCCTGCTGCGGCTACGGCGAGCTCCCTGCTCCCTCCCTCACCGACTGCCTTCCACTTCGCCTTTGGCTTCAGGGAGTCTGCAGGCCTGCCGGCTTCCTCTGTCCCTGCGAGATTCCAAATCCACTGCCCGCTTCCTCGCCCGGCCGCGCCTCTCTCTCGGAGCCTCGGCCGCTGTCGGACGTCGCTCGATAAGGCAGCGTAGCGTCACCACTTGACTCACCCGCTCTCCTGACACTCAACACCCCATCCACCCTCGCCGTCATGTCTGACAGAAAAGGTGTGTGCGCGGAGGGAGAGCTGTTCGCCATGCGTGAGTCTCTTCCCGCTGACGCCGTCCAGTGCTCCAGCTCAAGCTGGTCTCCCTCGGTGAGGGCGACGGCATCTCCGAGCGCCGCGTCCTCCTCGCTGCCGGCCAGGACGTCATCATAGGCCGTGCCTCGTCGAACCGCGGTGTTGCGGCGTCTGCGGACAATACTAAGATCAACAACCCCGTCATATCCAAGGAACACGCTGCTTTCACTACCGACCTCGCTGCCAATGTCCGCCTCCCCCTGTTTGCCTACCCCATGAAGCCGCGTTTGAGCGCTAACCCCCCGCCCGCAGGTCGTCTTTGTCAAAGACCTGAGGAGCATGCACGGAACACGCGTGAATAATCGAGAGCTGTCCCAGGGCGAAGAGTGTCCGATCTACTCCGGCTCCACTCTCCAGTTTGGTTCCTCTGTGATTCGCGGGAACGGTACGCTTACCTCACCCAATACCGCTTGAAGCGCCACAACTCGCAATATCATACTCTCCTCCTCCCTCAAATGCCATCTTCCGCTGCTGTTCTCAGGTCGCTAACGCAACATGTTCACATTTCCAGCCACCTACCAGCCCGCGAGGTACACCTTCTTCGTCGAGCCAGTCAAGGCTGCGGGCTCTTTCGGCGGCGCCGTGCCTTCCTTGATACCGCAGTCGCAGGCATTTTCGGACACTAAGAAGGGCTACGGAGACGACTCGTCGCTCTATAGCGAGGACTATGATGACGATGAGGACGAGTACTTGTCGGACCAGGACGAAACCGAGATCGTTCCTGACACATACTCCTCGGAGCAGGAGTCGGATGGTTCTCCCGAGGAATACCATAGCTCGAGTGAGGATTCATCGGACGAGTCGGAAGAGATGGATGGCATCTCTGTCGGAAGCTGTGACTCAATGTTCCCAACGGCCGATGCTCCGGACGAAACAAGCTCTACGGCTGCTGCTCCCGAGCAGTCTTCTTTCATTGCTTCTACTATGGAAACCGGTGATCTGTTCACCAGGCACGCTTCATCCGTTCAGCCGTCTGGCCCGCCTTTGGGCTTCGAATGGCCAGAGTTCTCGGAAGCCGACCACTCTGCCTATCTTACATCTACTCCAACTGCTTGGACTTCCGAGACTGCTGAGGACGTTACTTTCAAATTGGAATCAGATGGCCTTCCGCTGGAAAAGAGGGCCAGATTCGTTCCATTCAGCGAGAACAAGCCTCGTCCCTTCGGAAACTCTATCAACGAACTCTGTGAGCCCGCTCCTGAGGCCGACACGATGGCCGAGGCACCCGCTCCCGAAGCTGCCGCTGCAACGCCTCCTACGTTGACGCAGGACGAGCTTAAGTGCGTGGAAGACCTGGCGCGTGTCCTCACTGAAGCCGCCAACTCTGTAAAGTCGGATGAGGTCGCTAAGGTTGACACGACTCGTCCGAAGAGGACTGCGGAGGAAGCCGAACTTGATGTCGATTCCATCCCTGCTGTGGTCAACGCTGTGCAGGCAAGCCAGATGGCCAAGCCAGAGCAGATGGCCAACCGCCGGATTGCCAAGTTCACGCGCCGCGCTCGCGACTTCGGTATTGGTGCCGTTGTCGGTGGCGTGGCTCTCTTCACCGTCCTGGCGAGCATGGGCGAAGTTCAGTGAACAAATATCGCATCGCCTCTTCGACGGCCTCAACGCTCCAGTTCCTTGGGAGACACTACCTTCACCTTTCTTTGACTCTAGTTTGCAAGACTTCAGGCGTACACGGATGGCATAACCCCATTTCATGCAGCTCCCCTACCCAAATCTGAGATTACCAACGGTCTATTTTACATGTGCGGAATGCAGAGTGGGTTTCGGCGTTCTGTGTTACCCGGCGCGAATTGAGGATGATTCACACGGCTGGGACGCAGGGATTGGCTGAGACCAGAAGGTATGGGACAGGGTGGGTGGTGGAATGGTGGTGAATGGGTGGTTTTGTCAGGGTTTCTTTGCTTCTCCAGGTCTGGCTGCCGTAATTGGATTATGGACTTCATCATGGTATTCCCCGTCATGCAAACATGCAAGTATACAAAACCAATCACACTTAATTGACGTGTCTCAGTCTTCAGGGAGAGTTATTTAACCAATTTTAGTTTATGACGATACTATGATTCCACTTTATACCAATCTGCACCACATGCCGATCTTCGCCTACGCAAGGAAAGGAACCCTTGGGAATGGGAAAGAAATCTTAACTCATTGCACACCAAGACTCTGTTCTTGATCTTTCGGCTCTCCATGAACGAACGATCCGCTTTATATTCCTCGACCTTCCCTCAGATTACTTTCAACCTACGAGTAATTTGCCACGGGTATCTACATGCTCTCATCTAACATCCAAGACCGAATGCAATCATCTCTCATTACTTCATGCGTCATCCGTATTTCGGCCGTTCCGCTTTATGCTTTTCCAGCGCTTCCCAGCATATCGATGCAACTCTCCACCGCCTTCTGCATTGCCAACGTGCCCTGCTCAATGACCGCCGTCAAAGGCTTCTTGCCTGCGCCCTCCTTCCACGCATCCACGTACGGGTTGTTCAGCACCTTGTTGATGTTGATCTTGCTCACTCCATGCCCAATGCACTTCTGGAAGATGTCCTGGGTGAAGGGGTCCGCGCCATGCAGGACCAACTTGACCCTATCCCCAACAGCCTTATTAATCGCATCCAGGCGATCATACTCCAGCTGAATACCACGGGGCCCATAATTGCCATGCACATTCCCAAACGCCGGCGCCAGCCAATCAATGCCCGTCTCGACGAACTCCAACGCCTCCTCAGGCGTCGTCAGCAACCCCTCCAGATCCTCCGTGTCCCCAACGCCGTCCTCCCCGCCCTCGATCCTGCCGGGCTCGGCCTCGGTCGCGATGCCGCGCTCGCGGCAGTAGGCGACCAGCTCGCGCGTCAGGCGCAGGTTCTCGGCCTTGTCGTAGTGGCTCATGTCGATCATGATGCTGTCGAAGCCGGCGCCGGGCGCGAAGTCGGCGGCGCGCCGCACGATGTCGGGCGTCTGCGCGTGGTCCAGGTGCACGGTCACGGGCACCGAGGCGCTGCGCGCGGCCGAGGCGGCGAGCTGCACGAGCAGCCCGTCGGCGTAGTGGATCGCCCATGGGAAGAGTAGGATCATGGCGGGGGAGCGCTTGGCTTCGGCGGCGCGCACGGTCGCGAGGATGCCTTCGGTGTTGTAGCAGCACATGGCGGGGATGCCGTACCGGCCGGCTGAGGCGGCGGCGAGGATGGGGAGGGCGCGGTTGGTGGCCATTGCGGAGGCGTGGGAGGAGGATGCCATTGTGGCGGGTGGGGGTTGGAGAGGCGGTTGGGATGGGAGTGCGTGGTGGGGAGGAGCAGGCGGAGGTGATGTACGTAGAGATATGCGGAGGGGGAAATGGGAGCTGTGCCCGAGTCAACTGCCTAAATGCAGTTGGAGCCCACAATTCAATTGCCGAGCTTCCGGCTGGTCAAACGCCGCTCAGGGGATCGGGAGGCCGCAGGCGGGAACGGCGCGGACATCGGGACGAAGAGGAGGAATGGAATGCAAACAAGCTCACGAACAACTGGAGCTGGAGGGCGAGGGAACTGCCGGCGCCCCGCTGCGCGGACAGAAGGCCGCGCGGGAACCCCGCAGACGTCATCCCGCACTGCCGCATTGGCGCGGGGAGCTCGGCATACTGTCCGCCGAGTCACCACTACAAATATCCATTGCGCGCTGTACACGCCGCTTCCCAGGCCTCTGGAGCTCTAATACTAGTCCGGCGTCTGTGCCTGCATATCCATTCCTGTTCCCTGTCATGTCTGAGAAACCCACCGTCGGCTTCGTGGGCCTGGGCGCCATGGGCTTCGGCATGGCCACCAACCTAGTCAAGCAGGGCTACCGCGTCAAGGGGTTCGACGTCTTCCCCCAGAGCGTCGAGCGCTTCGCGGCCGCGGGCGGCGTGGCTGCAGCCTCGCTGGCCGACTCGGCCGCCGACACGCCGTTCCACGTCCTCATGGTCGCGTCGGCCGACCAGGCGCAGCAGGCGCTGTTCGGCGGCGGCGACGCCATCGTAAAGGGTACGTGCACGCCACTGACTCAGGCTGCAGAATTGCCCGATCGGGAGAGTTGATCGACTAACTCTAATGCTTCGCTGCATGCAGCCCTACCGCACGGTGCCACGCTACTACTGTGCTCGACCGTACCGTCCGCCTATGCCCAATCGGTCGACAAGCAGCTGGCCGAAGCAGGCCGCTCTGACATCTTTTTCGTCGACGCTCCCGTCTCTGGCGGCGCCAAGCGCGCGGCTGACGGCACGCTGACTATCATGGCCGGCGCTTCGGACGCCGCGATCCAGCAGGCTCGATGGCTGCTGGAGGAAATGTCGGATCCCAAGGGTCTGTACATCGTGCCTGGTGGTGTTGGCCAGGGTAGCAATATGAAGATGGTGCACCAGGTGCTTGCGGCGATCCAGATCCTGCTAGCCAGCGAAGTCCACGGCTTCGCCGCGAGACTAGACTTGGACGCCAAGTCAACGTACGAGGCCGTGTGCAAGAGCCCGGAGTGGTTCTGGATGTACGAGAACAGAGTGCCCAGGCTGCTGGTTGAGGACTACAACCCACCTGTGAGCGCTTTGACCATCATCCTCAAGGATGCTGTAAATGCCCACCAACCTCCAACTACACCAAGTAATCGTAGCTGACAAAAAAAGGGCATCATCACCTCCACCGCTCGCCTCGTCAACTTCCCCACCCCTCTCTCCTCCTCCGCCGAGCAAGTCTACCTCATCGGTCTCGCCCAGGGCCTCGGCCCCATCGATGACGCCGCCATGGTCCGCACCTACTACTCCGAACCCGTCAGCTCAGTGACACCGCAATCAGACGCAGACGAGAAGCTTGCTCTCGTCTCCAAATTGCTACGCGGCGTGCTCCTGCTGGCCGCCGCCGAGGCCATCGGCTTCGCTCACTACCTCAAGCTCGACCTGCACCAGTTCCACAGGCTGGCCTCCGATGCTGCTGGCGGCAGCGTCATTTTCCGCGAACGTGGCGCCGAGATGATTGAGTTTCTTACCGGGAAGAAGGTTGATGGTGCTAAGGATTTGCCGCCGTTGGATTTGAAGACGATTAGAGATGATTTGGCTGAGGCTATCTCGTTGGGGAGGAAGTCGAATTGCCCTGCTCCGCTGGCGGGTGCGGCCTTTAATCTGTTGGCATCGGCGCAGAGAGTCTCGGGTGGGACGAAAGAGAAGGCTTATTATGGGCTGCTGCAGTAAAGGGGCTTCTTGAGAAAATAAGTTGGGTGTTCGTGGGGATTGGATTCTCTTTTCATCTTTCTTTGATGTATAGATTGATACCACTCTGTATACTCTAAACCTGGACATCAGTTACTTATATTACAGATATCGAGACAGGCAGGTGTCTCTCTCGAAGCGTCGTTCCTACCATAGACGGAAAAAGGGGGATTGCAACTATGATACTGGGTGTTTTGATCTGTTCTCGCCATAGTTTTGTTTTCCCGCCACCCCTGCGTTCTCGAAGATCTTTGCGTTCTCCGTCATCCATGCCTGCTCGTTCTCCGATCCCCTGTTCTCCAAAGAAATTTCTCGTTCTCTATCAGTCTCTAGAGATCTCCGCCCTACATTTTTAAACTAAGCGGCAAAGGAGAGGAGAGACCTGGAGATGTCTTCTCAGAAGAGGCTTCGTCGTCGCCGAATGGCCATAGCATTGATCATACTGCCTATCTGTTGCAGCTTCGTCGTCTAGGGCCTCGCCGCCAAGGAGTGGTAGCCTAGCCAGCCCTGTCAGGATCTTGTTCACCTCTATGTAAGCTCTCTAGCCTTTAAGCTTTCCTTCGAGACTTAAACGCTGCTCCAATTGAGAACTTCCTTGACCGCGAATTGCAGGTGTTAATTGTGTACAAATAGGACTATAAGTATCCGATCCCGCCCTTGAAAAATACTATGGTGGTACTGTTCGGCCTCGGGGACCTCTTCGTGCTTTACAGCACAGCGACGCGGTTCGCCGCCTGAATCACAATTCGGCCTTCTCTCTGCACGGGGGTCTCTTGAGCCAAATCAAAAAAGAAAAAATCACGTAACTCGCTGTCCTCGCTTTTTCCAATGCTTCGGCGCTTTCCGCTTTGCGGCTTTCCTCAATATACTTATCCCCCTGTGACGTGTCCACGTCTTGTCGTGGCACGGGAGCTCGGGGTTTCGGACACCGAACCTTGCGAAGACGCACGCACACATCATCCGAGGCCCGAGCACCAGAAGTCTCAGTCTGACTTGCTGCCTACTGCACTAACCGACCACGATATTCTCGATGAAGCTTCCTTGGCATTGGTATCCGAGCTCATATCCCGTTTCCCTCCTTGTCCGAGGACTAGTGCTTCAAATTCCAGAGCACCGCTTTAACCGTAGTCCTAACCACGCTATATATCCTCTTTCCCAAACTCTACTCTACTTCATTATGGGACTGTAGCTCAAAATGGTATGTACAGTACATTTTATGTCCGTTTGGCGCATTAGTCTTGTCTGTCTAGATCAGCTACATGAACGCACTTGGCGGGTTTCTGGAGTGTAGAAAGAATTTTAATTTCTATTCAGTCATTCAAGTTAAGAGGAAACATCGATAAGTTTGGAGCTCGGCTTTTCCAAGCCACAAAGTGTTATCTACACTCATCTCGCTTGCGTCATTTCCCGGTCTAAGCACTGATTATTTACCTTGAGTCTGAGCTCTGTGCCGCACAGATGAGCTCCTCGCATCGGGCATCGCTGATGCATGTACATTGTGGGGCTCTATGATCGGTACTTACACTGTATAGTATGCCTTTGTTTCAAATCTTGGACTCTCTCACGGAAGACGACACTGGCTTGTCCGACGCGAGGCTATCGCAGATGAAATCTACCGCCCGCTCGGCCATTGCAGGTGTAGTCTCGTGCCCTGCATCATTGAAGATAAGGTCTTCCAACTCCAAGCCCAAGGCGGGGTCCTCGGTGATAGCCTTCTTCAGGAAGTTGAGGAATTGTTCTCCACAGGCATATGGGACAAGCTTATCGGCGCCACCCGAGAGGTTCAAGATTCTCTTTCCCTTGAGACGGTCCCTCAGTTGTGCAACAAGCTTCTGTCGCTCAGCAGCGCTGGGTGCATTTGGATTGGTCATTCCACGCATCAACAGGCCTGCGGGATCCCACAAGGCGACAGCCTCGGCAAGTGCCTGAGGAAAGTCGGCCGATCCAATGAAGCGCAAGCCTGCGGGGTCACTGGAAGTCCATGTCTGTAGCTTCGACTTTTCCGCCCTCTGACTCATCAACGAAGTGTAGTCCGGGCAGCCAATGATGGAAACGACAGTGGTTATGCGGGGCTCATGGAGCGCAACCAGCCAGGTCGCGTGACCGCCAAGGGAGATGCCCAGGACGTGGTGTTGGGTGATGGATGGTGTGATGTAAGCGGAAAGATAGGACAGAAGCAGGGACGTGTCGCTGGCGGTGCCATCTGCAGGGCAACTGTGTCAGCGGGATCCTGCATATGCATGTGCAACGGAGAGACGCACGGTAGATGGAGAACATGTCCTGGGCGTGGCGCGGATTGCCACTGCGCCAGGCCTCATTGGAGACTGCGTCGACCTGCCGAGTACCGTGGTTCCTCTGGTCGAAGCTCACAGCAATCAAGCCCTTGCCGTTCCCCGCACCGCCGGCGCCAGCCTGCAGGCGCTTGTTCCAGGCACCGATGGCCTGCGCCGCAATGGGGGCCATGCACGCCTGCGTCTGGAGGCGCGGGTGCAGGAGCCACAGACAGGCGACGGGCTGGGTGGGCGCGGACAGCTCGTCGAGGCCGTAGACGGTGGTGAGGATGCCGGCGATGTGGAAGGTCTGCTGCGACACGCGCGGCGGCGCGGCGGCGGTGTGGGTGCTCTCGAGCGGGTTCGGCGTGGCCATGGTGAGCGACGGAAGCAGCGTGGTCTGCGATGCGCGCGGCGACAGAAGCCTGCTGTCGAGTGTGCTGCGGCGGTGAGTCGGGCGGCGCAGCGGGGGTGGTGGGCTGGCGGGCGGGAGGAAAGTGCCGGGCGCACCGCCACATGGCGGCTGGCCCAGCGCCGCTTGGCGTCATCCCGCTGTTTCACTCACTGATCGACACAATCTCCGGGGGCCTGCCGCTGTCCAGCGCGCCAGAGATTGCCCATACGCCAATCCCCCTCTCTTGGCCCTCTCCTCACCTCGCCCTCGACCGCAGGGGGTTCTCCTGCAACCGCTCCCTTGACTCCTGCCGCCTCCCGACCGCATCCCGCTCACTCCGCCGCTCTCCCGCTCTGCTTGTTGGCGTCGTGGCGTCGCCCGCACGTCTCCACCCGCAGCATCTCCTCCTCACACGACACGAGGATCTGCACTCCCCGATTTGCAGGGTCCTTGGCCGTCGTTGCAGACTCCCGCATTCCTCTAGACCCCGCCACTACCACCGCCCCGCCACGCTCGCCGCGTCGTCGTCCGCTTCGGTTTAGGGGCCCGACTGCCCCCAACGCTCCGTCATGACCGACACGCGGGACTCCAGCATTTCGCCCATGACCCGCAGCCCGCGAGCATCCCCGCCGCTTGAGAAACAGACGCAAGCTCTCTCTCCTCTCCGCCAAGAGCAGCGCGTCCATGGGTCTGCCGACTCGGCAGCTCCCGAGCCCGTCAGACCGGGCACTGCGAGCTCCGTGAAGTTCGAGCAAGGAGTCGCTGAGCCCAAGTCGTCCTCCGGCTTCCCGTTCCATGCCTCCAATGGCACTTCCGGAGACGTTGCCCCATCAAATCCCGCCGCAAGACCCTCGATTCCCAGCCACCTCGAACCGTCGCCGAGCTTCAACCAGGCCACCGACCCTACCGACTTTGCCTCCCGCGGCGAGCTATCGGCAAAGCCCACCAGCGAAGCCGACGCGTCTACACCTGTCGGCCGCCGAAGCGTACAATTCGCCCGCTCTACTACCCAAGATGGAGCTGTCGCTGGACATTCTAGACAACAGTCGTTGGAGGACGAGGAAGACGAGCAGACGTGGCACGCGAAGGAAAAAGCATCTATCATTGCGAGACTCAAGGCACTCAATCCTCTACAAGGTCATAGCAGGAGCATGAGCGGCTTTACGATCGGAGACGGGCCCATCGGGCCCATCGGCGAGCTAACCCCTACTGGGCCCCTTTCTCCAGACTCGGAGCGATCAATGCCACGATACATTACAGAGGAAGGCAGCGAGGTTGAGGCAGATGAGGAGAGTGCAGGAGAGGGTCCATCACGTCCTCCTCGCAAAAGGAAGAAGAGTAAACGCGTCCGTCCCGGCACACAAACGGCACCTACCACACCCAAAACCATCAACGTCCCCGCATTTGGACATGGCTCCCCCAGCGAGACTCCCCTCTCTAGTTTCCGGCCGCCCTTCGTACGGCGAGGCACCATGTCCGACATACCGGAGAACCAGAGGATGGGACTTTCGGAAGACGAAGGACGGGACATGCTGGCCAAGGAGAGCGCCTGGAGGAGGGGGCTGCACGGTCGCCGTAGGCTCAGCTTTTCGAGCCGCAGAGTCGAGATTACGGAAGATTCTCCGGACGTTAGGCGGCCGAGCAATTTCCGGCGATTCACGGCAGGTATTGGTGGCCGTGTCGATGGGTCTGCCGAGTCGCCTTCAACGTGGAGGCAACGCGGCGAGCGGACCACGAGCATCAGCGCGCAGAAATGGCGGCAACTCAAGTCCGGCTTGAAAATGCTCGGCAAACAGCGGAAGGAGCAAAACAGAATCGATCACGCCAAATCTGCGGAGCTCGTTGCTGAGCTTCTTGCCGGTGCTCCCGCAGCGCTCTTCCTTGCCAGCATGTTTCAGCGAGACGAGCATGGACACAAGAGGGTTCCTATCTTGATGGAACAGCTCAAAGTCAGCATCACCGACAGCCAAAAGATTAGTGACAAGGGAGGTGACCGTCACGTCAGCTTCAGGATTGAGCTGGAGTACGGCAGCGGCATGACCCGGATGAAGTGGATCATCCATCGGACTATTCGCGATTTTGGAAACCTCCACCTCAAGTACAAGACTGCCACCGCGAAGGAGAAGTACGTACGATTCAGAAGCGAGGATACTCACAAAAGCCAGCTTCCACGATTCCCGAGAAGTGCTCTCCCATATGTCCGCGGTATGCGTGGCCTCTTGGATGATCAGGAGGAGGAGGAAGAGGAGGATGCTCCCGGAGCTGTGACAGATGGCGATGCCAGTGGAACGGACCGACCGGGCAAGGGCGGCAAGAGACGGCGCTCTTCGTTCAAGTTTCCACAGCGGAACTCGAGCGTTGGCAGTCCCGAACAAACCCCAGGGATAGTTGGCGAAATGACAGCTCGCACTGGCAGCTTTTTCGGACAGGTGCCTGCTGCTCCCGGCGCGCAGCGGAAAGATACGTATCACGAGAAGCAACGGAAAAAGCTTGAGCAATATCTGCAACAGCTGATCACGTTTGTCATCTTCCGTCCGGACAGTAACCGACTCTGCAAGTTTCTAGAGCTCTCCGCGTTGGGCGTCCGTCTGGCGCAAGAGGGTGGATACCATGGTAAAGAGGGCTTCATGATGATTCAGTCGAATAAGGCAGCCAACCGGAAAGGCTGGAATCCCCAGTTTTTCAACCATCAGAAGCACATGCCGAAGTGGTTCCTCGTGCGCCACAGCTATGTATGCTGTGTCGATTCGCCCGAGGAGATGAACATCTACGATGTTTTCCTTGTGGATCCGGATTTCCATATCTTTGAGAAGACGGGCGCCCGCGAGATGGCCAGCAAGGCAAAAGCATCCGCTGCTCACCCCAACGCACATCTGCTTCGTCTGGTCAACTCCGAACGCAAGTTGAAGCTTCTGGCAAAGAACGAGAGGCAGATGTACCAATTTCAGGAGTCTATCAAGTTCATGATGTCGCAAACGGAGTGGGCGAAGCCCCACAGGTTCGATAGCTTTGCTCCGGTGAGGCACAACGTCTGGGCCCAATGGCTTGTGGATGCTCGAGACTACATGTGGAACGTTTCTCGGGCTATCAGCATGGCTAGGGACGTCATCTACATTCACGACTGGTGGCTTAGCCCTGAGCTCTACCTGCGGAGACCTCCCGCTATCAGCCAAAAATGGAGATTGGATCGTCTGTTGCAGCGTAAAGCTCAGGAAGGCGTCAAGATCTTTGTTATCATGTACCGGAATATCAACTCGGCCATCCCCATCGACTCCGAGTACAGCAAACTGTCCTTACTTGACCTCCACCCGAACGTTTTCGTCCAACGGTCTCCTCACCAGATCAAGAAGAACCAGTTCTTCTGGGCCCATCACGAAAAGATTTGCATTGTGGATCACACAGTCGCCTTTTGTGGTGGTGTCGATCTGTGCTTTGGAAGATGGGATACACCCAAGCATGTTCTGAACGACGACAAGTTGACTGGCTTCGAACTCGACAATAACCTGCCGAAAGACGCAGACCACTGCCAGATGTGGCCCGGCAAGGATTATTCCAATCCCAGAGTGCATGACTTCTACGCTCTTGACAAGCCTTATGAGGAGATGTACGACAGAGAAAAGGTTCCGCGCATGCCATGGCACGATATTGGCATGCAGATTGTTGGACAGCCAGCTAGAGACCTGACCCGGCACTTCGTCCAGCGTTGGAACTATCTCCGCAGAGGAAAGACCCCAACTCGTCCCACTCCTTATTTACTCCCGCCACCCGACTTCAACCAAGCCGATCTTCAAGCTCTTGGTCTCGATGGCACCTGCGAAATCCAGATTCTCCGATCGGCATGCAAATGGTCTCTCGGAACTCCGGACAGAACTGAACACAGCATCATGAACGCCTACGTGAAGAGCATTCAGGCAAGCGATCACTTCGTCTACATTGAGAACCAGTTCTATATCAGTTCCTGCGAGGTTGAAGGCACAAAGATCCTGAACAAGATCAACGACGCGCTCTTTGAGCGTATCAAGCGTGCGCACAGGGACGGAGAGGCATGGCGTGCTATCATGGTCATTCCGCTGATGCCGGGCTTCCAGAGCACGGTTGATAGCCAGGATGGAACTAGCGTCCGTCTGATTATGCAATGCCAGTATCGGAGTATCTGCCGCGGTGAGACTTCTCTTTTCGGAAGACTCCGCGCCGCAGGTATCGAGCCTGAGGACTACGTTCAGTTCTACTCTCTTAGATCCTGGGGTCGCATTGGTCCTAACAAGGCACTCGTCACGGAACAGCTTTACATCCATGCGAAATGCATGGTCGTGGATGATCGAATTGTTATCATCGGATCCGCGAACATCAACGAGCGGTCACTGTTGGGCTCTCGTGACTCTGAGGTTGCGGCTATCGTCAGAGACACCGACATGATCCCGTCCTTCATGGGTGGCAAACCTTACAAGGTCTCTAAATTTGCTCACACCTTGCGGGTCAGGCTCATGCGCGAGCATCTCGGCATTGATGTGGATGATATCCTCGAAGAAGAGCAATCAGAGGTATACCACAGCGACCTATCCAGGCCTTCCACTGCAGACAGTAACTCGACCATCGAGCAGCAGCTCATTGAGAACAAGACTCGTGCCGAAGAGGACTTGATCCGGAAGGAGGAAGCTATGTACAGCTACAATCACGACGCGCAGGATAACGCCCTTGATTCGAACCAGGAAACGAACGATTTCACGACTGACCCTAATCCTGACGTTCACCTTGAACATGAACGCGATGTTCGCGGCGAAGGCGCTGACCACTACTTGGAGGCGTCTGCCCGTGGCCTCAGCCGAGGCAGAGACTCTACCATTGATATTCACGGTCATGAGGTTTTGGTCTCGCACCAAGCGCCTGAAGGCAAGCATGCGCTGGAAGTTCCGAAGAAAGGCAGCCCTAAGAAGGGACGCAACCGTAGCAATACCGCTCGGTCGCAGATCAGTCAAATCAGTGTCGCTCTTCATGAGGCCAGCAGCGAGAGAATTCCGCCTCCGTCTCTGCTCCGCGTGAACACCAGGGAACTTGGCCTACCCCAGCTGAGCCAACTTCCTGCGCTTCCTCCGATGGACGACACCGACATTGGTGGTCCGCCGCTCTTGCGCACGACTTCTGCTAATGCCAACAACCTCATCAGCGCTCTAGTTGCGAGCATGAAACGCCCTATCGTGACACCGGATTGCATGCTCGACCCTATCAACGACGCTTTCGTCTTGGACACCTGGCACACCATCGCGGAGAACAACACCAAGATCTTCCGCCAGGTCTTCCGATGCATGCCTGACAATGAAGTGCGCACCTGGAAGGAATACCGTGAATATGCAGCCTTTGGCGAGCGATTCGCCAAGGCCCAGGGTCAGGGTAAGAGCGAGACGCGCATGGCTCAGGACGCCCACGGGAAGACGGGTCCTCCTGGCACTGCAACGACGCTCAGCGACGGTGCTGGCAAAGCTTTCACCGAGAAGCTATCACAAGCCAACTCCAAGGACAACCCCCACCTCAGCGGCGGTGTTGAGCAATGGGCAGACGAACAAGAGAGGCGCGAACACAGCAAGCCCTCCACCGCGACGTCCAACCTCAACGGCAGCGCCGGTTCAAACTCCGGGCCCGACGAGAAGGCCAACGGCATGCTGTCGCCAATGAGCCCCATGGACGGCGCCAACGAATCGTTCGTCTCTTCCGACGCGCCCCCGCCCTCGCGCCACGCCAACGACGAGAGCCTCGCCAAGTACGGCCGCGAGCGCACCATCACCATCACCACCCCTTCGGGCGAGAAGGCCAACCTCTCCAACAGCACCGCCAACCTCGACACTGGCGAGAAGGAGCACAACCTCAAGACGGCCGGCAGCCAACGCCGTCGCAAGCGCGCCACCACGCGCAGCAGCATCAAGGCATTCCAGGCCAATGACGAGAACGCGCTGTTGAGTAAGCCGGACGCTGAGGAGTTGCTGGGACTGGTCCAGGGCAGTCTCGTGCAGTGGCCGTATGACTGGCTGGAGAAGGAGGAGACTGGCGGTGGGTGGTTGTATGCTGTGGATCAGATTGCTCCTTTGGAGATTTAGTGAGTATCCCTTCCATTTGGTTACCCTGGCCGTATAGGGGCTAGTAAGAGCGGATTTGCTGACCTTGTCTTGTTTTGTAGCTCCTGAGCGGACCCTTGATGCAGTACATACGTATAGATGCGGGAAGAGAACGTTCTTACGTCGTCTTTTGACGGCTGCACATACAAACGACACTTCTTTCCACGCCCTCTCCCGGGGCTTTCAATAGTTCGATTTTTGTCTGTTTTCCCCCCTCACTTCGCCTTTTGCTTTCGGTCGGGCGGGTTGATGCCGGATCACCCTGAGCTTGGCTTTTTGTGCTTCCTTTAACCTCGAGCGTGGCGTTTAAGCGGGAAACAAACAAAGTACATCTGCATTAAATCAACTTTCCCTTCGGCTTTCCCCACTCTTCCTTTCCTTGACCATTTTTGAATAGAGCGCGTGAACAGGGGGAGAAAAACCGGAGTCCAGCTCCTGTTTCCTGGGCGACCAGGACAACATGGAGCGGATGGGTTGGGGTTAAGGCTGCTGGGATTTGCATTTTGGGTATCGAGCGTCTTTCGGCTTTTTCTGGGAGAGATGGTTCGGGTAGTTGAGGCAACAATGGAGGAGGGTAGAAGGTGTTTCTTGTAGTAATACGACTTTTGTGCGGTGGACCTATGCTGCTGACTCGATGAAGTGTGACTGCATTTTCCTCATCAACCAGGCGCGTGGGGTCAGCAGAAAGGAGAACAATTTTTCGGGTTCGGATCTTTCGACGGCGGAATCATTCAGCTGGAAGCCTTTGGTCCTCCGTCACAGGCTGCAGCAATGCACAAGGTAAGTGAACGAATGGGTCCTTTTGCAGTCTCTTACCGGCCTCGAAGTGTAGCGTTGATGCGACCAATGCCGCGCAACCTGCCGCGAGACAGGATTTGGTGCGCACCGACCTCAACACCGCAACTGCTCTGTCTGAACTACTTCTTCCGGAGTTCGCTTTACGTTCTATCGTAGAATTATGTTTACATGCATTTTGAGCCCGGAGGTATCCAGCGCGCTTCCCTAAGCAACGGCTATGCATCGCATTGGCTGCATCCCTGCAACACCTGGTATATCAGAGGCATTGCCAAGATCCTGATATCAAGTTGACGACTCCCTCGGGCCCACTCGCCTTTTCATCTGCGTAAATTGCCACGCTGGCAGGGCCTGGATTCACACCGGCCGGAATAGCTTCGCCTGAGGTTTCGCTCAAGCTCCGGAACGCTTTACGTCATACAGCGTAGGCACGGCTCGAGACACCCGACGGAATGACGGAGATCCAACGGTACCGGGCGCCGCGGCAACCTCGGGAACGGAAGCCGGTTCCTGTCCATTACGCATCACCGGGATTCCATATCGGGAACCAAGATTCCTCATCACCCAGACCTTTAAGGGACTCGACCCAGCTCCTCGACCCAGCATACCCGACCCTCTTCGCCATCTTCTCAGCAATCCTCTTCCTCCCTCCCAACACCACCAAACCCCTACATCCAGTCCATCCTCTTGCTGAAACCATTCCCCAAAAATGACCGCGGACATGACCATAGACGCAACAACAACAACAACACCCAACAGCGCAGCCACTTCTTCCACCACCGCCGCCGCCCCACCAACACCCACCCCCACCCCCGCCCAAAACGACAGCAGCAGCAGCACCGACACCGAACGCTCCACGCCCACCACCACCAACCACCCCACCAGCAGCAGCAACATCCTCATCCGCCGCCCCACCAACAACCTCGGCCCCCTCACCCCACCCCCCCTCTCCTTCCTCATCGGCAAATGGCACATCACCCACTCAACCCTACCTATCTGGCGCGACAAGCGGAACGTGACCATCACGTATGCTTTAAAAGAAGGGGAAGAAGGTGGGGGGGAGGACACGCCGCCGCGGTTAGACGACGTGGTCGAGTATCAGACGCTGTCCGGGCAGCGGGTCAGGCAGGTGAAGGGGACGCAGAGGGAGCGGGATCCGGAGGGGAAGGAGGGCGCGAGTTGGGATTGGCATGGGAGGGGGTTGATTAGGGTTGCGAGTGCGCATTGGGAGATTTTGGGGTGGGGTGGTGAGGAGGGGGAAGGGGACGACGATGCGTGGATGGTGACGTATTTTGATAAGACGGTTTTTACGCCCGAGGGGATGAATGTGTATAGTCGGAGGCTTGGGGGCACGAGTGAGGATCGGTTGGATGAGATACAGAAGGCGTTGGTTATGACGGGGCATCCGAGTTTGGAGAGGTTGGCTGCGGAGTTGTATGAGGTGCCGAGGGATGGAACTAATATCTGATTCGGGGGCACTAGCTTTGGAGTTTGGGGATCTGCTAGACCATATGAATTTGACTCTATGGGTTGTGCTTCATCCTCTATGCCTCAATACTGAGTATTAATCCCCTCGGAGCTTAGAAATGGCATACAAATTAGATGGAAAATCGAAACTCCACTTCGGCTCGCATTGAATGGCTCAAGGACTCAATGAAGAAGCCTTCCCAAAGACTTGCGAAGAGGTCATGTATCACAAATTTCTGCTTACTCTTTACTTCAACCACACGGACGAACACTGTAACTCCAACCGACAAGCGCCACGACATCACAAGAGAATATTCGCACACTTGAGACATCTTGCAAAGTTTGAATCGGAATATTCTCATAAAGTCATGATAGTAATAATACCTAACTCGAAGCAGACCACCGCCCATTACACAAAAATGAATTAAAAAGGAGTAACACAACCATAAAGGCACACATGAAGTATGTCTCAAAAGGAACCGACTTCCCATCTTCGTAGTCTAGACAGTAACCGAGATACTCAAAAGCAGTAGCAGTACTACGTGCCAAGTATGTGCGCCAATGGAAATGCAGGCCCAAATCTCACCTCCATGTCAACTCCAAAGTTACGAGAAAACGAAATTAGAGATAGAAGGAGGAAAAAGTCACACAGCCCACATATCAATACAATAGAAGCCTGTATGCAGGAAAAATCATCATCATCATCATCAAACACTTACCACTCTCACTTCACCAACTTCTTCAACGAGCCAAACAAACCCTTCGACTCCTCTTTCGGCTTCTCCCTCTCTTTCTCTCGAGTCTTACCACTACTCCGATGATGCTTTTCTCTCTCCCTGTCCCTGTCCCTATCCCTCTCACCATCTCTCCTCCTCTCCTTCTCCCTCGGCGCAGCAGCAGCACCGGGAGGAGGCTCCGCGACACTATCCCTCCTCCTCTCCCTCTCCCTCTCCCTCTCCACGCCATCCCTCTTACTCCTCCTCTCCCTCTCCCGGTCCCGGTCTCGGTCCCGGTCCCGGTCACCCCTCTCCCTCTCTCTCTCACCATTACCCGCATGCGCCCGACTCCGCCTATGCTCCCGATGCTGCGCATGACCCTCCTCCCTCCCACCCCCACCCCTCGGCACCCCATTCAACTCCTCAATCGACCCAGGAGGCGAAGCAGCAAACCCCACAACAGGCACCTCGCCACCACCACGGCGCCGATCGCGATCACGGTCACGGTCGCGATGCTCCCCACTCCGATGCGCATACGAATGACGACGCCCCCCACCACCACCACTACCACTGCCCCTCTGCCTCATCTGCCCATGCCCCTGCGCATCCCCATTACTACTCTCCTCAGCCGCCGCCGCGCTCCCCGTCCCAGCGCTACCGACCATGTACTCGAACATGCCGTCGAGCGAGCGCCCGCCTAGCCCGCCTAGCTCGTCGACAGGACTGGGCATGGCCTCTGGCGGCGGCGGCGAGGAGCCGATGATCGTGGCCTTCGGGCTGATGTCGTCGTCGACCGGAGGAAGAGAGGAAGAAGAAGCGGGGATGGGGGGTGGAGTTGGGGGGTAGTCGGCGCGGGAGGCGCGGCGCTCTGCTTTGCGGCGGCGGTGGCGGTCCTCTTCGCTGGGGGTGCGTTGGCGGCGGGAGGGGCGGTGGGGGTCGTCTTTGTCTTTTTGGCGGGTGGTGGTGGTGCTGCGGAGAAGGTGTTCTCTGTCGCTGTCGCGGTCGCGGTCGCGGTCTTTGCCTTTGTCGCGGGGGGGCTTGGTGTCTTTGGGGACGATGGGGACGGTGTTGGAGCGGCCGAAGAGGCCTTGGATGATGCTGTTGCGTTTTGGAGGGGGGCTGGGCTCGCGGGCGGCGTGCTTTGAGACGCCGTCGGTGTGGCGGCGGCGGATGGATGCTGGTGGTGCGTCGCGCTCACGGAGTTGTTTGGCCTCCATGGTTGGGGAGGAGGGCTCCGGGGGCAGGGGGAGGTCGTCTTTGTCGACGGCGGAGGAGCGCTTTTCCTGCTCGCGTTCGCGACGCTTACGCTCTGCGCGGCGGCGACGGCGAGCTTCGTCGTCCTCCTCCTCTCTTTTGGCCGCTTCCTTCAAGGCAGCACGGCGGTCTTCTTCAGCCTTCCGCTCTGCACGATTCTTCCTCTTCAGCTCTTTTTCTTCCTCTCTCTTCCGCTCTTCATCGCGGAGCCGAGTCTCTTCCTCAGCTCGTTGGCGCGCCTCCTCCTCTGCTTTCCTGATCCTGCGCGCTTCGCGTCGTTTCTGGCGATCCTCATCCTCTTTAACTTTTCTTGCAGCCTCCTCCTCCTCTTCTTGCTTGAGCCTTGCCTCCTCTTCTTCGCGCTTCTTCCTCTCCCTCTCCTTTCGCCGCCTGCGCCTTGCCTCAGAATCCTCCGCACCATCCGCAACAGCCCGGGACGAACGGCGTTCTTTCTTCTCCCTGTCCTCGGCAACGGAGACCGAAGTCCGCCTGAGTCTGTGCGGCTCGCCAAGTACGTATGCGGTCTCTCCGCTGCTGCGATGTCGCTGCTCCATAAGACGGTGACGGGCTGGGTCTTTGTCCTTGTCCCGGCTGGAAGAGCTCTTGCTGCTGGAAGCTTTGGCTGTGTGTGCGCTGGCGTCGCTTGTACGCCGGTCACGCACAAAGGCGTAAGGCGATGAAGTCGAGGAACGACGTCTGCGTCTGGCCTCCTCGGATGGTGCTGCGGTATCAGCTTCGGTAGGTGTAGGTTCCGGGTCAGCGGCTGGCGGTGCAGGAGGTTCCTCCACAGCTGCCTGTGGGTCTTGTGCAGCTTCCTCAGCGGGAGGCTCTGCTGCAGGTTCGGCCGGAACTTCGGCCGGGGCCTCGGCCGTGGTCTCAGCAGCAGCCTCAGCAGGTGTCTCAGCAGGAGCAGCATCTTCAGCCGGCTGCTCCTCGGCTGGAGGTGCAGTCGTTTCCTCTGCGGCTGGGGCTGGTGTCTCTTCGGCTGGTGGCGCAGAGCTTTCCTCAGCGGCGGGCGTAGGTGATTCTTCAACCGCAGGAGTTGGAGGTTCCTCCGAAGCAGGTCCAGGTGTCTCTTCCACAGGAGCAGGAGCAGGAGCTTCTTCAGCCACGGGTGCAGGAGTCTCATCGGGAGTCGGTTCCTCCGCACTGGGCTTCTCCTCAGCCGCTGGCTCAGGATCGCTTGGAGGAGCAGCAGCCGACTCTTCAGCGGGGGCCCCTTCAGCGGGAGTTGCTTCAGCAGGAGCCCCCTCAGCGGGAGCCTCTTCAGCCGGCTTATCGCCATCCGCCGGAGCCTCTGCTTGCTTCTCCTCTTCCGGCGACGCATCACTTGGCTTGTCTTCCTCAGCCTTGGCGCCTTCTGGCGCACTCTCCTGCTGAGTCTCTGCCGCGGCAGCTTCAGGTGCGTCCTCAGGCTCAGGAGCAGGCTCTGCAGGAGCATCGCCGCCTTCACCAGCACTCTCAGGGGCTACTACTGTGTCGTCTTTCTGCTCAGCCGGGGCCTCGGGCTCAGCGGCCTTTTCTTCACCCGCTTCACCTTCTGCCGCAGCGGCTTCAGGTGCAGCCTCAGGCTCAGGAGCAGGCTCAGCAGAAGCAGCATCGCCGCCTTCACCAGCACTCTCAGGGGCTGCTGCTGCGTCCTCTTTCTTCTCAGCCTCAGCCTCAGGCTCAGCAGCCTTTTCTACACCCGCTTCACCTTCGGCAGGTTGATCGCTCGCAGCTGCTGCCCCTTCACCATCTCCACCCTGCGGTGGTGCGGATTCTTCAGCAGCGGCAGTAGCCTCCGGCACAGGCGCTGCGTTGCCACCTACGGCCTCCTCACCACCACCACCACCACCCTCAGGCTTCGGATCAGCGTTGTCTGCTGGCGGGTCTGCAGGTGCATCTGCGCCCCCCTTCTCGCCATCATCCTTCTCCGCGTCGTCTGCGGCCTGTTCTTCCGGCTTGCTCGCTTCAGCGCTCGCGTCGCTCTCGGGCGGGGCTGCAGCGTCCGTTGGCGGACTTTCTGCCGGCGGATCAGGAGTTCCGTTTTCGGGTGGGGAGTCGGACTGTTGTTCTCCTTCACTTGGGCCAGGAGGAGGATCTGCTTCAGCTCCGCTGGATGCGTTCTCCGCGGCCTTTGCTGCGTCCTCGGCTGGTGTGTGCTGGGGAGCTGCTGTGGGCGGCTCTTCCTTTTTCTCTGCTGTCGATTCTGCGTTATCCTGACTTTCTGGCGCGGGCGATGAGGCCTCGTTTTGCGCTGCAGAGGCCGCCTCGTTGGTTTCTTTGTCGCCTTCGGCGCCAGCGTCCTGGGGTGCGGCGGCGGTATCGTCTGCTTTTGGTGCATCTTCCGCCTTGTGATCTTCACCGCCAGTGGCAGGTGGTTCCTCTGCTTTCTCGCCTTCGTTAGAAGGTGGCGGTGTGGTCTCCGCTGCTGTATCCCCAGCACTGCCGTCATCAGCAGTCGTGCCTTCTTTTTGCCCATCCGCTTCCGCTGGAGGAGCATTCTCTGGTTGTTGCGACTCTGCACCGCCGCCGTCTTGTCCCGCATGCCCATCTGCCGGGGCTGCGTTATCTTCGCCCTTTTCCTCACCTTCGACCTTCTCGGACTGCGGTTCAGCCGGAGCTGGATTCTCGGGCTCAGTCTTAGGCGCGTCATTCGAATCGCTGCCCTCAGTTTCGGTCGCTTCAGGCTTCGCGGCATCTGGTTCCGCAGGAGCCGGATCCGCTGCTCCAGACTCCTGCTCTTGAGAAGCACTATCAGCAGGCTTGTCTTTGCTGCCTGAATCGTCTTGAGCATTTTCGTCTGATCCTGATCCTGATCCTGATCCTGAACCTTCGCCCTGCTCCGGAGTCTTAGACGGCGCATCTGCGGGGGGATCTTTGCTCGCTTCGGCCTTTGCACTCTCATCTTGTCCAGCCTCTGCGTTTGCATCAGGCGCCTTGTCCTCGCCATCGTCCTGGGCGGGCGTAGCATCACCCTCAGCATTCGTAGCTTCCTCCGCTTTGTCGGCATCTGAAGTGTCCTGGCTGGGCTCAGCGCCGCTCTCCCCGCCTTCACCCTCTGGCGGCTTGGGCTCAGCCTCAGCATTGTCTTCTTTTGGAGGGTCCTGGCTGGCCTCGGTCTCAGTGCTTGCAGCATTTTCGGCCTGCAGAGGTTCTTGGTTGCCATCGGTCTGTGGTGTCGATGCCGCAACCTCCTCCGGTTTGCTCTCCTGGTTCTCCTCAGCTGGTGTCTCTTCCACTTTCTCTTCTTCCTTGGCCGATTCCTCGGGTTTGGATTCTGCAGCCTCATCTGGTTTGTCCTCCTGGCTCCCTTCGGGCTGTGCAGGATCGCCCTGAGGTTCAGAAGTCGTGTTGTCGCCTTCGGCCGGCTGGGTTTCCGCTTGGCCGCTCTCCTCGTTCGAGCCGGCCTCAGCCTTTTCACCCTCGCCCGATGTACCTTCTTGCTTAGATTCGGCTTCAGGCTCTCCCTCACCGCCCTCAGCAGCCGGTTCGGAAGCGGGTGGTTCCGCGGGAGGTTCCTCTTTCGCAGCGTTCATGATCTCTTGGACAATGCGATGGTCTGCCTCCGTGTACTGAGCTTCCTCCTCTTTTGGAGGCTCTTCTGGCTCGGCACCCGGCGGTTCCTGAGATTCAGGCGACTTCTGGTCCTCAGTGGCGACGGGCTCTTCGTTCTTCTCCTCCTTCCCAGCCTCGTCTTCTGCGCCGCCGCCACCCTCCCCGCCAGCCTCCTCGCTGCCATCGTTCTCAGCTGTGGCGTCTGAGTCGTTCTTCTCCTGAGCGTTGGCCTCAGTAGTAGTAGCAGCACCGCCACCCTCCTCACCGTTCTCAGCAGTCTCCACAACCTGCTCAGCACTTGTTTCAGCAGGCCCAGAGTCAGTAGGTTCCTCCGTCTTCGGCTCCTCGCCCACAGGAGCTCCATCCTGCGGCGCCTCATCCCCCTTTGCCTCCTCACCACCGTCCGTCTCCGCAGGTTTCTCGCTGGTCTCAGACGCCGGCTCAGCGGGCGGCTCACAAACGCTCTCAGCAACGCCGTCGGCACTATCCTGGCTATCGTCTGCATCTTTGCTGCCACCCTCAGCAGCAGTGGCGGATTCTTCGTTCTCGGGCGGATCAGTGGCTTCTTCTGCCGGCGGTGAAGAATCCGGGTTGTCAGGCGGATTGTCGGGCTTTCCTTCCTCCTCTTCGCCCTTGTCAGCGGCGGAGGTAGCGTCTGGCTGTTCTTCCTCGGGAGCATCGCCGGCTGGGTCTACGGGTTCTTGGCTCGGGGGGTCAGCAGCGGTGTTGTCTACGTCTTCAGCTTTGTCGGAGTCTCCGCTGTCGTCGCCTGTGTTTTCAGACTGCTGCTCATCCTCCTTCGCGGCATCGTCGCTCTGATCCGCTGGTGCCTCGGGGACGCTTTCTTCTGTAGCTGCGGCTGGCTCTGCACCTCCTTCGTCATTGGACCCTTCGTCTCCGATAGGCACTTCCAGCTCCTTGGCGTCGGGCGTTGCATCCGTCTGCTCAGCAGGAGTGTCTTCAGGGGCATCTTTTCCCTCCGTATCTTGGTTCGAGTCTCCGCTTTCGTCAGCGTCCGACTTTGGCTCCTCAGACTCCTTCGGATCGGACGGTGGGTCCGGAGGCGGTCCTTGGTCTGCACCAGCATCTAAGGCAGCTGTATCACCCTCACCACCCTTATCTGCCGCCTCTGCCGGCTCCTCTCCAGCCTTTTCAGGCTCGGCATCCTCGCTTGGAGAATCCGCAGGCGGATCACTGGTCTCATCGGGACCCGAGCCTTCCTGCGCAGGTTCCGGAACCGGCTCTTGTTTTTCCTCTCCATTCGCCGCATCCTGCGCGTGATCTGGCTCCACGGGGTCAAAGTCGTCGTATCCGCCCTTCGCCGATTCTCCCTTATCGTGGGATCCCTGCGACTCCTCCGCCGCTGCGGGCACAGCGTCTTCTGCCGGTGCTGGGGACTCGTCCGTCGGCGGCTGTTCTGAATCATTCGGCTCCGGCGCCTGCGTCGTCTCGCTCGATTCTGCCGCCGGTGGCGTATCAGGTGCGTCGTTCGATTTCGCGTCCTCTTCAGCATTGTCTGTGGTGGATTCTGGCGAGCTCGGGTCCGGACTTGCGGCGGGTGCGTCCTCATCTGCAGCTGGTGCCGCTGGAGTCTCTGCGGGTTGCTCTGCGGGTTGCTCTGCGGGCTGCTCAACTTCTGCTGGTGGCTCAGGTGGATCTGTGGCTGGAGCCGTGTCCTCTCCGCTTGGGGCAGGCTTTTCTTCTTCGACTGGCTTGTCCTCTGGGGTCTCTGCAGGGGCGTTATCCTCCCCAGCGCCGTCCGGTGGGGGGTCGCTATTTGGGGCTTCTTCTGCCTGAGGCTCACTGCTAGGGGCGTCCGGCGCATCATCGCTCGGGGCCTCATTGTCTTTCTTCTCATCTGGGGGATCAGACGGCGCTTCGGATTCCGCAGGAGCGACTTCATTCTCAGCTGGAGGGTCCGCATCAGCAGGTTGATCGCCACACTCCTCACTCTGACCGTCAGTTTCCGCCGTGGGTTCTTCAGTCACTTCGGGCTCCGCTGGAGGCTCCGGAGCTGGTGGGGGCGGTGCATCACCACCCTCATTCTCCGTTTGGGCATCCGCCGCGCTGGGAGGGTCCGGTGCCTCAGGGGGCGTTTCACTGCTTTCACTCGGCTCAGCCGGAGGTTCTGGGGCATCAGTGTTTTCGGCCGGCGATGCATCAGCTTGCTCGGCAGGAGGGTCCGGGGCAACAGGAGGTGCGCTGTTGGCATTTTCTGCCTCAGGCTCCGCGACAGCCTCCGCAGCGGGGTCTTGATTCTCAGCCGGTGCTGCCTCAGGCACTTCTTGAGGCTCTTCGGTGCCGGCGGCAGCGTCGCCCTCGCCAGGAGGGTCGGGTGCTGGTGGTGGAGGGGCGGGATCACTGGTTGGTTCGGCTTCAGCCGGGGGGTCAGATGTGGCGCCAACATCAGCGACGACCGCCTCGTCCGCGCCAGCACCTTCACCAGCGCCCGTATCCCCCACCACGACTTGCTCTTCATCCTTACTGCCGTCCTTAGCCTTCTCCGCATCTTTCTTCTTATTCTTACCTTTCCTCTGCACTTCCTTGACTTTCGCTTGCATCTTCTTCCTCAACTCCTCCTTCCTCTTCGCCTCCTTCTCTTCGCGCTTCTTCTTCAGCTCCTGCTCCTTCTTCTTTTTCTCTTCCATCTGCTTCGCATACTCGGCGTCGGCCTTTCGTTTCTGCTCGGCCTTCGCCTCGGCCTTCTTCTTCGCTTCTTCCCTCCTCCTCGCCTCCTCCTGGCGCTGCATCTCGGCCTTCTCCTTCTTCGTCGGACCGATATGCTCCCTCTTCTGCACAAGAGGCGGCAAGATCTTCTTAGGCGCCGGTTTCTGCGGAACTCTCCTCCCCTTGACGATGGTCGTGCTCTTTGGATCACGTAAGTCATCTGGAAAATGCACGCTCTTTTCGCTGAGCACAGGGGATGCGGGGACTACCGTAGCAGCATCTTCTTCCTCACCTGGCGGGGGCGGCGGCTGGGGCGAGGCAGGGCCAGGCGGCGGAGGCGGTGGTTGGTCGTCAACCGGGGGAGGGGGAGGCGGAGGCACATCGTCGGCCGGGGGAACGTCGACCGCGACACCTCCACCCTGTTCGTCGTCTCCGGGGTTGGGGGCTTCTGGCACGGGTGCAGGAGGCGGCGGTGGCGGCGGTGGGACCTCGACGACAGGCGGCGGAGGCGCGGGTGCGGGCTCGGGCTCGCCGGGTATCTCGGCGGCGGGCGGCGGCGGAGGCGGCGGCTCGGGCACCTCGGGGGCTGGTGGCATGGCCTCCTGTTGTCCATCGTCCTCCTGCTCGGTGGACAAAGAGTCAGCGGAATGGAATTCACACCCGGGCTCGCCGTCCAGGTTGGCACGAATGCTGCTACTTGCATCTATTGCGGGCGCGGTCAGCATGCGGAATAGCACGGGTCGGGGAGATTTCTGGCGAGCGCACAGTCTGAGTATTCCTCCTCCTCGTCGTACTCATCATCGTACTCATCATCATAGACGCCATAATCGTCCACCGGTTGCCCGGTCATGGCATATTGGGCAAGGCTGGGTTGGTGATATCGCAGTATGCTGGTCTGGGGAGCTCTCCAGTTGGCCCACTGGACCTTGCTCGGGTCGTATCTCGCCATGGCAGGGCGTGGCTGCGCCATCCTGAGGGGCGGCGGAGCCCAATGGCTCTCTTGCGGCGGGGGAGGAGGCGGGGCGGGAGGAAAGTGGTGGGAATGGGGACCGTACGGATCCCACTCGTACGCTGAATGAGACAGGGTCTTAGATCATCACCAGGTCACGTCGGGCGGGCGGAGATGGAATTACCCATGATGGATATATGAGACGGCGGCGAGGCGCTAGATGGGCATTGGAGACGGGCGAGGAACAGGTGGAAATGTTAGTGGCCAGCACTGGGCTGCGCGTCAGGTACGGCGGCGGCGGCAGGGCTATCGTGGCTCGACGAAAAGGCGTGTCGGGGGCCCAATGGCCGGCGCGTCGGCGGAGCAGGAGCGATAGAGAAGCGGACAGAGGAGCAGACGGGCAGGAGGCATTGGAGTGGTGAGAGCAGCGAGCGAAGGCAGTTCGGCGCTGGGCGTGTGGGGAAGCGATGGTGCACAGCAGACGCACGCAGCCGCCGCAGGCGTCGCGAGGGAGCAATCGGGGCGGCATGGAGCAGACTCGGTGGTGGCCGGGGACCACTGGAGCCACGTCGAGGCCGGGCGGTATCTGCTGCCATTGAGGGCGCGGCGGGCGATGAGTGAGCGGCGCTGGCGGGCCCAGGGCTGCGGGAGATTGTCCGCCGCTGCAGTCCATCGCGGACACAGTTACGGGCATATGCATGCGGATGCGCGGGCGGCGGCCGCGATTGGGCGCGCGCGCAACGGCGTTGGGACGCGCTGCTGGGCGGCCCGCGGAGCGCCTCGCATGGCAGCGGCGCGCGCGGGCAGCTGCGAGGCCGGCGGCGGCGCGCGAGTAAGCTGAGCGCAGGTGGCCCGGCGTGGGGGAGGCGGCGGGGATGCTGGCGCGACGGCTGGGTTGACGTGTCGCGACGCGCCGATGGTCGCTCGTCGCTCGTCGCTCGCATCCTCCGCATCGACGCAGCGATCGCCTCCAGCCGCCGCGTGGAACGTGGGACCTGTCGTCGTCACATGCGCCTCGCCCGCCCCAGCAATCGCACGCCTCCACGACGCCGCGCCGTTGAGCGCCCGCCCGCACTCGGCTTGCCGTCTTCGACCTGATGACGGAGCCGTCGCCCTGACGTGATATGCTGGTGCGGCTACGAGCGGCTGTCACATCTCGCGACCTCCTCTGCGCGTGCATCCTCTTCGGGCTCTGCGTGCCCGCGCATGAACCGCCTGCTCCTGCGATCGGACCACGCCTTCGGACACGTCGTGCGAGCTACGCGCCTGGCCAAAAGCAACGTCCTCCAGCGCCATTGCTCTCCAGTCTGCCCGTCCAATCACTCTGCTCCGCTGCACGCTTCTTTTCACCACCATCGAGTCCTGACCTTCTGACGCGCTCCCTTGTTCTTCTTGCCGCCGGCGAGCGCAGTGTTTCGCGCATCGTTTTCGACTGCTGATGGTGCTACTGTCAGCATACAACCTCCTCAGCTGAACCTGCCTGCAGCAGCACCCACCCTCTTCTCCATGGCACAATGCACGTCCTGAGCATCTGACTTTCACTGAGACAAGATTGAGTCACGTGTGAGACACTCGAGAGCAAGCCGTGGCCGGCCTTTTTTTTTTGGGCGCCGCCTCAGGAAATCAGCCTTGACAAAGTTTGAAAGGTTTTTAACTGACACATGGCATTGACAAGCCGTCGGGCCAGGACTTCAGACAGGCCAAGCCGCAAGGCCAACTGCCTCGCTCCCAGACGAGAGCTGGATCGGGAAGTTGCATTCAGACTCGCTTTATCTCTTTTGCTAGAATCAAAAGTCGATCCCATCTTCGTTTACTGCGTCGCGTAGCTGCGACTTCTCCATCTCTCAAGAGCCGCGATACCTTCATCGCTCGTCTTCTGATGAACGAATTGTTGCTTCGGCCGTGGTCAGACGATCAGAACGGCCTCCGCGTGACATGTCCACAGCTGATTTCCAAGTCGAAGTGGCAAGACTGCCTTCCATCCTCCATCGAGGCCGCCGTCCGGTAGGGCCGAAGTGGGTAAGGCACTTGGCGGAACGCAGTTGCAGCCGCGCCGGCTGTCTCCACTGCAAGATATGTCCGCAGGGACGGTGTATGGGCGCATTTGATTGGCCAGCCCCCGATCTTGGTTCGCTTGCTTTGCGGTATCAGGGAACGTCTGTAGTGGCTGATGGAGCATGTTGCTGCGCTATAAAGTAACTGTTCCGGTGTATGCGCTTGCACGCCGTAGATGCCCCACCGCTTGCGCGGACGAGCAATCGTCCGCTAAATCCGAAGACGACCTTTCGAGAGGCAAAAGAGAGGTCTTTAAGGTTGCCAGAGCTTTCTTCAACCGGGAAAGTACCTCGGCACACGAGTCGTGCTCAGGCCATCGTCTCGGCCATCCATGACGCGAAACGGCGTAACGCCGTCACTTCTGTCTACGTCTCTGCTTAACATCACGGACGAACATCGCCTTTTCGGCCGCATGCGCCATCCAAGCTTCCTCAGTCTTCCAATTACTTACGCTCCGCGTCGCACCTCCGTTTGTCAGCCCCGCAAGCCATGCCCTGGCCGCCCTCCACCTTCAACCTGATCAATGAGGCCGACCAGAGTGCGTGCCGCCGGTCACGGCGGAGCCTAGCCTGGCTTGGTAATCATACTACGTACGTACGTACGTGAGGAGCGGCGGGCGGACGAAGCTTGGAGACGTCTTTAAAACGGATGTCCACGTCCTCGAGAGCGGCCAGCCATCCGCCCACCACCTCTCCACCGCCAATTGATCCCTCCGCTTCGAGCACCGCAGACCGACAGCATGTCTACCCCCACCACCACGCGCCAATGGGTGCTCAACCGCCCCGTCGTCGGCGAGCCCGTCCTCGACGGCCCCAACGCGACCTTCTCCCTCAAGACCGTCGAGCTGCCTCCCCTCAAGGACGACCAGGTGCTCGTGCAGATCAAATTCCTCTCCAACGACCCCGCCCAGCGCGGCTGGATCTCGCCTCACAAGACCCCGGACCGCATGTACGTGCCGCCCGTCCTGGCCGGCCAGACGATGCGCGCCAACGCCATTGGCGAGGTGATCGAGTCGAAGGCTGCTTCGCTGCCCAAGGGCACGCTCGTCAACACGTACGCCGGAGGCTGGACCGAGTACGCGGTGCTGGACGCTGCCGCCGTGCAGCCGCTGCAGAACATCCCCGGCATCTCGCCGACGCACTACCTGGGCGCGCTCGGCATGACCGGCCTGACGGCATACTATGGCACGAAGATTGTTGCGGAGGCCAAGCCGGAGGACATACTGGTTGTGAGCGGTGCGGCGGGCGCCACTGGAAGCATGGTCGTGCAGGTGCGGGTTGTCTCGACGTGAAGCAGAACATGGGGTGCAGGGCTAACAGGCGCGGGCAGATTGCGAAGAAGCTCATTGGCTGCAAGACGGTCATTGGCATTGCTGGTAGCGACGAAAAGTGCGACTGGGTCAAGAGCCTCGGCGCGGACGTCTGCCTGAACTACAAGTCGCCCACGTTCAAGCAGGACCTTGTTGCGGCCACCCCGGACTACGTCGACGTCTACTTCGACAACGTCGGCGGCGAGATCCTCGACCTCATGCTCGGCCGCATGCAGCGCGAGGGCCGCGTCGCCCTGTGCGGCGCCATCGCCCAGTACAACTCGACGGCCGTGCCGCAGTTCAAGAACTGGTTCGACGTCATTACCATGCGGCTGAAGGTCAAGGGCTTCATCGTGCTCGACTGGGCGCAGGCGGGCAAGGCCAAGGAGAGCATCGCGGAGATTGCCAGGGCGGCGCAGGAGGGCAAGATCAAGATCAGCGACGAGGGCGAGACCGTCGTCACCACCCAGTTCGAGAGCATCCCGAAGACGTGGATGAAGCTGTTCGAGGGGTCCAACACCGGAAAGCTGGTGACGAAGCTGTGAGCAAAAAAAGCAACATGCACGCGAGGGACGGCGGTACGGCCGTTTGCAAAGGGGTAAGATGGTCAGTGGGCGCTGGTGGCGGGCAGCCCGACGGGACAGTGCACACTCGGCATCATGATATTCGAAATTGCGGTGCGTAAACCACCAAGCGTTTGAAGCATTCTCCGGAGCAGATAACGGCCTGAGACTTGGAGTAGCGCTATCAGCAATGGCACGTCCACGCACTGGCGTGCATGCGTCCTCGAAGTCTATTTCCGAGGCGACAGGGCGCAAGCGACGCTCGTCCGCTTAATTATTTTCCGTGATGATCAAATTCTCTGGCGGAGCTCGTGCGTCTTCCTTTCCATTTCTCATGCTCTGGGGGCGCGTGTTGTGCCGCCGTGACAAGTGAGCCTGCGTCCAGTCCGCCGTGCCCGCCGCGACAGCCAAGAGCGCCAGCGTCTGCCCGCAAATTTGCAGGCCGCTGCCAGGGCGAGCAAACGCAGGCACGCATGACCATGGCGACTGGCCAATGCAGATCCGCCAGCGGATGATCGACCTTCAACGGCCCGACGCGGATGCCTCCCAAGCGCTCGTCGCCGGGACCATAACTCATAAAAAAAGCAAACGCCCAAGACACGGCCAGCTTCGCCCTTAAAGCCCGCGCGGCGCAGCCCTCCGCCCGCCTCCCGCGGGCCCGCTGTCATGAGCGCAACAACAACCCCTCCAGCCCGCCTCTCTCCACCCTGACACGGCTCTCGCGGGTCGAGCCCAATCCGCTTCCCCGACAACCAACCCGCTGCGAGACTCGCTCTCCGCCCACGGGAAGCCGCTGAGCGCTCAAGCCCCAGTGCTGCCTGGTACGCGCGACCCGCCCGCCCCTCTCTCGCAGCCAAGCAGCAGTCACTGATGCCGTCTGCCTCCAGGACTCAACACCAGCACAGCCCGGCCAGCGGAGAGAGATCGACAGGCTCCAGCTCTCCAGCAACACTCCTCGCCTGGACCCCCGGCGCATAAGAAGCCTGCGTCACCGCGAGCTCTGGAGCTCCCCCACCGCCGCCCAGACACCGCCAATTGCTGCGAGCGCCGCCCGAGCCCCTCCGCGGACGTTCTCCCAAAAGCACGCGCAAACGCACAACGACATCAGAACCCCGCTCCCTGCGCACGCGCCCGCCCCAGAGCAACGTAGTACTTCGACATCGACACCAGACCCGCCCTTACCTCACCGACCCACCCCGAAGTCACTAGTGACCCGCGCCAATCCATTCGCTTACTTGACCTGAACCACCCATACCCCGCGATCGACGAACGACGGACGGCCAGACAAAAAAAACCCACAAACGACGGAGAGAGAGAGAGAGAGAGAGAGAACCTCTGCCCCGCCCCGCTCCTCGCGCGCTCCACAATGTGCAAGGAGTTCGAGAAGATCCACGCCTGCCGCCACTACGGCGCCAAGCGCCTCGAGATGTGCGAGCCCATCCGCAGCCGCAGAGGCTTCTGCCTCGGCGTCGCCGAGTTCTACGAGCGCGTCGCCGACAAGTGTCCCAGCTGCCTGCGCGCCGAGGGCTGGCTGCAGCAGGACGGCGGCGGCAAGAAATGAGCCCCCGCCCGCCACCGCGGCCAGCCACTCTTGCTTTGGCTGGAATTTTTCTGTCTGTCTTCTTGGACCCGCTGGCTCTCTGCTGTGTTTTCGGCCCCCAAATTGTGTTCGTCCCTAAATGGGTGTTTTTGTTGAGGGAGGGGTAAAGGTTAGATGGAGTTTTTTTTCTTTTTCTTTTTTTTTCTCCCTCTTCTCTAGGTTTGTTCTTGTTTTTTGGCTTCTGGATTTGCTTTCCCTTTCTGGACTCATGATGCTAGAGCGATGCGGGCCTTGGTTTCTATTTTCTTTTTTTTTCCGAAAAGCTTTGTATGATACCCCTGGTCTGGTGTATGGGCCTTCCCTTTCTTGCTGTTTCTTTGATCTTGAAAATCAGGGGCGTTCTCCTATCTCTTCATTTCACCAATGACGGAATGAATCTTCGGCTACTTTAGATATCATATGCGCTTGTTTAATACCTCTATAAAAGTTCTTTCCAGTTTAGTTTTGCCGGAAAAGTACTTCACTCTTCAACTTCACTTACCAAACATCCTTCTTCCTCTGACGTGATGCGCATGTGCGAATGCGTGAACTTCCTGATACCGCTGACTCTTTCCAAGCCGTGCCTAATGGACTCTGCCAGCAGCGAGTCCTTCCCCGCGATGTCTTCCTCACTGTGCCAAAACCAATTCGTCCAGTCAGGTGGGTTCAAAGTGAGACGTGAGAGATAGCAGCCTCTCCATTTTCGATGAAGACGATGCCATAACAAATAGAGGAGGATTCCAGTTCGGATTCAGGAAATCCGACAAGCGAGACCGCAAGGAATATCAAAGTGAGACAGAGTTGCGGCCAAACAGATACCATCTAGAGAAGAAGGGACCAACAGTAGCAAAGTTGGCAGTAATGACGAGAATCACCACTATGACTTCCATCCGTCTCAAAATAAGAGCTGGCTGGAAAACGCCGACGTCTATGAGACATGCAGGATGAAGGGTTGGATAAATCTTGCTTCTCCCTCGAAGTTCTGCGCTTGGCAAAAGCATCAACGAAAAAAGAATTTTGTAGGGAAAAAAAAGTCTTTTTCCCCCAGGAAAAGCGTAAGCGCTTTCACACTGTCTTGCACCAGTTGGAAGTAATTGCAACGCCTCTAGCACCTTCTTCCTGAATCAGCTCATCCACCTTTCGGTCAACACCAATTGTATCGAATGTTTGAAAAGATTTAAGATGTCATCGACTATCTGATGGCCAACTCTCAAGACTTCGAGTTGTCAAGCTTTCTCGGTAATCCCAATGTATCGATGTATTGAAGTCTTCAGAACCGGCAAGGAAGAGCGTATCAGACACCCTCCTGCCTGTTTCTGTAGTACTGGTTGTTGCCCATGTAACGTGCGTTAAAACAATCGTCACAGTGCATGGGTCTTGACACCTTCCGGATTACCTCGGGCGGGCCTATGCAGAAGGCGTGGTTTCCATGGCGGACGAGGACTTTCTTCGTGTGTCCGCACTTGGTGTACGTCACCTTCTCAACCTGGCAATTGCACATTTTGATACGTTTGGTGTGCTTTATCGTCGATTATTTGAGTGTTCGACGTTGTCTTAGTTGAAGTTCGTAAGCTACTATGACGCCGCAATTTATATGAACGTGATATTCGCAGATATCCAATAGCCAGCTGCATCAAGCACGTTGTGCGTGTCACATCGAGCCCGTGAGCAATGTGGTGTCATTTGTTTAGATATCTTCTGAATGCTTCCGTCCAGGTGCTTTGAAAACCAGCAGCATCGTACTCACTATCATTTATTGTACAATAAATACTCGTGAAGTCGCTCAGGTAACAGCCAGTCATGGAATGTGCGTCAGCAATATCTGCAGGCAACTATCCCTCTGCTGGTCTCTTGCACGCTTTCACGTCAGGTGTTGACTGTAAATTGTGTATAGCATTTGCCAGTAGGGGTGACGGAAACTCCCCAATGACCGCAGCTGTGCAATGACCCCAAGGAAGTGGCTACCACGGCGGAGGCCTCCAAGCCTTCTTGCTCTAGCAGCAGTAGACAAACAAAAATGTTACATGCCCGTTCATACGGGCGTGTTTCATCCACAGTGACTCCAACAAGCCCACTGACACGGGATAGACCCTGCAGCAGGCTTCGCAACGCATCTGCATCACCACCTCTTCCTGCACCGCCACCTCTAGTGCCAGAAGGAATACCAGCTCTATATGGAAAATCAGCTGAGATACGGACGAACAAGATACGGAATAGACAACAAGAGCCCAGGCCATCCGGAAAACAACAGAAACTACAACCGATGACGGTTGGCCGCTTGCGAAATTCTTAAGGGATGATGCTCTTCACCAAAAAGGGAACTATATGTTCATCATCATTGTGGTTTCCACATGCCTTTCAACAGTAAGGTGGATCGATTGCCAAGTCTTAATTCAGTAGCATGCCGTTTCCTGCCCTTGAATTCTTGTCAGGCCAGGAAGAAGACGCAGAAAAAGCCTCCAAATCCTTGATAATGTAGTTCTCGTCACTTTTTATATGACAGCTGCCGGCAGTCAACATGTTGGTAAGGCACAGTAGTGGCGGAAGCCACAGGGCTGCTTAGACATTTCCTGGGATGGGTTTGGTAAATCCAGATTATTGTGGGCAGGCGCCAGATACGCAAGTCCATTGTCAACGTAGCACACGGAATCCAAACGGCACATGTTGGATAGTTGCGCAAACCCATAATCATGTGCATCATCATGAGAAACAACAATCTGGAAAACCTCTTATGCCACAAAAGCCCTTTGAACGTTTGTTGCCATCAGAACAGCCTCAAACGCAGACAATGGCTACACGAAGATTATCTCATCGCCAAGATCCTGCACGCTACTGAGACATGTGTAGGATCTAGATCACGCCCCCGATAGGAAAAAGCACATATATGAAGCCGGCAAGCCTACTTACTTCCTCCTCACCTTCAACCCCGCTCGTCAACAAGAGCACCCTCCAACGACTCCCAAGATCTTCTCCGATACACAGAAGCCCCGAGGAAGATACATACTCCAAACCTTTCCCTTCTTCCTTCATTCAGTCAGCGAAAGATGTGTTTGCAAGTCGTCATGAGATACGCCTGCGGACACCAAAAGAAAATACGACGGATCCTCTGCCCTAGGGCGCAGGGAACGTCGTGTGGAACGTTCAGGGTCACCGAGAACTACTCTGTTTTCACCTGCAGGCCAGGGTGCACTGGACCGGCTCCTGGAGAGTCGGTATGGATATAACGGCGAGCGAGGGTCGTGGATTTAAAGATCTAGCCGGGATCTGGCTCCATTTCTGAAGTTGTAGCATGCGGTCTGGTTCTTGGTTCTTAGACATTAATCAAGCCCTGATCTATGGCGCAAAGATATCATCATACGTGAATGCACATTCCTGAGGTTCCTGGTTCTGTTCTCCATAAAGATAGGTGCTGATTGTTTCGAATTTTGACCCACAAAGAACAGACATAGACGTCGTTACTGCTGAGTCGTATACTTTTTCCCCTATACCCTAAAGCTCAGGCAGCCTTTTCCCCCACCGTTCATTTCTCGCCACCACCTCCCACCAACCCCTCCGCCCTCTCCATCCCCACCCTCGCCTCCGCCAAACCAACATTCGCCCTCACCCACTCCTCCGCCTTCTCAACCACCAACTCCCACGCCTCCTCCTCATCCGCCAGCACCCGCCTAAAGAACGCAATTGCCAACACCGTCGCGCCGACCCTATCCTTTGTCAACCCGGCCAGCATCGCTTTCTCCTCCTCCACTCCCACGACCCGCAGCAGCTCCTCCGACCACACCCAACAGCCTTCGAAGCTCTGGAGGCCGATGAGCCGCTGGAGGGGCGGTTCGGTGCTGGCGTCCCCGGCCTTCTCATCCGAGTCGTCGATCAGGTCCTCATCATCATCAGCAGCTGCTGCTGCGACGGTGGGGGCGGCGCGCGTAGCAGCCACCTTCCTCTTCTTCTTCTTCTTCTTCAGCCCAAGCAACGACGGTGCCGCGGCGAGCATGTCCGCATCGTCGTCGTCTTCCAGTGGTAGCGGCATTGCCTGGGCTGACTGCATCTCGCGCTGGTACTGCTCCAGGAGGGCCGAATCGACGGCAGGAGGAGCGGCCATGGCGCAGGCTTGGACGATGGGGGGAGGGGGGGGAGCGTAACTCATGACGGCCGGAGTGGCGTGCCTCAGCTGCATCATGGGCACGGGGGCGATGCGTTCGGTCTGGAGGGCTCCGAAGAAGCCGGGTTGGCTGTCGTTGGGGAGTGAGTAGGCTTGGGGACGGGCCATGCGATAGCGGAGGGCGCCGCCTCTGCCGAGGCCTCTCTTTCGGTAGCGGACGTTGCTGAGGTTTTGCTGGTTGTTGGCGAGGGGATCTGTGAGCGCCAAGGTGTTAGCTTATGCTGCGAGTTCGCGGATGATGTTGCGGCGCAGAGAGTTGGGCGGGGAGATGATGTTCTGGGACGGTGGGGAAGGGTGGAGGGCGGTTTGCATACCGGATGCTGACGAGCTGTCTTCTTGCTGCTCGTCTGCGTATTCGTACTCCACGTCCATTTCGCTAGCGTTCTGCCTGTCGGTCGCCTTTTCCTCCAAAGCGACGAACGAACACCACTTGCCGCCGACTTGGAACTGCACGCCCAGTCTCACGGCCTCTCTTTCGACCATTTCGTCCCATTTGCCCTCCATTGTAGCTTTCAGCTTCGCGCCCTTCGCATCAACTGCTTCGGCTAGCCATCCTCGTCCTTCCTCGAGCTCGAGAACGGCTTTGCGGGCTGCGAGCTGGTGGATGGTCTCGCCTTTGCCATCGTTCTCAGTAACCAGCTTGACTGGAATTTCCAACTCGAGGGGCCCGTGAGCCGAAGTTCCGCGGAGTGTGACAGAGATTGGTGTACGGTTAGCAGCAGGCGAGTCCGGTGATAGTAGGAGATAGACAGTGCTGCGATTGAATGGGAAAAGCGGCGGAATGCGAGTTGGTGCCTGAAGAATAGATGGAGGGGGGAGCGGAGGCAGATGCGCGTAGCGGTCTTGACCATCAATGGACTTCTTCTTCGGCTCTGGAGCGTCCAGGTCCACAGAGGTGTCAAAGATGGAGATTGGTTGCTTCGGGGCCTATTGAAATCCGGATTAGAAGACGGTTCTTTCGCCGGTAGAAATCCAGGGTACATACCTCTTTGCCCTTTTGGCTTGTTTCGTTCTCTTGAAGGTTCAAATCCACGCGTAGACTGTCGGTGACCTTCTCGACAAGCTCAAATTCATCATCAGTGTCAGTCTTCTCCGCCTCATCCGCATACTTGACCTCCAAGCTGTAGTCGGTTATATGCGGCGTTAATGCACCCTTCAACATGCGCACCACCTTGCTATCCAGCTTTTCGTTTTCACCGACCGACTGGGAGAAACCGTTGCCAGCTCGGGCAATACCTTCGACGAGGGCAGAGCTTGCGTCAAGGCCCACGCCGAGAGTGAAGAGCCGGATCGGGCTCTTCTTCTCGTGAATCTGCTCGTTCAAGTACTCGAAGATCTGCTCATGACCCCAGACATCGCCGTCAGTCAGAAGCATGACTTCGAGTTCCATATCCTTGTAACGGTTCTCAATAGTGGCTCTGAGCGGCTGGAGGATCTCTGTGCCACCATAATCGGCGTCGAATTTTTCGACGTGCTTGATCGCCTCATCGAGCGTGTCCTGGCCGTAAGATTTGCTCCGTTCCCAGAGGAAGGAATGGTTACTGCCGAAAGAGCAGATGTTGAATTTGACTCCAACCGGCAAGCTCTTGAGGAAAACCTTGAGAGCAGAGACGGCTGTAGGGATCTTAGTTCCGCCGCCCATACTGCCGCTGCGGTCGCAAACAAACACGATTTCAGGTCTGATTGACGGTAGTGAAAACTTCGGCACCAGGGTCGTCATCAGAGCGCGTTGGTTTGGGATGCGCGAATGCACCTCAAGTAGCGCAGTGGGGTTACCGGTGTCCTTTGCGACGAGCTGGAGAACGAAGTCTTTGTCCAGCTCTGCAGAACCCAGACTCAACGTCGCAGATGCTCTGTTCAAAGCAGGGTCAGCGTCCGGAGACGCGGACGTCATGCCCATCGAGACAGCGATGGGATGGGTTGGTGATCGAAGTTGCTTAATGAATGATTCATCATCAAGAACGGCGTCGACAACAATCTGCATGCCAGAGTCGGCGTGCGCAGGTTGCGCTGCAGCTCGAAGGAGTTCACCAGGGTACTCACCGTAGCGAGGGGTAATGGCGGTTGGAATGGTAAAGCGGAGGCCATCTACTTCAGCATCATGCTTGAGCTCGCCAAGGTAGGTGATCTCGGAGACGATGACGGCTCCGGGCGGAACATTGCCAATGGTGGTGGTGAAGACGTCGGAGGCATCAGGAAGCTGTTCAAGAAGACCAGCGGTTTCTCCACGCTCGACGGCTTGGTTGAAATCGAGCTTGGCCCTTTCTTTCTCCTTGACTTGACCTTTGATGATGCGATGGCCTACGCGGCAGGTAAAGCCGACGACAGAGACGCCATCGTACAGCGGGAAGGTATACCGCACACTCCTGATAGCCTTGGTCTCAAGAGGGTTGGTAAAAGTCTGGGTGAGGACTGTTCGAGAAGTCCGGGAGAGAATGGTTGTGTGTGATTTGAGCGCGACCTGTGGAAGATAGTGTCTTCGCGACTGACCATCATAAGCGGCCGGCCGTTCAGGGTCGAAGGTGCAGTAGTAGAAGCCACAGACGTGGCCGTGGGCCATGATTGGCAGATGAGAGACAAATGGGTTCGGTAGAGCTTCTCGAGGATGGTCGATATTCGGCGTCACGGCCGGTATCCAATGTTGGCTCGTGCGATCTTGACGCGGTGCTCTGGTTGGCTCAGGCGATAGCAGTTCCTCGCAGCCGCAGGAGAAGCGTGGGTCAGAAGTTTGGGTTGATTGATGGGAGATGGTGGGAGTTGGGATAGCGGAGTGTGCTGCTCTCTTAAGTAGCTGTGCACATGTGGCGCAGTGTTGCTGCCTGCTGCCGAATACGGCAGCCTGAGAACAGTCACACCCCGCGACGGCCCAACCAGAGAGTAGGAGACGGGACAGGGTGGAGCACAAGGCTTGGCGATATCGAACTTCTTCAGATTGGCGAGCTCTTCAGAAATCCTGTTGGCAGGCGATGGGAGAGGGAGGAGAGATGACGTTGGAGGAGGGGCATCTTGCTGGAGCCTGGTCCGTGCCCCGCCTGCTCAGCCTCACGACCCGCTGCCGCTTGTCTCTCCGTCTTCCATGCATTCCTTCAACTGCATAGTGTAAGAGTCGATAGAAAAAGACAGCCTGACGCGTCAAGAGCCCTGGAACAGAATGAGATATGTTTGCCCTTGATCCATGTTGCAGTAGCCTCTCGCTTGCAGTACTGAAGGCGAAGCGGTCTCAGTAGGTACCTTGCCACCCAGCCGGCGATCCTCGTGGATCAATGCACAAAATGTCGGCAGCGTGCTAGCAGATTTAGCGGGTGATCACGGGTTGCTTGGTCTCACATTAGCGCTCGTCTGCCTTTCTTTGCTCCGCCCCTCTGGCTCGTCGCGAGGCCCGCGCATGGCCTGAGGCAAGCCAGCGCATACCGATATTTGAAATGCTGGCGATAGGTGTCCGACGTCCACGTGGTCTTGCCGCTCGGCACCAGGGACGCGCGCACGCCTCGCACGGCAGCTAGGCCTATCCATGCTCCAGATCGAGAGGAAGGGGTCTTTTTGGGTTGAAGAACAGCGTGCGTGCGCGGCAGCAGGCAGCCACATCCCGGAGCGTCGGCCGCAAACGGGAGCCTCGGCTTCAGAAGGGGAAAGGCGAGGCTGAGATGCGAAGATCGTTACTCGGCTGAGCCAAGACCAGATCTGCGGCTCCTCGGCCACTGCCGTGAGGGTCGAGGATCGTTCGAGACTGTCTTCGAGAAAGAAAAAGGGCCTCGCGTCCTCAGACGGTCTGGACCCGGTGCCTGGCAGGTTCCGGCTGGCCGGCGGCGGTTGGTGGACTGCGGAGCAGCAGCAGCGAGACTTGCGCGACAGAGCCGCGGGCGCAGCGAGGGAGCAGCGAGCGACGGAAGACAAATTGCGGGTGCTGGCTGGCGAGCGTGGTCGCGAGAAGCGCGGGTCAGTCTGACCTGGGAGCTGGGAGGGCGGATCGGGGGGTTCGCGCACTGTGCACCGGCAAAGCATTAAGGTTGTCGCTGCCGAGCTGAGCAGCGCGTGCAGACGGCGCCTGCCCCGACGTGGCGAGGCTCGTATCGCGCCTCTTTAGCCAGCGCCCGGCGCGGGAGCTGAGCGCCCGTGAGGAAGTCGCATTCGCGCGCCCCGCCCTCGCGGCCCCAGGCGTGTGGTGGTGCGGCAGGCGCGCGTGGGCTGGCGATGCAGAGCAGCAGGTTTTATCGCTGCTGCTGCTATGCCTCGACTACCACGTACTATACAGCGTTGCAACGGTAGGACGCGGCTGCATGTCGGGCTGGGATGCACTCAACACCCGCGCCCGCCCCCACCGTGTCGCCCTGCGCCTTCGCGCTCGCTCTCAACCAGCTCTTCGAGCCACCGCGGCCGCCGAGTGAAGCCAGCCGCGAAGAGTGCCGTGCGCCGCCGCTAGCGACTGGACTAGCACGCCGCAACTCATGCATCGCGACGGCCCTGTCGCCATATCGGCTCGTCGGGAACGTGGTGCCCTCTCGTGCATATACGCCGCCAGGGGTCGCGTGCGACTGCGGCCTGCCATTGGCCGGCCTGCCAGGGCATCGCTTGCACGCCGCCATCAGCCGCGCCTTCTGCACCATGATAACGACTAAGAATAGCAGCCCCGCCGCCGCGCCGGCCTCCCATCGCCAGTAGAGGCACCACCGTCGCCGCTCCACGGTCAATCTGCCTGCGACATGGCGCCATCTGAGAGGTTGGAGTGAGCAGGGCGGAACACCATGCCTGTCGCTGCCCGTATCGCTCCTGCGGCTGGCACCGCGATAGAATCGTTGCCCTCCACTGCCGCGACCGGCACCTTGCGACTCTGCCACAGCGCCTGACGGAGTCGAAGCGTCCGTCCAGACGCAAGTCCAGATCCGCAGCACGCGCGCGCCAGGACCCGCTGGCCACAACGGTGTTGTGTCGATTAGGCAGTGCGACGCTTCCAGAGCGCAGTCTCTGCCAAACAGGATCGCTATCTTGCAGATACGGACGGCGATGTCCGCCAGCTGACGGGCGGGTGTTTTAGCTTTTTTTCAAGGTTGCTGGGCCCGGCCGACAGCGTGGGCCAGAAGCGCGACGGCTGCAAATCATGCCCAAGTCCCGAACGAGGGTCTGGCGGTGCCACGATTGCCGCTTTCGGCCAAACCCGTCCGTCGAGGCGTCTCTAGTCTGCTCCAGCGCTCCCAGCTCCGCGGTCGCGCCCGTCTGATCGTGCCATCAACGCTATCGAGACCGCCCACGGCTGCCTGCCAGACCCTGCCCACAATCCTTCCCGCGCTCAATATATCACCATGCCGTCTCCCAGGGTTTTCTGCTCCACGCTCCGCCCTTCGCTTTCGCGCTCCCAGCCACAGGCTCTCGGCCTTGGCGCTCCTCTCTCGTTCTTTCTTCTCAATTCGTTGAAGAGAGTTGTGGTACCTACCGCCGCCCGTTTTCAGCCCACCCCCTCATTGCCTGTGTTGCTTTGAGCTTTAATCCGCCCTCTCTCCACAGCGGTCGCTGGGTTCTACCTGCTTGGTGCTATAAGACCCGCGTCTCTGCTACAATGGGTCTCAAGTCATACTTCGCCCCCCGCAAGGGCGATGACAAGAAGAAGAAGAAGGCTGCCGCCGCCACCGAGGCTACCAGCGAGAAGCCTGCCGAAGCACAACGCGACAGCGTCCCACCCCTCGATTCGCCCAAGCCTGCCTACTTTGCCGGTTCCAACAGCACCTCTCCCTATGGATCCCGCCCCAATTCGCTGTACCGCAACTCCGCCATGGCCGAGATGAACGACATTAAATGCGACGTCATGGTCAACTGGCTCCACTCCCAGCAGGAAGAGAAGCTCTGGTGTGCCGGTGAGTACGAGGAGGGTGTCGTGCTGAAGAAGGCCCGAGGACAGTACGCCTGCTGCCCTGCTGAGCTGGCCGAAGAGCCAAATGGCTTTCTGAAAGCCGTGGAGCTCCTCAATGTTCGCGTGAGTCCACACCCCAGCTCCCCGTCTTGTGCCTTGCTCATCTTTTCTAGGTTGCCATGACTGTAAACACTCGCGTCATCAAGATTCTGCTCCACAACAACAACCTCCCGTATGTCGAGATCCAAAGGGGTCTGCGCGTGCAAGTCCTTCCCGACATGTCGTTCCTGCCTCGTTGCCAGAAGCACCAGTTCGCTGCCTTCATTGCCGACCGCGGTATCCTTGTTGTTTGGGAGGATCAGCCGAAGAAGCTGCTCGAGCGCGTCAGCAACATTGAGTCTGCGCTCATGGATATGATATGGCAGGAGGGCGATGAGATGGATGATGAGAAGAAGGAGGCTGGCTACGAGATCAACGAGATCGACGACCCGGAAGCCGCCGAGGAGAAGCCTCGTCCCACCAACCTGATCCAGGCGCTTATCACAGCTTGCACCATGATTGTCACCTGCGCAGCAATTGGCTCCGGTTGGCGTGAGGTCGCTGTTCAATTACAGGTTGATGGCAACTACATCCGCCTTGCTTTTGCCGCTGTTGTGGTTCCCCAGGTCTGGCTGTCTTTGGTACGTTCCCCCCTTCAAACCATTCCGATCATCGCCGCTCATGCAAGTCCAGTTCTTCTTCCAAGCTCTGGTTGGAAATGTTGCTCAGATCATCGGTCCCATTGGTCAGGTCAACGAGAACAGCAAGTACTACTCCGGAATCGCCCCGCGCCGTCTCAACCGCGACACTGGCGCTCTTCCCCACGTGACTATCCAGTGCCCTGTCTACAAGGAAGGTCTTCACTCTGTCATTGAACCGACCATTCGCTCCATCAAAGCCGCTATCTCCACCTACGAGATGCAGGGCGGTACTGCCAACATTTTCGTCAACGACGACGGTATGCAGTTGATCTCCGAAGACGAGGCTCGCGCTCGCCAGGACTTCTATGACGAGCACAACATTGGCTGGGTCGCCCGCCCCAAGCACAACCCCAAGCCTGCCGAGGGCGAGGAGGTTTTCCTGCGCCGCGGAAAGTTCAAGAAGGCCTCCAACATGAACTACGCTCTCTGGGTTAGCAACCGTGTCGAGGAGAGGCTGCTCCCCCTCCACCGCTCTGAGACCTGGACCCAGGACGATGAGGCCGCCGCCTATCGCAATGCTCTGGCCGAGGTTGTCGCCGAGGACGAAGGCCGCACCTGGGCTGATGGCAACATTCGCGTTGGTGACTACATCCTGCTGATCGACTCCGATACCCGTGTCCCCAAGGACTGCTTCCTTGAAGCTGTCAGCGAAATGGAACAATCTCCCCAGGTCGGCATCCTCCAGTACTCTTCCGGTGTCATGAACGTTACGGACAGTTTCTTCGAGAAGGGCATCACCTACTTCACCAACCTCATCTACACGCAAATTCGCTACTCGGTCTCCTGCGGTGACGTCGCTCCCTTCGTTGGTCACAATGCTTGGCTGCGCTGGTCTGCTGTACAGAATATCGCGTACGACTGCAAAGATGATCACCGTGAGAAATACTGGTCGGAGGCTACCGTATCTGAGGATTTCGATATGGCTCTGCGCCTCCAAACAGAGGGCTACACCATTCGCCTTGGTGCCTACAAGGGCGATGGCTACAAGGAGGGTGTGTCACTTACGGTGTATGACGAACTTGCCCGCTGGGAGAAGTACGCCTACGGCTGCAGTGAGCTGATCTTCCACCCTCTCCGCTACTGGCCTGTCCGCGGTCCCTTCACCAAGCTATTCCGCAACTTCATCATGTCCAACATGCCGCTCCCATCCAAGCTCACCATCCTCGCGTACATCGGCACCTACTACGCCATCGGCTCCGCATGGATCTTGACCCTGCTCAACTACTTCATCATCGGCTGGTTCAACGGCTACTACGACCACTACTATACCTCGTCCTTCGAGATCTACTTCGGCATCGTCGTCGTCTTCAACGCCCTCGGCAACATCGCCCTCGGCATCCTGCGCTACCGCACCGAAGAAAAGAGCCTCCTCCCCGCCTGGTTCGAGTGCTTCAAGTGGGTGCCGATGATGACGTGCTTCCTGGGCGGGCTGTCGCTGCACGTGTCGCAGGCGTTGCTCTGCCACATGTTCTCGATCGACATGTCGTGGGGCGCCACCGCCAAGGAGGCCGAGAACATCTCCTTCTTCGAGGAGATTCCGCGTGTGCTCAAGCGCTTCAAGTTCACCTTCATCTTCTGCGTCGCTTGCATCGCCCTCATGATCTGCGGCGCCTACGTCTTCCCCCCGCTTTGGCAGGTCAAGACGTTCGTCGCCATTTGGCCGCTTTGCACCATTGTCGGCTGCCACTTGCTGCTGCCCATCGCGCTGAACCCGAACTTGATGCTGTTTACCTGGTAAATGAGGGGTGCGCGTGGTGGCAAGTTTCTCATTGTCCTTGTTTCAATTGCTCTTTTCCTCATGGCATAAAACCTTTCTCAGGGAATTCCTGGCGGATTCTCTTTCTATAGACGGGATGGGTACACAACATACGCTCAGCAAGCGCGCACGAGTACGACTTTTTTGATGACGAAACACTCCTTAAGATACCATGAACCAGTACCGATGTTGAATAGTTTTTGATAGACGGAGCGTAATGTCTTTTTGATGCAAGCATATAGGAATGGCAAATCAATGAAAAAGATATAATAATGTCTCTGATCATTTGGCGTGCTGTTGGTTTGCGTGATGGTGCAATGCTCTAATGTAGAGACGTGGATGGGCAAATAGGGTTAACCTTGGCTCACATGTTTTTCTACGAGATTATCTGCGGTCTTTTGATGCTGTATGTCATCTTTATCCCATTCGGCAGTCTCTCGAAGCCCCGAAAGAAAGTTATTGAACTATGTATACTACTGCTGAATCTCAGGCAAACTACTAGGTCAGTCCGTATGGTATTGCAACAGCAAATCTGTGGGTGCTCATTCGTGAATAATTGAAGCATTCATATGGATGTGAGAGTATAGTGCGAAATGTGCTCTGCGCAACTGGTTGAATGTTCCAATCCCGGATGTACTGCTGTCGTAATACGACGCAGACCGACCGCTTACGTGGGATGATTGGAAGAACGACGACAAGAAAATGACGGGGGCGATTGCCAGCAACGCAGGAAATATGAGCCTCGGGCGGGGGTGACTTAATATCTCATCATTTCTTCATGATATCACAGCCGCCGAATTTTAATGATAGCAAACGAGTGAGTCATTATCATCTTCTAAGCTCTAAGATCCATTACAGCTGCGCCCTACTTTCCATCATCCAGCAGGTTATCAATCAATTCGTGGAATGCCGATGTTCTTGACATGTCCGAAAGTGTGAAGAAGCTCGCTAACGTTTGGATGGGCGGCCGAGAGACTAATTGATACCCTCATCAGCCACACAAGGCGCTCAAGTTGCAACTAAAAGAGTTGGAAGACAAGATAGAATGACAGAGGACAATTGGAGGGGAGGCAGCAGAAAGAGAGAGTTTCTTACCTGGCAAGTTCCACAGGCGTCGCCATTCTGCCAAACGTAGTTGCGGCAACCATGAGAGTCCCAGTAGGCGCATGCAAAGCGGTTGTAGCCTTCTCCGCCGGATGACATAGTGGATGGAGTAGGAGTGATGAGAGATTTGGTAAGTGGATATGCAAATTGGTGTGGTGGTGAAAGTTTTCGTGATTCTGCGCTTCCAAGCTCTGAACGTTCGACTGTCGATTTCGATGGAAAGTAAGTCAGTCTCATGAAGGTTTGAAGTGCTCATTTTATGCTTTCAGAAGCCCTTCGTTTTTCTGGTGATAAATCTCTCAAGCTGGTATTTGCTGCTTTGACAAATGCCCTCGTCCTCTTGAGCAAACATGCTCGATGATCCGTGCTGCCCAAGTGACAGACTCAAATCCCTCTCCATGACACTCTTCGTGGAGAGTGAACCCTGTGCGGCAGACGGCTGTGACGTTCCGCTGCATGAGTGGAATAGCGACCAATACAAATGGGATTAAGAATCTTCACCTGACGTCGACACCTGCGAACATAAGGCCACATTGTCCACCATTTCCAGCCTTTTGGGTAGCGGACACAGACTCATTTCCACATCCGTGAATGATTTTCACTGATTTTCTTCACGGAGATCAATGCCTTTTGAGAAGTGGGATGTGCCCCTTTCCTTTTGCCCGACCGTTGCTCAAATCGTACGAGTTTTCCCGCATCGGGAACCTAATCCTCATGTTTGTGCGTCATTTGCATCTGAGCCATTTCCACCTTACCCAAAGGCTTGACAAGATGCATGCATGCAACTTACTTCGGTAGTTGTAAATCAAATGCTTGCCGAGTAGAAGTGACGTTAAGGCTCTGCTCCACACTTTACCAGCACATTTTGAGGGCCTCTTTCGGCATATTTGATTTCTTGACCCGTGAGCGGACTGACCGAGCATGTTATACACGGAACAAGCCTATACTACTGCTCCTCAAAGCCTGTCAGGCCACACGCTCCACTTTTCAACGAGCCCAGCGTGATGGAGCCGTCAGGGGTTCTATCCCGGCCATACGACTCGCTTCTTTGACCAAATTTGTGTCGCCAAGCAACAGCATCCTTATAGAGTAACTTGATCTACGCTGTATGCATTGACTGAATCCTTCGTTCTGTTTTCTCTTAGGCGCTAAGTACAGATCTATACTCTGCTTTAGAAACAGTCTCTTTGCTGTTCAAGAAGATTTCAAAGGATTTCGCAGTCATTCACTTATGTACACATTGTTAACGCTCGCGTTGGGAGGTGGGGGCGACATTTGCTGGAATGACAGGAATTACAAGGTCAAGCATCAAACATTCGGTAGTAAAAATAAAAGAAGTGATTTACTTACATACGATCACTACGCTCAAGGACAAGCGAACCCGCTTCTTAAACGTCCCAATCAATCTCGAACTCTTCGATCTCAGCCTCATCCTTCTCTCTAAAATCTTCCTCTTCCTCTTTTTTCTCAACTGTCCTTCCGTTCATCTCTTTCCCAGCCTTCTCGTCCGTCTTCCCATCCGAACCGTTGTGCAAGACCTCACCAACCCCATTATCAGAATTCTTCTTCAGTCTCTTAGCCGCTCTCTCCTTCCCACCACATCTTTCTTCCTCCTCCTCCTCCCCCTCCTTCTCCACCTCACCCTTCCCCTTCCCTCCACTCCCCTGCCGCCGCCTCTTCCTCTTCCCCTTCCTCCCACTCCATTCCTCCTCATCCCAATCCTCCCCACCCCCTCCTTCCGCAACCCACTCACCACCATCAGCCTCACCTCCAACCCCCTCACTCCCCTCCCTCTTTCTCTCCTCCCCCATCCTCCACCCCCTCACAACCCCCAAAACCACCCCCACACCCCACACCCACTCCTCTCTCACGCGCTCCACATCCCCCCACCCTACCTCCACAAACCATCTCGAAGCCTCCGCGTGCCACTTGTCCAACTGCTCAATCGCCGTTTCGAACCCCTCGTCGAGATGTTGCGCTGCAGTGGCGGTGGTAGTGGTGCCAGATTGGATAGCGGAGAGGGCGGCATGGAGTTGTTGGGAGAGGAGTGAGAGGGTTGAGGGGATGGTGGGGGGGAGGATTTGTTGGGGGTGTTGTTGTTGTGGGTGTAGTGGGGTGGCGGCGGCGGTGGGGATTGCCGTTGCTGTTGTGGCGGTGGTGGTGGTGGTGGTGGTGGTGGTGGTGGTGGTGGCAGGATGAGACTCCTCGGTATCCTCCAGTGCTAGGTCGAGATCGAAGCTGAGTTCCGTGTCGGTGGAGGAGGAGGTGGTGGTGGGTGCGAGGTTGGGGGGAGGGGAGGGGGGTTGTTTGGCTGCGTTGGGGGCGACGGGCGGGGGAGCGGTTGTGGGAGGAGGGTGGGTGGTTGGTGGAGGTTTTGAGGAGGATGCGTTTTGCTTCTGCTGTGGCTGATGCTGCTGCTGCTGCTGCTTTTTCGTGGAAGATCGCGTTGTTCGAGGCATCTTGAAATGAATGCTCCTGCTTAAGGTGAGAGAGAGATTGCGGTTCGGATCAAAGGAGCGAAGGACGAAAGTGTTAACAGCACATGCGAGTGGCTCATAGTGAAGGTAATAAGAAGGAGGCTCTTGACGCCTTGGTCGAATTTGCTTTGTCTGGAGTTGCGTCTTTGTCTGCCAAATTTGGCCACACCCACACAGTCAAGTCTCCTTTGTGGGCTCCGCTCTTTTTCAAGAGAGACAGTGAAAGGCCAAAGAAAATGCTATGACGAATACAAATTGACAGTCTTTATTATTCCATTAGGATATCCCAACCTTTACACCTATGATCATTTCCAAAAATCGTTTCTAAGTATCATGCCACAATGCGTGTTACCCAAAGATCAGTTTCACCTACGCGATTGTGAAAGTACCACTCGTGCCCTCAAATGCCGTAATGTCGCCACCGATACTCTTTGAATCACCGTAATACTTGATCCTGTACGTCCCGGCTGCGGTACTGTCGCTAGTCTCCCACGTAATAGTAACCCTGCTTGTTGCCAAGACCGTCGAAACACGAACCCATTCGTACACGACCTCCCAGTCGGAGTCATCGAGGATCTGAGTCCAGGTGCTTGAGCTGCTGTCCTGCTTCTCGATGGCGGCAAATGTGCCTTCGAGGCGCAGGTTGTTGCGCGGATTGGCGCCAATGAAAGTGGCCTTGACGACATCACCGGCGGAGTAGGATGATTGGACATCTGTCACAACATCTCCAAAGCTGTGGCCAATGCCAGCAGAGTCATACACTACGCCAGTGATAAAACTCAGGCTCCTGTTGCGGTTGTCTGGAGGAGTGGGTCCGGCCGGTGGGGAGCCGCTTGCAGCAGGGCTGAGGTACGGCAGGTAAGTCAAGGTAAGGTTGATGTACGCGTCAAGCGTGTGCTGGCCGTAGAGCGTCGATGCGCCCTCGTAGCGCTGGACACCGTATTCCTCAGGAGTGGCGATATAGTGCGTATAGCTGTTTGCGGGGCCGCCAAGCACAACGATGGGATCAGGACTGCCCTCGCTCGAAAGAAGGTCGCTGGACGAGACTTCGCTAGCGACGGCCTCGCGCCAGCGTCGTCCCGACATGGTAGTTGCCTCACCGGGGCTAACAATAATGAAGAGCTGACCAACACGGAGGGCCTGAAGGTCAACAATGTTGGGAGCCCACTGGTACGGCACAGTGCTCGCGCCGACGTCGAGCAGGATTGGCTTCGGCTGCTGGCATTTGATCTGATCGACGCTGGGCACATGGACCAGACTACCGACGACGTTCCAAAATGGATTATTCGGAGCACCCGTGTCGTTCTGGGTGAAATCGAAGGCACCAGGCCCATCAGTAGTTCCAGCGGCGAAGGAGTTGCCCATAGCTGCCGAGCAGGTCCTTACGACGGAGCCGTTGGAGAGAGCGAATGAGAAATTGGAAAAGTCGTGGAAAGAATGGTAGGACTTGATCGATCCAGCAATGGAGGTGCTGCTCGAGTCCATGGACGAGTATAGGTCGACGGCGCCGGAGTACTGCCTGCGACCAATCTCGTAGCAACTCTTGGCGCCTCCATCATTCAGACCCCATGCAGGGCCTCTGCCGTGGCACGGTTGGCTTTTACCGCCGCAGGTGCTGTTCTCAAGCGTGCACTGCTGGCCGCTGCCGTCCTCGCACCATGCACCGTCCACGTTTGGAGAGGTATCGCCGACATTCGCCTGCGAGAAGCCGGCGACGAAGCCCTCGGCAGCAGTCGAGGCGGATGCCATGTCCTGCTCGAAGAGGTAGGCAGCAACGCCCTTGTTGTCACCAGCAATCAAAGTCTGGTTACCAAGCAAAGATGTGCCATGCACAGCAAACCAGGACAGAACGCCAATGTCCTTGCCGTCGCTATCCCGTTGGAAGCGCAGCAGCGTCATAGTTTTATCCACGTTGTCGGTATAACGCGCACGCTCCTCCTCCGGGTTCGCCAGGTATGCCCAAAGACTGCGGTTGATGTTGGCGTCAGAGATTGTGGTTGTGCCAACGCTCAAGCGTCCGCTCGTCAGGCTCTCGTGGGCGCGCTGGATGGAGAGCAGAGCGCCATCCACGATGGCCTGGTAGCTCTGCTTGTCGAAGCCCAGACTGGTAATCTGCGGCAGCAGGTAGTTCAACCAGGCTCCGGGGCCGGAATGAGAGTGGGTGCCAGTCACGGCGACGTTGGACGGGCCGTACATGGCATAGTCGTCGCCCATGCTCGCCAGACCATCCAAGATACCATTTCTGACGGCGGTGTCTCCGGACTGAGTGTCGAGGACGAGGTAGACGAAACGATCGCTTGGACTGTCAACATCGCCGACGATGAAGGCGCGCGAGTAGATGCGCTGGCGCAAGCCAGTGCCGGTCTGGCTGGCGTTGGCATAGCCCATGAGGTTGAGCTCGACGACCGGACTGTCACAGAAGATGCATCAGTGGCTGCGTCAGTGGCTGGAACGCTTCAACGGTTACCCGGTAATGTCCGCCTTCCCCACGCCGATCAGGTACTGGTCGCCGCTGGCAGCGGCCGCACTTGCCGCGGCCTCCTTGAGCTCGAAGATGTGCGTCTGGGCGTGGTCGCCATGCTGCCACGAGCCGGACTGCTTCCAGTGCCAGTAGTCGATAGTGGGCAAGCCAAAGACGGAAACGAGCTGGAAGGCGAGGAGTAAAGAGAGACTGGCGGCGGCAAACGCGAGGGCGATGTGGGCGCGAGCCATGCTGTAGAAGTGACGGGCCGGCGACTGTGACGGCTGCTGCGGCGGAGGGTGGACGCTGGCACGCGCCTTGGGCGACATGGCTGCGGGCGATGGGGGACGCTCATATACAGGAGGCAGCTAGCACCCCGGACGGGCGTGTGATAGACGGCAGCGCGGTGCCCCGAGACCGTGTTTCCTTGTTTGGGCAGAGCATGGCCGTGTCGCGCGGGCAGAGGTGCTGGCGGGAGTGGGAGCGCGGGCGCTGATTGGCGGCGCCATGACGTGTAGAGCGGCGCGGGACAGGCACAGCGCGGACCGCTGCTGCTGCGTCGCGTAAACCCTGCCCGCAAATCGGCCGGCGCAAAGCTTCGCCCGGCATCCATGCGCCGTCTCCAACTCTGTTTAATATCGCCCTCCTCCACCTGCTCCATCCAGCTGCGCCAGCCGGCCGACCGCGCCCAGGCAGCCCGGCCTCCCTATCGCGCCGCCGCCCGCCCGCCTCTTCGCTACACTCTTCCCCTTCCGCGCCTGCGCTCCCCGCCGCATATCTTGCACCGTCCCCCGGCTCCAGAGAGCGTGCCAGAGCCGCGGCAATGCCTCTCATCCACGAGTCGCACGACTCGCTGCCATGTGCGCGCGACCCCCCTCCCCCCCCCAGCAAGACTGCCCGATGACCCGTCCCCCCTCCCCCCTCCACCCATCTACCCACCACACCGCTAACCGAACCGGAACCAGACGTCGACCTTCCGCTCACCGACACCGACCGCGTGGCCGCAGCGCGCCTTGTCGAAGCCGAGCTCGACCCCTCCGCCTCCACCGCGCTCCACCCCTCCCTCCCCGCCTCGTATGAGCCGTCCTTCCCGCCCTCGATAGCCGCCGAACACGCTCGCCTGCACGCTGGCGCACCCAAGCAGCCGGGCGACGGCATCGACCTGTCGCGCTACGAGGCCCTCGACGCCCCGGCCGACGCCGGCGACACCGCCGCCGCCTGGCGCGACACCCTGCGCAGGGCCTATGCCTCGTCGGCCTTCCTGTCCGCCCGCCTGACCAACCTGTCGCTGCTCGAGAAGTTCGGCAAGAACGCCTGGCTCGTCTCCAACTCGCAGCTCGAGGCCATCCTGCGCGACCTGGAGGCCGAACTAGCCCGCACCAAGGACGAGATCGAAGCGGTTGAGGCCGCCCGCAGGAACGCCCAGGGTGCGGCGGGCCCGGAGATGACGCTGCTGGAAGAGGGCTGGCGGACCGGGGTCAAGAGGGTCGTGGAGACTGAGGCTGCGGCCGAAGGCCTGCGCCGGGAAATCCTGGAGAGGAAGAGGGCGATAGCGCAGCAGTAGCAATCCGATGGGACTGGTTCCTGGAGGCGCAATGCCGAAATGGTGCAGGCTTAATGCATGGGTGGGTGGACGGCGTTCTGGGGCGTTTTGGCGAGATAGAGGCTCCAATGTTTCCGCGAGGCCCTATCGAATAAAAGCAGCATGTAGATAGCAGGCGCCTGCATGATATCGAAAATACCCACTATGGTAATTGACGTTCGGAGACGTGCCGCAACGATGCATAAGCCCGAGGCACTATTGGTTAACGTTGCTCAAACACGCAGCACTCGTTCACGTAAACGAATCGCAAATCAGTCGTGCAGCTTCTCCAAGATAAAACGCCGAGCATGCCATTAGTGGTCCTTACCAGACCGCTACAAATGTGGAAAGAGTAAAGAAGCTAGCTCCTCGTGTTGAGCGAGCGGAATTTAGGTGATGGCCTAGCAGTAGCAGCAGGGAAAAACGCCATTTCAAAACAATACACAACACCAAGCCTTCCGCATCCATCTCCGTTCTCCGGGTCCCTCCTTCCAAAGCCTAGCCGAAAGATGTCCCCCAAGCAGCCAGAGTACCTCCTGTCGTCCTCCTGTGTAATTCGTCACAACTCTCTGCCCGTGCCCTGAGCGAGAGACTTGAGAGCCCGGGTTTTGCCAGTACCGATTTGCCTTTGCGTGTCATGCCAATACCGATCATGGCCCTCCTTCGTTCTTGTCATTGTGTGTATCCCGACGAATTCCTTGACAAATTCCGTAAACCCCCAATTTTCCAAGTTGCCCTATTTTTTGTTACGCCGACGTTGCCATTGGCTCTACGAAACGAGGTTCTGACAGCGGGTCCGCCGACTCGTCGAAGATGATGGGAATCTTGCTCGGGTCGTTCCTGCGCATGATGCCCTCCACCGGACCCAGCAACCTCTGGAATCCGTCCTTGCCGAGCGTTGCAACCTTGATTTCCGTCGTGCTGATGATAGACGCAGCGCGCGGAGCGTCGTTGAGCAGGGCCAGCTCGCCAAAGTAGTCTCCCTTGCCGTAGCGCTTGACGGGCTTGTCGATGCCGCGCTTGTAGACCTCGGCCTCGCCGCTCTCGAGAATGTAAAACGACTCGCCCACGTCGCCCTCCTCTATGATGGTTGTGCCGGCGGGGTACTTCTTCGTCTCGAGAGCGTCGGCAATCTTGGAGCGTTCGTAGGGCGTGAGGGATGAGAGGAGCGGGACTTCCTCGAGGAAGCCCTCGTACATGCGTCTCCGCTGGAAGGCGCTGTCCATCAGGATGCGGCGGAACGTGACCCGGTCGAGGGCCCACAGCGTCGAGGGCTCGCCGGAGATGACGGTGGCAGCGCGAGGCGCGTTGTACATAAGGGCCAGCTCGCCGAACGAGCCCCCAGGGCCAACGCTGCCGACCCTGGTGCCGAGGCCGTCGGGGCCGACCTCGAGCTTGCCGGTCTCGTTGACGTAGTAGTCGAAATGACCCGACTCAACAACGTAGAAGTAGTCGCCCACGTCTCCCTGCACGATGACCTTGATGCCCTTTGTGGGGATGGGCTTCTCCTGCAGAGCACCCAGAACCTGCGTGGTTTGTTCGTCATCGAGGTGGGAGAAGAGGAAGTTGCCGGCAACGGCGTGTCGCAGGCGAGACTGCTGTTCTGTGGTCTTGGGGTGGTAGGGCGGCGACCAGTCGTTCAGGGCGGAGGTGGGGTTGAGCGACTCGGCGGACACGGACGTCCGCCGGCCCATGTTGTAGTTGTTCGGGAAGCTCTGGTTGTCCATTGCCGAGAAGCCGGAGTTGGAGGGGGTCGGGCTGGTGGACATCATGAAGCCGCCGAAATTGCCAAAGTTCCCAAAGTTGCCAAACGAGCCGGAGTCCTGTTGGACGGCGGTGGGGCCTTGGTCCATGTTGCTGTTGATGGAGCGAGGGAAGGACGAGGCGGTGGGCGAGGCAACGAGGTCGTTCTCGTCCTCCTCCTCAACGCTCTGCATGCCCAGCGGGGTGCTGGAGCGGGCGGGCGAGGTGCTTCTGAAGGGATTGGAGCCGGGGAAGTTGCTCTCGGCGGCGAGGCCACCGCCGAGTTTGAGACGCGCGGACTGCTCCTGGCTCAGCAGGAACTCGGCGCGCTGCGACTCGAGGCGGCGCAGGAAGAAGTTGGCGCAAAACTGTAGGATGTCCGTGGGCTGGTGCTTGAGCACTTCGCGGTCGAGCGCGCTGATCTCGTTGGAGTAGTCGGGTGGCAGCGACATTGACGTGGTTGCGGGCGGCGGGCGGCGTGGTCGACGGGAAGAGAGGGGTCGCTGCTGCTGGGGCCAGGGTTGAGGTGGTGCTTGGGCTTTGACGTAAGGTAACTCAGCTGCGGCCAATCGTGGGGCGCCCGGCGCGAGGCAGCGGGAGGCGGCAGAGCAGGGCGGCGAGGTGCTGGGGCGAGGGCGGCGAGCTGGGCGGGCTTTGGGGCGCGAGGCTAGGAAGGCAGCGGCAGCAGGGTCGGGTCGGGATGGGAGCGATGGGAGTGATGGGGGAGAGCGGGCGCGCGATGAACAAAAGCAGCGCGAGCCCAGGGCAGCAGCGATCTGAGCGCGGGCCGGGGTGCTGGTGAGCGCACGCACGAGGCCTGGGACGCGGTGCTTGAGCGCTGATTGACGAGCGGCTTAGGCGCAATCGCAGAATAATGACACGGCGGCCAGAGCTGTCGCGGCGCGCGGCGACAGAGGCTCCGCGTGAAAGGGGCAGCCGCTGGGAGCGGCAGGCGCTGGCCTGGGCAGGCAGGGCGCGTGCGGGGCTTTGCGCACGCAGCGCCTTCTGCGGGCTTCTGGGTGTCTTCGAGAAGACGCCGGAGAACAACTTTATCACGCCGCACGCTGCACGACAGACCGGCGATTCGTGCTGCAGGCCTCCTGAAGCCTCGCGTTGCAGCTGCCCCTGTCTGCTCCTGAACCACCACCCTCTCCCGCTAGCTTCCGCCGGTCGGACAGCGCTGTGTCCATAGCTCTCTGCAGCCTGCGACCGCGCCCGCCCGGCCACCACGCGCCCGCCCAGCCTCGCCGCCGTCTCACGCGCCCAGCCCTGCCGCGGCGCTGCTCTTTGTCCCGCGCTGCGGCCTCCGCTTGCGGCGCGCGGGCGCCGGCTGGCCGCTAGCGCTGCGCTGAGACGCGGCGCGGCGATGAGGTCACGCTCCAGCGCCGTTGTGCTCGGCCCCGGACGCCGCGGCGAGTGAGCTCACGGCGCGCGCGACAGCGCCCGCGGTGGCGCCCTGCTCGCGGCCATTGGCGCGCCGCCGCAGCGCGAGACCGCCCCGGCGCCGGCGGGCTGTCTCGCCCGCGGCGGTGAGCTGTTTCTCGCCGCCCTGCGTGGCGCTTTCATTCCTGGGCCGGCAGCAAAAAGTTTGTCGAGCCTGCTGCGTCTGCTAGTCATGTCGTGATAGCCGTGATCCACCCTAGCCGACACTGCGGACCCACTGCGATTGGAGCCCCCTCCGCGCACATCCGTCCGCCTCAGCTTGATCGATTTGTCGACCCGGAGATCACGGTCTGGAGCTCGAGCTTCTTCTCCACAGGCAAACCATATTCGGCCGTCCTCGTCCCACGCTGCGAGGGCGGGCGCCGTGGCCCTGTGTGGCTGTTTCATCCGGGCCCGAATCTCTCGTTCCCCGGCACCGCTATTTACGTCACCCATGGGAGATCTACGCCAGGCTCGTCCCAGCACTGGTGCCCAACGCAGCGCTGCACCAAGGATGTGAGACCTCCTCGTCTCTGATCAACTCTGCAGGCGCTGGGGAAACCTTCTGCCCGTCGATCAAGAACCGTCTCGCTCGTGCTGCAAGCTCGTTGGCTGCAGCCCGGCTCTCCAACGAACCATTCGCCAGATAAGCTTTGCCGGCAAGAGCTTTCCGATACACAAGGACACGATCTCAAAGTTAAAATGAAACGGGCCCTGTCCATGCTCGGTCCTTTCTCCAAGGCCCCGGATCCGGTGTGGAAGGCCCTTTTCCCCTGCTTCTTCAATCAATTTCGAAGCGGCTCGGCCATGTTCACGGCTTCTCGAGCATAAAACAGACTGACTTTCGGCAGATAATATGGACATAAGACACGACCTTCCATCGGACTGTTAGCCGTCATTGCCGGCCTGAACTGGCTCCTCGGGAGCTTGGATGTTAGTCAGCATTACAATCCAGGTACCTAGTTCATGCCTGAGGCCTTCGTCCGGGCAGATGGAGCGGTATGTCTTACTGCATTCATGCGCCTGGGCAAGTAGTTCGGCTCCGCGCGCACAATTTGCTTGTGCTTCATGAAATTTGACTTCACTGCATGCACGTGTAATCCAACCATGCCTTTATGCATGTGAATGATCACAGTACATGGCGATTACGGATGCACCAACTGCTATTGCTCCCTATGCGATCATTGCCCAGTCTAATACTAACTATGACGAGTCTTCTTTGTGTTCGCATTTGCTTTGTCTCCATCTAAATTTAATGGCGTTGCTTGTGCCGAAATAGAGACAAAGAGCGGAGGCCTACACAATGGTAGACAATCGTATCCTTACTTCAGAAAGGAAAATCCGCCCTCCATACTATTTTGCAACTGCTCCTTTTCGATTCTACGGCGTTGCTGGGGCGCAAGCAAAGGCATTGCGCCCCCTTGTCTGCCTCTACTTCCATTGTCTGGATACCTATTTTCTCAACGCAGTGGCGTCAATCTACGCGCCGATCCAGGGTCCAGATTGCCGCTTGCAGTCTGTGCTCCACCGCCGCGTCCTCCGTATAAGAAAGCAGATGCCTTCTCGCAAGTGAGAAGCTTTCCCCTGCATGTAGCTCAAGATCATGTATACAGTACAACACTCGTTACACTATGCACCTCGAATCCGCCCTCTTTGCGACATTCGTCGCCACCGCCCTCGCCCGCCCTTCCCCGTCTCTCCCGGTGCCGGGCCCCGACACCTTCGAGCTCGAGCTCGGTCCCTCGCTGCCGGCCTTCATCCAACTAACAGATGACGATCTCCCCGTCAACAGCACCGATGACGTGAGCCTGCAGCTCGATAAGCGCGTCGACAATGTCTTCGTGACGGCAACATACTGCGATGGCACGTACCGGCGTGGCGTGTGCCAGACGATGCGGTTCAAGCAGAACACGTGCTATGGCTTCGCGCCGTGGTGGAACGACCGTGTCTCCAGCATTTTCGTGGACGGCCGCAAGGACTTCTGCTATATGTTCGTGCAGCAGAGATGCAATACTGATGAGGACGGCAAGGTCGGTGTCGTGACCTGGCCCGGTGTTGATAAGCTTGGGGATAAGCAAATGGACAATGCCATCAGCAGCATTAAGTGCTGGAACGCGGAGTCCATGTGAAAGAGAATGGGCTGGAGCCTTTTCCTTCTTCTCCGTGGCTTCCTAGTGTTTCAAGATAGCCTTTGTTGCTTCAATAAAAACTGTTTATGTCTGAAGGACTGCATTCGTTCTCGGCGATGACCGCGTCAACTATACGGGTATCTCTTCATCTCGTTTGACAAGCCAACGACTACCCCTACTCATCCGCGTCCTCCTGTCTCGCAGCGACCGCCTTCTTATCCAGTCCCTTTCGCTCAAGATAGCGCGCATTAATGACCTCAACAGGCTCCATACGCTCCTTCTTCATAACCGGGACATACTGTCCCATCAACCTCGGCGCATCGCCACCATCGAAAAGCCTAGAGCTCCTGTTGGTCTCATTAGCCTCAATTCATGCCTTCAAGACCATGACACGAAGAGTGAAAAAACAAGGCTTACCTCACACCCTTCCCAGACTTGACCACAGCCTCCTTCTCCCCCTCCTCACCACCATTCTGCGGTCCCTGGCCAGCCACCAAATCAATCAGACTGCCTGCCAGAACCTCGTCGATGCGGCGCTTATGCCACACCTCCCACAAATCCGGGATGACGCCACCGTGCCCGAACTTCTCCTCGACACCGTTGCCCTTCGGACCGGCAAACGCCCTATCATCACCGACATAAATCCAATTCAGCGCATCCAGCTGGCTCTCCTCGGGGTGACCTTCCGGATCGGCAGGGAAGACGCAGTCCCAGAGCACGAGCGGCGTGTCGGTCGCCATCTCGTACTTCGGCTTTGTGGGGTTCCTCTCCACGTCCAGCAGGTCCTTGACGATGGTCGGCTTCTCGAGCCCCTGGCCGACGAGGAACAGGACCGCGATCAGGTGCCGCACCTGGTGCCACAGGAACGCCGAGCCGTGCACGTTGAAGCTGAACAGACCCGGTCCGCCGTTCCCACCATCATCCCCATCGCCGCTGCCAACAACGCTCTTCCTATCCTCCTCCGCCACCAGCCCGGGGATCTGGAAAGCTGCGCCTTGGGTATACTTGGCGAATCCGGACCCGCCGTTCCAGCGGTCGACGGAAGCGTGGAAGATGCGGCGCTGGAAGTTGGTGATCTGCTTGGCGGGATCGACCTTGCAGAAGTTGCGGAAGTCGTGGTAGCCCTCGAGGTACGAGGCGGCCTCGCGCATGGCGGCGACATCCAGCCAGCCCTCGCGCATGCTCCTCCGGTCCCCGTTGTAGACGCCGGTGGCGCCGGGCGTGGGCGCGAAGGCCGGGTTGGTGAAGAAGTACTTGTAGCGGCGCTCCTTGCAGTTGAAGCGGGCCGAGAAGGTGGGGCCCGGGTTGGGGCACCAGGCCAGCACGCGGATGTCGGGCGGGAGCACGTTGTTCAGGACGCGGCAGTAGGGCATCTCGTCCTTGACGTCGTCGAAGGGGGGTTCGTCTTCCTCTTCGACCTCTTCTTGTTCTGTCGCCGCTGGCGCACCGGTCTCGACGCCTTCCATGGCGTCGGTTGCTCCCTCATGTGCCGCGGCTCCGTCGTCCAGCTTCTGCTTCTTCTTGGGCTTCGGTTTCGGGCGGTTGCTGCGAACCCTGATGCCGATGACCTGCCCGAACGCGCTGACGCCTCGATCTGTCCTCCCGCACTTGCTGTACTCGCAGCCCTCCCAATTCACTTCATCTTCCTTCAGCCCAGGCTTCGGCGTCGGCAATATCAACCGCGTCTTCTTCAGCGCCTTCCACAGCTCCTCCTCGATAGTCGGCAGCGGCGTGGTGTTATTGGCATGGTGCTCGAAGCCGTTGTAGTTGCTGCCGAGGTAGGCAAACTTGAGCGCAATCAGGCGAGTCGTGTACTTGGACGGGTCGAACGGCTTGGGGGCGGCGCGGGGCTTCTTCGCAGGCGGCTGCGGTTTGGCGGCGGTTGCTGCTGCAGGGCTGGCGGTGGTGGTGGTGGTGTAGGTGGCGTTCTGCTGCGCGAGCTTGTGCTCCAGCTCCGACACGCGGGCTAGACGCTGTTCAATCTCGGCGCGGCGGGCGACGAACTCCTGGTCGGTCCAGGCCGTGGTGTTCATCGTCGGCGCGGTCATGGCGGCGATCCGAGCAGCGCTTCGTGATCCTGTAATATGGCGCTTTGGCCGGGTGGGATGAGTGCTTGACTGGCTTAGGGGGCGCTTGGACGGGAGCGTGGGTAAGGACTGGACGAAGCGTGCCAGGGCGCGCTTCATGCTCCTAGCTCGAGGCTGGGTGCAACTGCTCGCCGCGCTGCCAAAAAAAAATTGAGGACGCGATGACGCGTCGGGGGCACTTCGGCTGGTCTGCGCAGAGCACGAGCAGGCGAGACAGGGGTCCATGTGCAGGGCTGAGAGTGAGGGGGATCTGATCAGTGTCCAGAAATTTGGGCGCGGCGCAGGGCCAGTCTGTGCCCAAGGCTAGCGGCGACAGTGTTCATGCAGTGCTCGTACGGAGAGGCTGAGCTGACATCTTGCTACCTGCTTGCAGTCGGACGATTGGTCCGTATGCATTTGGCCAAATTAACAGAACACAAACGTGACCATCACGCTGTCCAAGGCTTCGCATCCTATGCTCTCATCTCCGATGTCCGAGTAATCCCAAGCACGCCGCAGGTGCCATGTGCTGTGCTCAGCAAATCTCAACCTTCCACACTCTTGCTCTCCCAGCAGGGATTCCTCCTTTTCTGCATCGTACTTTGTAGCTTTGGCCCCTAAGAACTCTCGCGTGATCGGGGGAGGCCGCCGACACGAAACCTTGGGGCCGACCACGCGTACAGCGTTGGAATTGCATTCCGTTGCGTGTTTCCCTATTCGTTGAAGAGGTCCTCGATCCACACGGACATTTTTTGGTCGTGTCTAAAAACTTTGGGTCGGGACAGCCCTTCTTGGCAGTCCGCCAGTCGCCGTGTAGTAAGAAACTGGCCGTGAGTAGCCCTTCGAGGCGTATTGCAGCTTTTGATGTAGACGTGCGTGTGGAGTTGAAGCATTCACCCGGACGCATCAAGTGTATGCCTCGGGCTACAAAATGTGTTTCTTTTCGAATGGACTGCAGCATTCGTAAAACTCAAGACTTCGGCTCGTACAAGCAAGCTCTCGCACCGCGCCAGACTTCCTCGAGTATCTGCCGCTTCGGAAGAAGGTTCTGTCCAAATAGATCAGTCCAGGTCCTCAACACGAGAACAAGCTCCGCCAGACTTCGAGCATAATCACATACCGGAAACACGACCACGGCATCCTCCTCCCCTTCCACCACGATAGTCATGTAGAACTTGACCTCGAATCCCTTGAACGCCTCATGAATGAAGATATCCTGTATCGACGCCGTCGGTATAAAGCGCGTAGTCGCAGTCGAGAGATACGTCGGCGAAGAGCTGGAAGTCTGCACACCCAGTCCACGAAGAACAAGCAGAGACTCCTCTGCATCGCACCCCATCCGCATCAGCATGCCAACCATCATCTCCAACCATCATCGCGCCAACATACCAGTATACCCCCTCCGTAACACAAGCCACAGCCCCAACGCCCCTCCCACAGCCAAACCCCTCCAATCCATCTTCTCCGCCCACCAACTGGCAATCACACCAACCCTATTCGTCAACAAACTCCTCTCCCAGCTCCCAGCACCGTCGTCGTCACCAGCGTCCTCGTCCAAGGGAAAGTAAGAGCGCCATTTCGCCCAGAAGAGCGCGAGGATGAGGACACCGAGCCCGATGCGGATGGCGTGAGAGAAGTACAGCAGCGCCTTCTTCGGCACCGTGTCAGCGGCCGGCCTGGTCGTGACGGTGAAGCAGACGGTGGACGAGGTAGGACGCGAGACGTGCAGGTTTGGCGGCGCGCTGTGGGAGAGGAGGATCATGGCGCGGTCGCGGTCGCGGTCGCGCGAGCACGCGGCGGGCCGAAGGCTCGGTCGATTGGTTGGCGTGTACGGTATGTGTAGGTAGAGAGCGAGATCGTTGGAACGAAGGGGAGCTGAGCTCGCGTGCGTGCTGCTTGGACTCAGCCCTACAGGTGGTACCAGCCTCCGCAACGCGGCATCCCTGCTTGCTACTTGATCGCTTTTGCGCATGCCAACGTCCGAGCTTCGTCGAAAGCTAGCTCCCCACAACAACAACTACTCCACCACTCACCCCGTCCTGCCTCCATTCCCTTCTTCACCCCGCACAACACCACCCGAAGAAGACGACTATGCCGTCGCCTTCACCACCTCCACGCGACCGCGATCGTGACCGCGACCGTAACCGCTCCCGCTCACCCCGCCGCGACACCACCCGCCCACGTAAGACCGGTGGCGGAGGAGGAGGGTTCCGCTGGAAGGACAAGCCGTCGCGCGCTGTCTTCGAAGAAGAGCGCGAGCGCGAACGCGGAGGAGCTGGAGGGGGCGACCGACTGCAGCGCGGCTACCGGGCGAATCGCAGTCCGCCTCGGAGGCGCTACAACGACGACGACGACGACAAGAACAACAAGGACAAGCGCGACGACGACAGGGACAGGGACTATAGGAGGCGCAGCCGCAGTCCGAGGGATCGGGAGAGGAGGGAGCGGAGGCGGGAGGAGAGGAAGAGGGAGGAGGAAGATGATAGGTTGGGTGTGGCGGATAAGTTTGGCGGAGGAGCTGGCTCGGGAGGGGCGCGCAGGGAGGGGGGAGCGAGGGAGAGGAAGGAGAAGAAGTCTCAGCCCAAGGTTGCGCCGACGACGGAGCCTATGATTATTGTCACTGTCAACGATCGTCTGGGCACCAAGGCGCAGATACCGTGCCTGGCGTCGGACCCAGTCAGTAAGTGTTTTCCCGAAAGGTTGGAGCATGGGAAGATGCTTGATAGTGACAACAATTTGCGCAGAACTCTTCAAGGCCCAAGTTGCCGCCCGCATCGGCCGTCAACCGCATGAGATCATGTTGAAGAGGCAGGGCGAGAGACCGTTCAAGGACCAGCTGACCCTTGAGGATTATGGCGTCAGCAACGGCGTCCAACTCGACCTGTGAGTCTTTTCCATACTGCCTCCTTGACTTTACTCGAAGCATCACTGACCGTACACTCAGGGAGCTTGATACCGGCGATTAAAAGTCACAACAAGTGCAGCATGGTTCTGGCTATGGTTTTTACACTTGCATTTTGCTCGCTAAGCTCGTGAAGGGTCATCTCTTCGTGATACCCAGGATTTCGTTATGATGTACATGAATCAGGGGATGGTGGAATGAAAGGCAAACCCGAAAGCATCGGTAAAATCAACCCTGGGGGAAGCCGACTGGCGGAGGCGGACCAACGCCATTCACTTTCCTCCCACTCGCAGTAAAAATGAAAAAGAAAGGGGTAATTAAAAGCAAAGCAAACCATCAGTCCTTGCATCGGGCCCGCATTGTAATGAGCAGAAAGGGAAGAATGCCAAAGAGGAGAGCAGGATTATGCAGATAGTAACCAGGCCGGTTGAAGAGTTCACTTCCAGAGATCGCGGCGAGGAACTACCTGCACATGAAAACCTTTCCGCGGCAGAAAGAAAAAAGAAGACAAATACTTTGTGCAAAAGCAATACACGACTTCCTGCTTCGGCAGCATCAGCCCTGTCCATGACAACGATTGCCGAGATTGCCAAGCCAAGGCATCCTCCCAGGATCAAGCGGTGTAGGCGGTGAATTGTTAACTCATTCGACGAAACAAAAAGGTGGCGCTCCAGAAGCTGGATACTGCATACGCAACCCTGGACGCAACATCAGTAGAATCTACAGAGTGAGAAGCGGGAAGCTATTAACAAACCAGCACCTAGGCAAGATTGATCGCAACTGCTCACCAGTTTGAGTAATTGTTCTCCTGGTATGCCGCCTGCAGCAGACATTGATAGAGACCGTGATGATCCTGACGATTTGTTAAAAGTGATAGATCTCGAGAATACAAAAGGAGCTAGAACTTACCGAGTGCAGGATTGAAGGCTCACATGTCCCCGTACAGGCCCAGCAAGTCCATTGACTCTTCAGCGGGTCTCACAGGGGCGGTCCTCCTCTTGTTTGTGAACTCTCTTGTCAGAGTCTTGGCTTCTTCCTTGCTCAATCTCTTCACTGTCTTATTCCTCGCCAATATTTTGTGGGCGAATAGCTTCTCCGCAAGATGGCGTTTCTTCATAGCCGAATACAGAGCATTTGGAGCGTTTGGTGCCGTCGGATTTCGGAGAGAGTTCGCCTCGTCTGTCATGGCACGCTGAAGACGAGCCTTCGCGTCCAGGTACTGCACGTACCTCTTCGCGTCCTTGTCGATCTCCTTCTGTGTCTTCGGAGCAACGGGCTGAGACTTCTTCACAGGCTTCTCTTCAACTTCTTGAGATGCGGGTTCCTTCTTGATGTCGTTGGTAAGGTCGACAACCGGTCTATTGGACGTGTGGCTTGCACTGCTGTCAGCAGGCATGGTGAATTTGAAAGGCGCCCGATTGTCATTTGACACAGCCTGACCAGGGAACGCTGGTACAGCAACCCAATTAGACTTGGCGTCAACGCACAATGTCATGCGAGGGCCAGGCCTAATGTAATATGGCTCGGCGTCGGCCATTCCCATGATCAGATCGACGATGTCATAGCCCTTAGGGTCCTCCCGTTCTTTCCTGAGCGCTTCCTGCGCCTCCCGCCTCTTGGCCTCGATATGATTTCGACGATGCCCTTTCCTGGCAAGCTCGCAGACAAAGTCCCTAACGAGAACATCCAACACGTCAACACCATCATCGTTAGCCTTTGCCATCCTCAGCCTAGTTAGCTTGTGAGAACGATTGCCCTCGTCTGAGCCGATCACACTAGGTGTGGGTAAGGTGTAGTCGTCGGCCTTAGGGATGCTGGCGAAGACAACATGCTCCGGGAGGTACCTGTGCTTCAGCCAGGTTGTCTGGTAGTTGTACTCGAAATACTTGAATGCATCGACAGGTTTGCCCCAGAGAGCGTAGACAACCAGCCTGCGATCAGCAATCCTGACAGGCGCACCAGATTGAATCTGGTGACAGAAGATGTCGACGAGGTAATCGATGTGCTCAAGAATATCATAGCGATAGTGGTGTCCTCCAAAGAACTCAACCAACTCCTCGTCGTGCTCGCTAACAATCTTGCCTGGGATGAAGTACTGCGGCAGCATGAGGGAGGCCGCGTCGGGTAGGAAGCCGGGAATGTAGCGAGCCGGCTTCGTGTAGCCCTTCAGGAAGAACTTATACGCGTCAAGCGGGCGGGCAGAGTTGAACTGCCTCACCCACTCCGGCGCGTGCTGGCCGAGCTCTGGGTAGTTGCGCAAGAGCATGTCGATTTCATGCAAGAAGCCAACCGTAATGTCGCGACGCGCGACGTAGGCAAGAAGTAGGGGGTCATTGCTGCGGGCAAGGCTTTGGAAGATGGATGCCTAAGTGATAATAGTGTTAATTGATCCCAAAAGCACGACAAGACAGACTACCACCTAAGCATGAAGTCAAGGGGCGAAGCGTCTACATACCCCAAATGGGTTGGGAAGAGGCTTCCGCGGAGGCGGCAGCGGCTGACCACTACCAAAGTTGAAGCTATTGTCAGGCTTCTGAGAGCCGTTCGCCATGCTGGGGTGAGGTTTGTCAGTGGTGGCGTCTTGGACGCCGCGCGCGGAGTCAGCGTCCACGCCTGCAGTAGAACGCTGCCCGCCAAGAGGCTCGCAATTGCCGCCAGTTCGACGCGTAGGCTTCTGCAGGGCAGGCATGTCCGGCTCGGCGTCCGAGTCTACGTGCGTCTGCATGTTGGCCAGGCGGCTCGCGTGGACAGGAGGCTCATCCATGACGGACAGAGTGACGAGTTTGAAGGGCTGTAAAGCAAAGTGGACGGACGAACGAATGAGGAAGCCGACAAAGGCCTTGAGGGAGCGAGGTGCCATCAAGCGGCTACGTTGAGGTAAGGAGAGAAAGAAGGAGGGTTGCGGCGTGGAAGGAAGGTCTTAAGCCGACGCACCTGGCCGAAAAGGCAGGCACGGTTGGACCCTGACAACAGATGCGACGCGCTCCGGAGGCGGCCAGCGGCGACGGCTTTGCGTGAGAAAACGCGCGGGCGCAGATGATGCGTCAGAAACACCTTTGGCTGGCTTCACAGCCCTGCCTCTGCGGGAACGCGGTAAGCACAAGGAAAAGTTCAATGTCATAACAAGAAGCCCTTATCTACAGTCCTAAACGCCGCATCGCTATCGCAGGATATTTAAGTGAACCAAGTAGTACTACACAGCCTCCCAGCGCTCGAGGCTCAGAAGACGCTAATGTAGTTTCCAATCCTCTCCTTCTGGTTCTGCGCGATGCACTCGGCTATCCAGGTGATGTTACGGATTTCCTGGAGAGCGGTTAGCTTTCTCTCTCCGCGTGCGCGCAGGCGGCGTGGCCTTGCTTACCTGCTCCTTGAGCTTCACCCACGCGTAGACGACGGAGTGCGTGAACTGCCTCGTGAAAGCCAGCTTGGAGATTTCCATCTCCTTCTGGTAGAACAGGTCTTCCAGACTCCTACCTTCCGACCCAGCACCGCCAGCCATGTTGCCCACGCCCGATCCGCCGCCGCTCAGGCCCGTCTGGTCAAAGAAAGTCTTGTAATCCGAGATGCCCTCGACAGCGATCCTTACTGCCTCAACATCGTCGGCACGGGAGAGCATGAGCGTGCCCTCAGGGTACAGGCGCCCGAAACTCGGGTACAGCTTCTTCCTGTCCGCCTTGGACAGGTCAGTGCCGAAGGAGTTCAGCGTGATGTTGATGGCCCTCCGGTCAGCCTCGAATTCCAGCACCTCGCTCATGACCTCAGCCGTCGGGGTGCCTGCAATATCCTCATGGGTATTGACCCAGTTGTAAAAGTCCTCCAGGTAGTTCTTGTACAGGGTGTTTCGAATGATCTCGATGTTCAACTCGTCCAAGTCTTGGTGGCTCAGCGAGCCCTTGAAATACGGTGCCAGCGGGGTCTCGATAAGGACGGAGTTGTACAGCTCCTCGATGTTGGTCGCGACGCACAGCACGGGCATGGTCTCAAACCAGCCCAGCGGGTGGCACCTCTCCAACAGCTCTCTCGTGTCGCGCTCGTGCAGCGTGCCGGTAATCAGCAGAGCAACGTTGTCGATCATGTAGCCGTAGGTCAGGTATTCCATGAATTTGGCTAGCGAACTGGTGGCGTTGGCCTGGATGTATCGGAACTCAGAGACGAGCTTCTCGGTGGTCTTGCTGGCGAGGGCGGAGGTGGATGGGTTCGGAGGTAGAGCGGCGAGGAAGTCGCCATATGCTGGGGAGAGCTGCAGTTTGACATCTGGAGTCCATCAGCGAGCTGCCTCGGGTTGCGAAAGTGATGAGTGTACCGTCGATGGTCTCGCACTGGGTCAGGTTGTTGTAGTTCTGGCTGGTCAAGAGCTGGTTGCGATAGCCGCGTACGATGCCCTCGATGTAGCTGGCCTGGTATCAGCGTTGGCGTGCGAGACGCAGTGGCGTTGGATATACCCATTTGTGACGTTATAGAAGAGGCCCTCCATGTTGCTGGTTGTCGGCAGGGAAACTCGGTGATGGACCTGCAAGCTGTTGTCGTCAATGCCTGGGAGCTGCTCCCGCCAGCCCAAGCGCCCCGGGGTCGGAACAACCCTTCGGCCGCGCCATCCGGGGCCTGGTGTCTCGGTCATGCGCACTCGACTCCCGCACCCTCTGACACTGCTGGGCAACCTGCTAAGCCAATGATGTCAGCCCCTCGTTCACATTGCTGTTTATCAAGCAGACAGGGTGCCCGATCTTACGGGGCGGAGGCCAGATCTCAAGTCAAGAGAGCGCACGTCCGCACCCGCATCACAGCTCAAACACGTCCTGAGTCACCAACCACACTGGTCCGCAAACACGTTCAAATACAATGTGGCCTTTCCTGACTCGAATCTATTTTGTGGTTTAAGCCCCTCCTGGCCGTTGACAATGCAAGCGAGGTCATAATAAAAGCTGCAATAATTCCAATTTCTTTCAGATGCATTACTTTGTGGCCAACGATGAAGGCTCGTTATTCCCCCTTCGTCAACCAGCACCCAAAACACCTCCTATACATCCCTTCCTTCAGCTCCTTCTCACGCTGTGCCTCATCTATCAAACAAGATTCTAATCCTCCCCTATGGAGAATATCGATTCCACTCGACTACCGTGTCTTCAGCGTAAAAGTTTCCCAAAAACTATAACATCAAAACTCGCAAAAACGCGCCAAAGTACAAAAGGCAATATCCCCACCGTCAGCCATCCGCAACATCAACCTGTTTAACAATTGCGCTTAGACATGTTCCACACACCGTGTCAGAGCAGACGCGAGCGCTATCGTCCAGTGAACCTATACACGAAAATCCAACGGGTACTCTTCATGAAGCTGCACAAGCTCCGACAATGTCCAGACAGTGCTTCCGGCAGGCGAACGTACCAACTCCGGTGTCTGAGAAGGAGACGATGTAGTAGATACCTTCGGACTCTCCTCCGCTGAGGTTGAACGAATCTCGAAGCCGATGAACGCGCCGTTGGCCTGGCAGCGGTGCCTCTGATGGATCGCATAGCTCGCCCTTTCACCGGGGATTCTGAGATGGACTGCAGCTGTCCGGTCTGATCGAATGAGGGAGCCGAGAGAGAGCCCTTGCCAGAAAGCTTGAGTAATTCGGAAAAGAAGCACGCTGTTTTCAAGTAGACTGCGCAACAGGAGCGCAACACGTGAGCTCTTCTTCGTCCGCTTCGGCGATCCCATCGTCTCTGAACGTCCATCCATAGGACTGTCTACTCCGTTTGTACAACTTCAGGCTGGCAGCCGGAGTCGAAAGGTAGCCAGAGGAACTTGAAACCGAGTTGGTAATTCTGCCCATTTACTCATGTTGGCGACGCGTTCCATGAGTTCGCGTGATGTCCTTCATTTGGTATCCGCGGCGGTCGTCGGCATTGTGTCCAAGTGCTGATTGTCGTCTGCGTACCATCCACTCGGAAGAGTAGAAACAGTTTCATCTTGGACGTCGGCAATACCGCATCATTTCCGGTCGCGAAGAGACTACAGTGAGGAGTCACTTGCGTCCATGTCTGCGGTCGAGGAAGTGCTCTCAATCGCCATAAAAGCGGTTGGCCCGGCGATGAAAGCGTGCACGGGGGCCGGGCATTCAATACCGCTGTGGCCTCTCTTGTGACACCTTCCGCAGACCATGCGACAGTAAGCAGTCGCGTGATTCGTGTAGCCGCAGTTGTTGCAACGGCCATCACGAGCAGCACGATACTTAAGCGCCCTGAGATCCTCGAAGACCGCCTCCGCAGTAAGGCCAGAACTGTCGCTGAGAAGGGCAGGCGCGTGGTGACAAAGTACCTGCCGAACCACAAGGGTGATGGTAAATACAGTGTCGTTCCCGGCATTGTGACGGTTTCTGCGCACAATTCGCGCAGCCGTGAGGAGGGAATCCAGGCCAACTGTGTGAGCCATGCCTTCGCACAGGATCTGAGTGTCAATGACATGGACAACGGTGCCCAGAGCGCTGAGGGAGAACTCCAAGCCATCACGCAGATAGCCATCCTCGTTATTCCACGCATGTGCAACGAGAATAACATCCCTGTGGCGCGATGGGTCCCTCAGGTCCTTGACCTTCAGCAAGCGGGTCAGCTGCGCCGCGACATTCTCCTTCTTGATCCACTGGCTTGTGCCGTAGTCAAACCGGCTTCGCATCCAGAGGTGGTTGCCGTGTCTGTCAACGATCCTGGTGTAATACCTGCCGTGATCGGTCACACGGAGATGCGTTGTGCTCACCAGCCTCAACCAGTTTTGCCCATGAGGCCCTGGGTCCTTGGTGAGGAGGCTTGTGTCCAAGACGGACAGCGCAACTTCCGTAATGTCTTGGTGATGATTGTGGACGGATTCGATGTCGATCGCGACAATCAGAGGTGGGTTTGCACTATTTGATGGTCAGCTATGCCCTTATGGTGTTTGGAATTCAGCGGTCTTACATCTGATCATCGGCGTTCGCATCTTCATATCTGGTAGCCACGGACAGCGCTCTAAGAGCCGCAACCTGGTCAAGAGGTGAGGGCAATCCAGTAGCCATGCTGTAGATCGGTATGATTGTAGAAATGCGATTGTAGCCGTGGATTTGGCCAGATATATGAGCTTTTGAAAGTGTTTATAAAGAACGACGAGAACGTATAATGATGACGAACAATGAGTGTTTGAAAGTGTTTATAGTGAACGACGAGATCATATAATGATGACGAACAATGAGTGTCTGGAAAAGTGTTAGACTGAGTCCGCGTATAAGGGTTCAGTTCCAGTACATTTGGCGAAGCTGATCCCTGCTTCCAGAGGAGGAGCAGCCTTTTAAGGGAGGCCGTCTGGCGGTCAGAACTCTCATGATGGTCAAAACTGGAAGTTGTCAGTCAGTCAGAACTGGAAAGAGCGGCTCAACCGGCCATTATATCCGCACCCCCATTCAGTTGAAACTTTCAGAGCAACAAACAAAAGACAGACTACCGCGTCTTGTTACGATATCAGCTGCAATGAAAAAGATCCACGCTTGCCTCTGCAGCAGGGTGTGCAGTAAGCAAATAATTGACTGCTTTGACTATCGCTTGATTTTCGTAGAAGTTTTCTCAGGGCTGTTGAATTTGTAATACTTCATTTGCATACTAACTTAGTACTTTACACTTCTTACTGGAGCCTGTTGTTGTTCTATAACAACCAAGCAGGGTCCATGATTTGTTTACTGCACACCCTGCCTCTGCACGCTTTTCTGGGGCGGACTCCGATGAACTTAAGTCTTCTTCAGTGTCTTTTGCGTTACACGTGTACTTTTTGACACAATTATAATCATTCTGCACTGAAGCGAAGTTCAAAAGTGATGAGTTTGATCCCTTTGATTGCTAGCAAAGAGTAAGCAAAGACCGCACAACAAACATTACAGCACCGCAAATGCAACACATAGCACGCTGAGATAAAGGTGCTGCACAGCCGCCGTCAGCTCGGGAGTGACCGAGTGGCGGCCTTTGCTCGCTCAGCTTGCCTTTCCAGGTCAAGGAATCTGAGCCCAATAAGGAAATTGGCTGACGGGCGGAACCACGGAACGGGACGTTTAAGCTCGAGTTTAAGCCTCGCCAACAGCTCTTGTGCGGAGCATCGGCGGCCCCGTTGCCTGAGGAAGTCGTGGCCAACAAATGGCCCCCGCATCGCTTCCGAAGCGCTCGTACGCGGGAAGTTTAAATTATTCGTCCAGAATATTTAAGTGGACCATTCGGTTCTCCCAGTGAATGCTTAAATATGTGGGCGATATGATGGCATCGTAGGAAATATAGCTTTTGACCACTTGGTAAACGCTCGACATACCACAATCCATGATCTTTGAGCTGTCAATACAGAATGTCATAATTACATATATCAACAAGGTTCAGGCCCTCTTATGCTCAGCCAACGATCCGCTTAGACGACGCACTTCCAACCCTCAGCGTCCTTCCCATCACCAGTTCCAGTGTACTTGTTCCTGAGCGGGTACTTGCAGTGCGCCCTCGTGTACTCGACGCCCAAGCTCTGGGTATCGTTGACCCACCTGGTACCAATAAGCTTCTCAGGGGCAACACCCTCCTCAACCCAGCGCACCATGGCCATCAGAGCATTGGCGTCGGGGTCGTAGCTGGCAGCGCTCTCCAGCTGGTTGCCGATGGCCCATGCGCCATCGCCGCCGCTGCAGTGGCCCATGCCGCCGATGCGGAAGAAGCGGTAGAAGTCATCGAGCTCGGAAGAGGGCAGGCCCATGGTGCGGCTGACATGGTTGTAGTACCTGGGGCTGTTCTCGGAACTGATGATGGCGTCCATCTGGCCGTGGTAGGACAAGAGCTTGCCGCCCAGGGTCTTGAACGGGCTGAGGTCGCCGTCCCAGGTCTGAATGTTGGAGGGGTTCTTGGCGGCAGCGTAGGCCATGTCGGCAGGCGACAGGGTCAGAGGGTCCCAGTCAGGGTTGTTGTAGATGGCGTAGCGGAACCAGTCGGTTGTGTAGATGAAGTCGGAGCCGGTGTACATCACGTTGGCGGCGATGACCTCGCTGCCGGGCTGCATGCGCGGGTATACCAGGGCACCGTCCTCACCGTACACATCGGTGAAAACGGCGCGGACCGCAGCAGCCTGGGGACCGGTCAGGCAGCTGGACGTGTCGGTAGCATTGGATGCGCAGATGAGGGCCTCGGGACGGTAGTTGCAGAGGAGCGGGTCTTCGATGATGCCGTCGACGACTCCATCGATACCGTCGCACTGGTCCAGAATGTCTTGGTGGATCTTGTACCACATCTCGGTGGGAACATAACGATCGGTGTCGTTGCCGCCAAAGATGGGGTAGAAGTGACCACTCCACGAGGTCAGGTTGTTGAAGGACAAGGCAGGGGCACCGGCGACGATGCCATCGAAGTCAGCAGGGAAAGACTGAGCCGACTTGAAGCCCTGGCGGCCGCCAGTAGAGCAGCCCAGATAGTACGACTTGGTGTGGGTCTTGCCGTAGAAAGTCTCGGAAATGTGCTTGCCGACGACGACGCCGGTGTGCATGGATCGCCAGGCAAAGTCAGCGACGACGTCGTCGTTGTTGTAGAAGGCCAGGCCGCGGGTGCCATTGTGGCCGTTGTTGGCGCCAACTGTCGCGAAGCCGAGATCGGCGGTGTAAGCCAGGTCTTCGTACTGGATACAGCCGGAGGTGCCGCCGTTGCCGGTGCTCAGGAAACGGCCGGTCCAATTGGCGGGCAGCCAGGCTTCCATGCTAATCTCACTACGGTTGCTGGTCGGGACGCGGAGCGCAACACGGCAGATGTCATTGGCGATGAGTTGAGCAGAACGCCCGCAACTGAGCCATTGCGTCAGCATGGGCAGGACAAGAGAGAAGAACAGAAGGCGGGCCAAGTCGTCGTAGCCTACCTCGGGTCATTGTCAGGGAAAGTGATGTTGGTGCCGCCGGCAACAAATTCGGAGAACCAGACAGTGGCGTTGGGCAGGACGGAGGACAGAGCGGAGGGCAGAGAGCTGCACTGCTGGGCGAAGGTCGAGTTGGAGGCGGCATTGGCGGCAGTGGCAAGCACCGTCGACCAAGCGGCGGCGCTGGAGACAGATGGGAGCCGCATGGTGGCGTGGATAAGCTGGTCGCGGTACAGAAACGAAAGACGAGTCAGCTGGAGCGACGGGGACCAGGCGAAGAAACAAGCTTAAAGAGAGAGTTCGCGAGGGTGAAAGGGGAGAATTGGCGGCACATGGGGGGCTATATAGGGCGCTGAAGACGGCTTTTCCGGCAGTCATGCAGACACAAGCCGCAGGTGCCGGTGACGGCGGCCGGCAGTGGCCCCGCTTCAGGCGGCGATGAAACTAACTGCATCAAACAAAGAGGAGCATGGCATGGCTGATCGGCTGGCTGGTGTTTCGCTACCGACCCGACGCCGCGGAGCACTTGGCAGGGGCGCCGGTCATGGTCGTCGAATCTGAGTCGTGGGGACCCCAACCCCGCAAAAGCCCCGGCGAAGGGCGCGAGTGGTGCTGCTGCGCGGCGGTGGCATGCATGGATCGATGGCGCCGCGGTGCAGGGATCGGTACTGCTGCTCAACTGCCGACTGCGGCGGCCGACTGTGCGAGTTTTGCGCTGCCGCGACAGGAAGGCGCAGTGCTCCAGCCCTGTGCTGCCCATGCGGCTGCTCCTCGGGTCACAGCCGACCAGGCTGACGGGGGCCAGCGGGCGGCCTGACGCTGCGCGAAGCTGGCAGCTGGACAGGCTGCTAGTGCATTGGGGCAGAACATTTACCCCCCCTCCGACTGGCTGCTGCTGCCGCGCGACGGGTAGACCCGTCTTCTGCCTCGCCATTGTTGGCTGCTTTAGGCACCCACCCATGGCATTGCCCTCTGCTGATACCTCTACCTTTCATCTCCGTCGCCCTTTAGCCGCATCTCAGCCCACCCCCGGCAGTATCGGAGCTGGCACAAGTGCCTGCTTGCCGGCGTCTTGCAAGCGAGTCTGCGAGAACGAACTAGAGATAGCCGGTAGCCGGCTCTCTTGACTTACCAACTCTTCTTGGCAGTGGCCGTGCACCAGGAAGTCTGCCATCACCATCACTTGGAGCTACACGTGCCTGTCGAGTCGAAGAAATCCCTGAACATGAAGGTAGACCAAGACGTATGTTCAATGCATCCTGATGAATGCTTCAACTCCTTGCCAATGTCCTCGTGCACCATCTTCAACGGACTGCAGGGAAGAATCCTCTGAGTCTCAAGCGCGACGCGGCTTCGTTCCGCCGCTTTCCACTCCTCTTCCGCACTGCTTACACAACCATCAACATTGGCATCTCGTCCCCTCGGCGCTTTCCGGTAGATTTCTCAAACAACCCATGTTCGCATGTCTCCTGAGAGCCGCACGACTCTGCTCGACCCGCTCTCCTTGTCTTCAATAGTCCCTGTGATTATACTCCCACAGTACTGTGTCCCTCCGTGTCACCTCGCCGGCTCCATAAGCCCTATCAGCTAAAATTTGTTCAAGCAAATATCCCGGAAAGCGAGGGATTCGATAAAGGCTGCGGTTTTGCCCGTGTGGATTGTGCAAAGGCAACCTTGAACAAATGAAGCTACGTAAAACACTTGACACAAGCAAAAAGATAGCGCAAAAGTCGTTGGCGGGCCGTGTAAAATGAAGAAAACTGCTGCTAGAGAGTGCATTTTCAAAGTCCATCCAGTCCTTCCATGACATCAGCGCTAGATTTCCACAGCTTCAACGCATACAACATGTCCGGAGGAATCGGCACTGCTGAAGTCCAGCAAGTTCATTGTCGAGCCTTCTGCAGCGGGCGAACAAGGAATCGTGCCTCTATACACCGAGATTTGATCGCTTCGAAAAGATCGGGCGCTTCCGCTGTCCGTTTTGATGGGTGCCCCTGGAACAATGCGATTGTATTAGGGCTTCCTACCCCTTCATCGCCATTGTCCTGCAGGACGTACCCCATGTATGTACAAATTCGAAGTCTCGCAGATGGTCCCAAATCAACGCGACTGCTCCAGCAAACCACACTGCCAGCAGCACTCCGACCTCCACTCAGCTCACTCCCTATAGCACTCTAGGAAGACTTCGCTCGCCGACACTGACTAGAGTTCTCAACAAGCAAGCGAGCTTGATAAGCTTTCAGACAAGCCCTTGATAAGCGGCCATTCTCGTCCGCTTGCAGCCATTTGAGCGCTTGGCTTGCAAGCGGAGGCCTGAGGGCGCATGATTGCCAAGCGGACCCCAAGTGGCGGACAAAGAGTAGTATATTCATAATTAGGGGCCTTCGTCGATATCATTTCTAATGGCCGCTTGGCTTATTCGTTTGGGGGGGAAGTTCGTTATGCTATTGGTGGAGAGGTAGAGCCTAGAGCACGAATAAGGTACGTGCGGAGGTATCGACTTAAGTATACTAATCCTAGATGGGTAAAAGGAGCCTCAACTAGCCATGTGAGACGCTTGCCAAGCGCTTGCAAGCCTACTAAGCCAAGCAAGCCTAGACGGCCGCTTATCAGGCGGTTGCTTGCTAATATCCTCCGCTTGCAAGCGCTCGTCTGGAGGCCGCTTGGCTTGATTGGTCTACCTGCCTCTCAGGTCGTCCGATGGTGGATTGTTGAGTGACTGATGATTCAGCGCTGCCTCGGCCTTGATTCGCGCCTCGGGAGACCAAGTCAGCATTGAGTGAATCAGGTTTTGGATTGAGGACGGTGAGTGGGATGCAAGACCCTCGGCGACCTGCTTGTAGAGAGCCGTGTTTCGCTCAAGGTCAGTCTCGCTCTGAACGTTCTTACGCCAGATATTCTTGCTGGATTTGTTGGGCCCAGGAATACCTCGTGCGCGCAGAGACCGGCTGCCCAAATGTCGACGGCGGCATCGTAGAAGTCTTGTTCCATCTCGGGAGCAACGGAACCGATGGTCCTGTATCACTGGTCTTGGACGAGTTGAAGAGGACGCTGACAGCGTGCAGGAAGAAACGTACAAATAAAGCGGCTGGTTACCCGATACGCTAGTAAAATGGAGAATAGGCACCAACGGTTGCGCTGGATAGGCAGTCTGCGCTAGATTAAGACACAATGTATCTATCTGTACATTGTCAAAGAAGTCAAGGGTGAAAGTCTACTTTTGTGTTTGAGACCTTGCGTGTAAGTGATTGGCCTTATACCACTACGCCACGCCACCGTAGTAAACCCAGTTAAGGGTTTCATAGGCGTGGCTGATATATATACTATGTCAGAACCTTAAGTACGTGACATTGCGAGAAATGAGACAAGTAGAAGATTGCATTTTGAAGGTCACGATAGACAGTCTTTCCTGAACAGCCTCTTGCACGCTTGGCAGAGTCCACCAAACACGGCCAAAGTTGCCTCGAACCAAGTTGCACAAAGTGATCTGCATGGTGGAACCGCAGAAGTCGTTGCCGCACCTCCGCATCCGGCCCACGTGGCCGGCCTTGTGGGTCTGTTATCGTACGCTGTCGTCCAACCTGACATGCCAGCGCCACAGTCATCATTCGCGCCGATAGCGAGAACGAGATACGAAGGCGACGCGATGTTGCGAGAGGCCAAGCGGGCACGTGAAGGGGGCAAAGGCAGCAGGACGAGTGTATCTTGGCTTCTGCGCCACGAACGCGGACGCGTGCTGCGCCGAGCAACACAGCGGTGGACATTGGCCCGCTAGCCAAGGGCTCCGCACGATCGGCGCCGCGAGTCGCGCTCCGCCGTTGTTTCTGTTTCTGCTGGCCATGGTTCCTGCTGCCAACACAGCCGCAGCCGCCGTTGAGACGCACGCTGGACGCTATTCTTGGCTGACCACAGCCGGCGCCTTGTTGGCCGCGCTGCTCAGCCACCGGCGCCGCTCCGCTGCCGAAACGAGCTGACGATCATGCTCGCCATGGCGCGCGGGGCTGCCGGCCCATTTAGCTCCACTTTCGCCCTCGCCGCAATGTAGCACCCTTCTCGCCCGCCTTCTTCTGCTTGTTCTGTTGTGTTTTTGCCCGCTTCCGGCGTTGGTGGAGCCGCCGCAGAAGCCAACCCTCCGCGCGCAACCCTAATCAGCTAGAGACTGCCCGCCCGGACTTGCGAGAAGTGCCAGGTGGCGACGATGGAGAAGCAGCAGACCCATCAGACATCTCCGTACGTTGACGCGCGCCCTTGCACGCCGGCAGCCAAGTAACCTCCGCCGATACAGGGTCCACGACGACGACGACTGCACGTGCCCGGGCCTCTTCACCGCTGTCGCAAGCAGCAGATCAGCCATCCGTGTGCCAGAGGAAGAAGTCCTCCCTGCTTCGCTGTTTATTCCGCTCGGCCGGCCTGCACCCGTGCCGTCCAGGCCCGAGGAGGCGCTGCCCAAGATCTCGGAATGCGCAGTCCATCTGCAGCTGCTCGAGGCCTTCTGCGTGATGAGGAGAAAGTGCATGAAGTCCGGCAAACTCACCCGCTCCCTCGGCCTCAGCAGCAGGTTCGCCCTTTCTCTCGCCAAGAAAGAACGCCGGCGGCAGGTTTCGCGCGCCAAGTGGGATACGTACATCGCCCTGGCCGTCATCAGGTTCAAGAAGTGGTGGGATCTGCTGCCCGAGATCCTGCGAGAAACCAATTCAGGCGCAGACAAGCCGAAAATGACAGCCAAAACGCTTCCTCCGCTCGACGTCCTCATGGTCTGGGAGACGCAGCTCTTCTCGCCGGAAAACTACAGGACCCTGTGCCACGACACCATCAAGGAGTGCGACGCGTCTTCCATGGAGTTTCCCTGGGATCTGATCCACGACGCCATCGACCCGTACACCAGCACCTTCACCTTATCCCCGGAAGCGGAGCGCTACTTCCGCCAAAAGACCGGGCTCGCCGCGGACCTGTACGAGCACCTGAACGACGTAAAGGCGCACGACCGCCTCTCGCGCGCCTACCTGCAGCGCCTCGCCCTCGCCCAGCTGCCCAAAGCCAAGCACTTCAACACGAAGGAGCTCGACGCCCGGCCCAGCGACTTCTCCCAGCTGATGCGCGACTACGCCATGTGGCACTTTTCGATCAAGAGCCTGCAGCCGGCCGTGCAGCGGCAGGAGGACTTTTGGGAGAAGATGGACGCCGCCGGCTGGCTGCGATCGCCCTGCCCGGCCTTCACCCTGTCGCGGTCCATATCGCGATACCACCAGTTCCTGCAGCTCCGCAAGCTGCACCCGAACGCCGGCGCGCTGCTGCCCACACCGCTCATCGAGCTGGCTTGGCGCACGCATCAGTGCTCGCCGGCCCGATACGCGCTCGCCACTCAGGAGATCGCCGGCCGCTTCATCAACTACGACGACGGCATGGCCAGGTACGCTGCCATGACCGGCGGGCTTGCCAAGGCCGAGAAGCTGTACAAGCAGGAGTACGGAGAGAACTACAACCCGTGCGTGTGTTGGACCTGCGAGGCGGAGCTGGCCGAGAAGAAGCTGGCGGCCGGCGAGGTCGACGACGAGGAGGTTACGCGGAGAGCAGAAGAGAAAGTTGCAAGGGCGCTGGAGTTGGAAAAGGCGAGGAGGGAGGGTAAACTTGTCCGTTTGTGATCATCCCGATGTCTTGTCCTATCATTCCATATACCCACGACGCGCAAATTGTATAGTAGAAAAAAGTCGAATCCATGATAAATGTCTTCCTCCTTCTCAGCCCTCAAAAAAATTCGGCACCCTCTGCAAAATACTCCCAAGTTCATTATCGCTAAACATGCACTCCCACCACCCATCCGGCTTCACCCACCCCTCCTCCCCCTCCCCCCCAATCTTCTCCTCCCCCCCATCAGCCACCCCCTCCCCACCAACCCCCCTCCTATACCCATAAACATTCTCCCACCCCCACCCCTCCCCGAACCCCTCCCTCACCCTAATCCTCCACCTAACCCAACACAAAGCAAACCCCGCACTCACCCCCTCCACCCGACACCCCTCCATAAAAATATCGTACCCGAGCCCACACCGCTCGAACCTTTCCAGATGCTCCGCGATCGCCGCCGTCGCCGCCGCCGTCGACGCGAAGACTTGCCTGTGTCCGCTCGTGTAGGCCGTCGTGTTGGCGGCGTAGTGGGCGCCGAGCGCGGAGGCGATGAGGGGGATTGTGTTGTGTCGGGAGGCGGAGAGGTGCATGGCGCGGGCGTATGAGTGGGTGAAGAGGGTGGCGGCGGTTTCGATGGGGGGTTTGCTGGTGGTGGTGGTGGTGGTGGTGGTGGTTGTCGTTGTCGTCGTTGTGGTAGGAGGAGGAGGAGGGGCGGTCGTGTTGGAGGAGGGGTCGGCGGCTGCGGGGGCGGCCATGGTGGGCTGGCACCGGGTGGTGGTTGAGTTGTGAGAGGAGGGGAGGCGGCACCGGGACTGGATGTTCTCCTCTTTTCTTGCGGTGAGGTCGTGGGTGGGTTGTGGTGGTGACACTTTTGGTGGACCAATGCTATGAGGACAGGTTGAAGTTACAGTTAGGTTTCCATGGTGTTTTGTTTATGAAGCTTGCCCCGCCCTTCGCATTGGAGCTATCGATGCTAGAGCTCCGTTTTAGGCATGGATCTTGCAGGGCGCTAACGTCACATAATCGGGTCATTGAACCCTTCATGCCGACAGTGAGGGGGTCCCTGCTCTTATATCCTAGGATTTGTGCTAAAAATCGTCTGGATTCCCTGCAAATGGTGATCTGTTCATGCGGTTAGTAATAAAGTGGGGATAAATGATTGGATTCAACATGAAAAAGAAAATAATCGGTCGGTCTAACAGGCTGCTCAACTTTGAGGGCTGCCGCTGGCGACAGATACGCCAGCGATGAAGATCCGCGATGAGTGGTCGTCCCGGGTTTCAGGCTGCGGCTTTGACAGACTTGGAGGTTTGGTTGAGCTGCACATCGTTTTCACTCTCTCAAAGTCTCAAACATTTCTCATGCCTCTTAAGGCACTTACTACTTCGCCGATGACGATTGAAAGGCCATGGGGCCCAATTATTCGCATTCATTCACCCGCACTTGTTCTTTTTGCCTCGTCTTCGACGCCATTGCAGTTCGATTAGTATAAAAGCCGAGATATAAACAGGCTTTCTTCAGCGGCATCTCTGGGTAATAGAAAGGAAGCTCCACATACCATTCAAGACAATAGACAAGGAACCCCACTCCCAGCGCGCCCTCATCCTTTCCAAAGCACTCCCAATCCTAATGATATCAAACCACGCATGACGCCCAAAGAAACCCACCATCCACCATCCCCCCCCACCCCCCGCCCCGACTACATGACACCACACCCACCCTGGCTCAACCCCCCCTTCTCCGTCGTCGTCTTCGCCGCCGTCTTCGCCACATCCTCCAGCACCTGCCTACACAACTCCCCCGTCACCGCACTACACTCCGCATACATATCCACACGCATACTCTGCGCAACCACATAGCCCTCCTGCGGCATGACGCTCTCACCCCTCCCCTTCCCGCCCTCCACCATATTCCTCTCCTCCTCCGTCCACTCGCGCCGCAGATCCCGCTTCAGCCCCAACACCATGACGGGGATCTGCTCGCCGACATTGTACGAGCCGTTGACCAGCGGCGCCCAGCGGGCCTTGAGCGAGAGCAGCGTGTCGCGGCGCGAGATGTCGTAGGCGAGGATGATGAAGTTTGGGTGGAGGAGGGTGTAGTTGGTGGGCGAGGCGGTGTCGAAGAACTCGAGGCGGTAGGGGCGGCCGTAGAGGCGGATGTCGAAGCAGAAGGGCTGGTCGAGGTCGCGGAGGGTGGGGAGCGCGTAGGGAGGCGGCGGCGAGGAGGAGGAGGAGTCGTGGTCGCCGTCGGCGTTGCGGCCGAGCGTTAGGCGCCTGCGGGGGTTGTTGTTGCGCGGGTTAGCTATGGCGCCTGCGGGGGCGCGCGGCGGCGAGATGTCTGGGTGGGGATGGACGTACGAGAGGAAGGTCGACTTACCGACTTCTGCGTCGCCGAGGAGGAGGATTGTCACTGTCGGCACGTCGGACTCCATGCTGCCGGAGTTCGGGGCGTGCGTGTGTGGGTTGCTGGCTCTCGTCACGGTGTTTTGGAATCGATAAGAGATAGCACGCCGCAGGGTCCCGAGATCCGCTAAGTACATGCATATACTTCGTATGCTCGGCGGATTCGTCTTGTCCTTACGTATGCTTCGCAGTGCAAGCTGCCCATCACCATGAGCGGTTTGCTGCGCCGCGTCTCGCATTTTGGCTCATCTTAGCCACGTGAATGTGAGGAGTCGCGCATCTGCAATCTTGGAATACGTCCGTCCTTCTTACACTGCATATATCAAAGAAGCAGTTTAGCCTCCCCCCAGTGGCGCATTCGACTCGAGCAGCGTCCGAGACGATGGTTATGGATAGCGTGTTCGTTCTCTCCACATTCCTGATCCGGCTGTCTTAATCCGGCTGTCGTGGTTGGCTGACGACACTCATCACCATCACCACGAATGCATGTAGGCACCAGTTGGTATGTGGAATCTTTTAAACTATTGTACAAGACTGAGATGGGTACTCTTCAGCTCTCATCTCAATTCCCTCTCAATTCCAGGCCAGGCTGCGGTGCAACATTCTCCTCTTTCCCAAGCCAGTCAGCGGTGCAACATTCTCCTTCCTCTCCCAAGCCGGTCAGCAGTACAACACACCTCTCAATCCCAGCCCAACAGCGGCGCGACATCTTCCTCTCCGCCCGTCCTTCTTCCCTCCCTTTTCCAAGACTTATCTTCTCACTTCATCGCCCATCTGTTGAGTCTCAATCGCCAAGGACCTCCCTCAACTGCCCCAGGGACAATCTGCAGCTCAACGAACTCGTCACTTCCAGCCGAACCCGACAACGCACGTACGCCCTGCAGCGACCCCAATGGGGGTCAAGCTCGAAGAGCAACAGCGCCGGTCGGTGGGGGGTCGTAACTTCATCGAACGGAGCGCACAGATGTATCCAAGGAACCTAACTTCCATCCTCCATCTGTCCGCACAGCCAAGAGTGCATGTACGCTCAGAGAGCAACAGCGTCATTGGGATGCAGGACAGACTTCGAACTTCGGACGTTAAGAGAAACCCTCGCAAAAGAAACTCGCCAGACAGTTGAATCATCAGAAAGAAAACGCATCCGGGAAAAGACGGTCCGGAGAAGAGGAGAGAGAAAATGCCGCGGTGCTGCCAAACAAAGAAAAGAGAGAAGATGCTGCGGTGCTGCCGAAACAAGGATTTTTAAAGAGAACGGAGAGTGCTGCGGTGCTGCTGACAAGGATTTTTAAAAAGAGGGGAAATGCTGCGGTGCTGCCGAAGCCAGGAAAGAGAGAAGAAGAGAGATGAGAGCGTCAGAGTACCCAGAGCCCAACGCATGAACAAGAAGGAAGTGAGAAGAAAAAAAAAAGCAAATGCTGGGGCCGGTGAGAAGTAACCGGCAAAAAGAACTCATCGTCCGTCCATGCAAGCCCAATTACCAATGGTGAAAAAAAAAAGAAAAAAAGAAAGCAAAAGCAAAATCAAAAGCAAAAGCAAAAGCAAAAGCAAAAGCCGGAGCCGGTGAAAATCAACCGGCTTGGAGCAGACCCCATACCCATGCAAAACCCTTTTTTTTCGCTGAAAATTGACCGTCGCCGCCGCCATGCAAAAAACCGTGTGATCGTAAAGGGTATCCCGAACTGCCGTAATCGTACAACGCCGATGTATGTGTCTATTAGTAGGAGACGTGGCCACGGCTGATGGCCATCTCCCCGACGATCTGGTCGAGAGCCATGAACGCCACAGCACGCGCCTCCTCGGTCTCGTTCTGGTCAACGAACGCCATGTACTTCCTGCTCTCTTCATTCAGCTCAGCGTAGGCAGCCGTGAAGCTGTCGTCGACTTCGTCAACGGACTCGAGCAGCTCGTCGAGCTTGGTGAAGTCTTGCTTGCCACCCTGAGCCTCCTCCTGCTCCTTGCTCGTCTCGGAATCACCGCGCATAGGCGTGCTCATGCCTTGCGTGATGAGTGACTGGGCCATGGGGTTCTGTTCCGCATCGGGGGTCTGCGGCTGAACAGGCGAGGACGACACGCGGCTGACATACTGGAGACGCGAGCCCATCTTGGGCTTGTGCTTCTCAGCAAGCTCACGCTGGCGCGCGAGGGCAGCAGTCTGGAGCTGGTTTGCGGACGAAGCCGCCAGGTTGGGAACAGGGGTCGTGGGAGCCGCAGTCATGATGAGAGCTGGCTTGCTCGGCGTACCGTTGCTTGGCGTGTCGTCGCTGGGCACACCATTGCTGACGGTCGCTTCGGGAGAGCCAGGCAGCTGAGCGTGAGCAGGCATAGGAGGTGGAGGTGGCTCCATGGTGTCCTGCTTGCTTGACGCGACGTTGACTGGCGACTTTGCCGTCTTGGTAGGGGAGCTGCGCTCGGGAGACTCGGGCTCGTCAGAGTAGTCCGACATGATCGAGTCATCATCGCTGTCGTACTCAGGCGCACTGAAGCTGCCGCTACCAGCGATGTGACCGAATTTGCGCTGGGCCTTATCCAGGAGCTCCTTCTCTTCCTCGGTGATGTCCAGTCCCTCATTCTCCTTCTTGACAATGGCCTCAGCACGAGCCTTGAGCTCGGCGCGATCCATCTTGGGAACATTCTCCTTCGCGAGCTGCTCCTGGGACTTGGCGAAGACGTTCTCTGGCTTGTACCCGGGGTCTCCAGGCATCGCAAAGAGACTGCCGGTATAGATAGTCGAGGGAGAGGACCTCAAGGATGACGAACGCTTGTTGCCCGTAGTGATCGCATCACCGAGAGGGCTCCGGCTAAAGCTGTTGTCGTGGTGCATGATCTTGTGCTCGTGGTTGAGCAACTTGGGGTCTTCGCCGCCGTCCTTGATGACGGACATGCGATAGCTGTTCCTCGGGCGCTTGAGAGTGGTGGGCGTCTCGGGAGAGTAGAGGATGGCTGGGTCATTGACAAAGTCGTACTCACTGTCGGTATCGTCATCGGATCCGACAGAAGCGACCGTCTTGCGCCTCTTGGTGGAACGCTGAGAGGAAGCACTCTTGGGTGTGATGGTGGACTCGTCAAGGTCGAAGTACTCCTCCAGCATGCCGAAGCTGCCCTTCTCGCCAGGGCGACGAGCGGGAATGATGTCCACGCTGAGACGACGACGCTTCTGGCCGACCACTTGGCCAGCCTCTCCTTCCTCCCTCTGACGGTTCATCTCCTCAATGTCCCTCTGTTGCTTGCGCACAAGCTCCTCAAGCTCCTCGCGCTTCAGCTCGGACAGCTTCTTCTGGATTTCAGACGATTCGTGGCGCTTGTCGGCGTTCTTCTCGCGCGGCTTGATTGCACTGTTCCTATCACGAGCCCTGCGCTCTTGCGCGGCGCTGCTCGGGGAAGCAGTGGGAGAGCCAGGAGCAGGGGACTGGGGAGCGCGTGTAGCCGTTGACGTGCCGAAGAGCTTGTTCTTGACTGTAGTGAAGGGGCTGAAGATCATGCTCAAGCCGAATGAGCGCGTCGTGTTGGGAACGGTGAGCTCGGGCTTCTCGACTTCCGGCTCTGGCGTGTGAGGACGCTGACTATCCTCATCGGCAGTATCCTGCTCCGTCTCAGAACCTGAAGCCTCTTCAGTCTCGGAGATCTCGTCGCTCTCAGCGTCAGACATCTGGGCATCCTCAGCATCGGGCATGTGGTTGCTTCCGGCCTCGGACACGTTGTCGCTTTCAGTGTCGGACATCTCGACGTTCTCGGTCTCAGACGTGTGGTTGTTCTCGGCCTCGATCAATTGATCGGTCTCCGTCTCGGCCATCTCTTCCTCTCCAGCCAGGCCTTCATCGACATCGGAGCTGTTGCTCTCGTTCTCGCCGGCGTCCTCGTGCTCGGAACGCTGGGCTTCTCCGTTTCCGCGATCTGAGATCTCCATGCTCATGCTGCGATCCTTGTAGATCCTGGGCTTCGGGCCAATGTCGCCGAACCAGTCGTCGGGATCGGCAGCTGGGGGATTGTCGTCGATGATACTCAGCGGAGTCGCATCCTTGGTGATCTTCTTCGACCTGGTCTGGCGGGTGATTGCATTGATGTCTGAAGTGGTCGCGAGAGGGGAGACGACGCCAGCCTTGACAGCGGCTCTGGTGCGGCGTGCGGGAACTTGCTGAGCTGGAGTAGCAGGAGGAGCGCGGCGGGAACGGGCGCCAGTGGTGAGTGGAGCCTTGTTGCGAGTAGTCTCTTCATCAATCTCCTCCTCAAGATCCTCCTCGGGCTGTTGCTGCACGGCCTTCTTTGTGGCGGCAGACTGCTTGGTAGTCGGCTTGCGTGAGCGCGACTTGGTGACTTTGTTTCCCGCGTTCCTGTCGACGGCGGGTTGGCGCTTGGAGCGCGTGTTCTTGGAGGAGGATGAAGCGCTAGGTTGCGCGTTGTTGATGCGGGCGGATGAGGATGCGGTGGTGTTGTGGTTCGCGCCTGCGGTAGCCTTGCCTTTGGAGCGCGTGCGCGTCGCAGGAGGACTGTAGGGCGCCTGGTCGGCCTTGGACGACTTGGGAGCACGCGCCATGGCGACTCAAGTGTTTCTGCCAAGGACGCGGTGGGGTGTGTCGAGGTGGGAGTGGATGTAAGGGTGTCGCGGCGCGCGCAGGAGGTGCAAGCGGTGCGGGGGCGCGCGGCTGAAGCAGGCGTGCAGTGACGTCTCGCGACCGGTCGCGACGCGTCGCGTATGGACTACGGCGGTCTGGACTGGCGCAAGAGTCGGTTTGGCGAAGCTGCAGGCGTGCGACGATGGAGCGACGGGTTGGTGAGATGGTGGTGATCGAAACGCTGCGGAGCGAACGTCAACGCGACGTTCAAAAGTTGTCAAGGCGGCGGGCCCGCGCCTCGCTAAAGTCCGAGCAGGGGGGCAGCTTGGCGCGCCAGCCGAAATCAGTAACGTACCTATCAAGGTGTGACCCGGGGTGCACGAATGCCAATGCTCGACGTGCGTGGTGCAGGGCGAGCGCGCTGACGATGGTGGTGGGTGAGGAGGAGAGGAGGGAGGGAGGCGGGCGGCGAACATCAAATTTGATGTTGTGTTGTGCGTGTCAAGCACCCAAACAGGCAGCCACGCCTGCCCAGCAACGCGCGCGCGCCGTTGCTATCACCAGACTGCCCGCGTCGCCCCCGCGCGCCGCCGCCGTCTGCGCCGTCCGCCGCGGACTCGCTCGCGCGGCCGTTCGCGCGGGTCTTTCCGCCCCTCTCCGGCGGCGCAAAGGCTGAGGCAATCGGGATGTGCTCCTGCCCGCGTGCCGCTGGCTTTCTCACTTCATGGCCAGCAGACGTCGAAACGCTTCTGTCTGGGCCCAGCGCAGAGAGGCGCGGAGCCGCGCCGTCTGCACAAGGTGGGCGCAAATCGCCAGTGATAACCCTTCAAGTCTTCTCACAAGCGCACCGTCCTCAATATCACACACGGATGACCGCATGCCCGCACCTAGGGATTGACCACGAACAATGGAATTGAAAAGGATATAGACAAGGGAACTGCCCGTTCTTGAGGTTCCAAAAAGAAATATATTCCCAACCAAGGCCTTGTGCCTGGTCAATTGGTCATGCCTACCTCTGCGTGCTACAGGAACTGGATCGCCGGGGCACAATGTGATACACCCGCGAGATCGCGCGCCCCGGAACAGAATCACGATAGCCATGAGACTGCTACATTCATCACTCCGGAAGCCAGAAGTCGAGCATGAACAAACCGTGATGTTTAGCCTGTCCGTAAAGCGCTTACCACCCATTCAGGGCAAACCCAGGCATTTCGAATGATAACCCTCCCCAAACGCCACGAGTCATGCAAAACAACATTTTACAAGGAGTCCGGCTCGTTCCTGTCAGTCTATCCAACGATGCCAGCAACTCCGTTTAATCGTAGTTGAAGAGCACACTGATGCTCTCACCATGGTGCACGCGGCGGATTGCCTGTTATCGTTAGTACTGCCCAGCTTGTGGAGCTCCATGAGAGAACGAACCTCCGCAAAAACACTAGAGCAGGTTAGCATCGACTTTGAGCTTTATTGTACCTCGGAGAGTGTCACTTACTTTCCAACTTCAAGGACCTCAAGCTTGCTGCAGTGCTCGCGGTGCTCCGTCTGGTCGACGCTGTTCGTGACCACGAGCTGCGATTGTCAGCGTAGTTCAAATCATCGATAATTACTATATCGGCGTGCAATATCACGGGTTCCGCTCTTCGTACCTTGTCAATGGCGCTGGCATTAATGCGGTCAATGGCATCACCACTGAGGATACCGTGAGTGACTAGGGCGTAAACCTTCGTTGCGCCCTCCTTTTTCAAGAGTTTTGCGGCCCTCGTGATGGTGTTCGATGTGTCGGCAAGATCATCGACAAGAATAGCGGTCCGATCTGCGACGTCGCCGACGAGCATCATGGTCGCATTTTGACGGTCAGTGATCTGAGTGGGACGCCTCTCTGGAGGAAAGTTAGAAAGCGCGTTTTTGGACGAGTACGTGGGGGATCCTGACCTTTGTGAATCAGCGCAAAAGGCATTCCAAGGGCATCGGCAATCGCAGTCGCCCGCTTCGCTCCGCCGGCATCCGGGCTAACAATCACAGCTTCCCGGTAGTTGGGAATCTGGTACTGGATGTACTTGCGAAGGAGGTGGCGACCATAGAGGTTGTCGACCGGAATGTCGAAGAAACCCTGGTACTGAGGGTCGTGCAGATCCATGGTGATGACGTGGTCGGCACCAGCACAAGTCAACAGATCCGCCACTAGCTTGCAATCAGTTCTCGGCCGGGGCGGGTGGAGTCTTTCGCTGCCATACCTAGCGTTCCTGCTTGAGCAACCCACTGCTTGTATCCACGCTGCGGCTCAAACTTCGGAGGTTGTGTCACAGGCCCGTTAACTCCGTTGACACCATTGACACCATTGACGGAGGCGTTGGAGGCACCACGCTCGCGAACGACGTAGTCTTTCTTGTTAGCCCCTGCCAGATCACGGGATCCGGGTCCGCGCTTACTGTCTTCGCGAGCGCCCTTTGTCGGGCTGGTATCGGGTGCGCCATTGCGGCGTTCGTCCATCTGGAGGCGGCTGAGCTGCTTGTTCAAGCCGTCCTGCCCGCCGGGCAAGCCAATGCTCTCCGGACGACCGGGCGCGGGCGTTGCGGGCACGCTGTCGAAGCTGTAGTTGGCAGGGCGGTTGGGGTTGCTGGGGCCCTTCGCGAGCGGGGCGCCGCGCTTCTCGTAGGGGATGTCGCTCTGGCGCGAGTATGGGAACAGAGGTAGGACAGCGGTGACGCGCCGGGCCGAGGCGGTCTTGCAGGCGGAGATGGTGATGAGGAGCTGCGTCGCGGCGTCAGCGGTCCGGCAGTGCCCGAGTGCGCAGCATTTTGTATACCTCCATGAGGTGGTCATTGACCTTGCCTCCGCCCGACTGAATGATGAAGACATCCTTGCCGCGCACCGACTCTTGGATCTCCACGCGTGTCTCGCCAACGGCAAATTTGCTCAAGAGGATCTGGGCGGGCGGGATGCCGAGGTGGTTGCAGATGGTCTCGGTGAGCTGAGGGTGGCTGCTGCCGCCCAGGATCACGAGGTTGCGGACCATGGTGGCGCGCAGAGGGGAGCGATGCAGGATGGGCTGGGAGAGCGGCGTTCGGGAGGAGCAGGAGTGGCAGAGGCTCGTTCAGCCTGCGCTCGGGAGAAAAGCCGGCGGGCAAAAGCTGGCCGAGGACAAAGATGGCGGATCGAGGCCGGCGGGCGCGCGTGCGGCAGGCGGACGCTCACGGGCGGGAATCGCAGAAGATGGTGAAGAGGGCCCAGTGCAAAGCATAGTGAGAGTGACCAAAGGAGGGTATGAAAAAATGGCGGGGATTATGCGGTCGAGCTTTGCAACAGCGCCGCCCACGGCAAAGGCTAATCCCATTTGGCCAACACCAGAAGCCCACCCCACGACACCGCGCCGCTGCGCCTGACTCGGGCCTGTCCCCAGGCCGCGATTTGCACGGGTGATCCACAGTGCGCAGCGTCCTGCGCTGTTCGCAACCCCATCGTGCAGGCGCTGGCCGATGGCTACGACACGCCGCCACCGCCTGTCCTGCCGGCGTACGCGTAGGTCGTGACTAACGCCCCTCGCTCACAGCTTGGCTCTATCTCGCAGCCGCCGCGTGAACAACCGCCATGCTCCATTGCTCCCGGCTATCCCGCTCTTGCGCTGCTGCTTGGCACGTCTGGCCGGCGGCGCGGTGAAGCTGCTGGCGTTTCGCGTCCCCAGCTCGTGCGCCCGCCGCGGTTGTGACAGCCGTGGCCGCTCAGCCTCAAGGGCGCCGTACTAGCGCACCGAGTATGCTCCAGCGCATTTCGCAGGCATAGTTGGCCCGGATCACCTCTTTCCAGATGAGGATCGCCTCCTCAGGCCCACTCGCCTCAGTTGCCTGGCCGGCCTTGTCCGCATTGCACTGCTCACGATCCGCGAAAACCAACCCGCTATCTTGAAGGTATCCTGCTTCACTCAACTTCGCTGCCGCTAAGGGATCGCCTATCCTCGCAGAAATATGGGACCAAAGACTTCTCGTGCCTTTGACGCTGCGCTCTCTTCCTTTCTTCAGATGCACTCTTGTCGGCATAACTCACCATTGGGAAGGTGGGTTGAGCATGTAAAATCCAACGGCAGGGAGCCCCGCGCAAGATCCCATTATCTTCAGATGATAGCAAATAGGATGCATTGCAAATCGACGAGTAACCTTGCAAACTGACCGATCAGTATTCTTGTACTGCAATATCCACACGGACAATCATCGAAGAATGCGGAGGGTGGTGCATTCGGCCGTCGTCGGCCTTTGTTAGCATCACTCAAAGAATGCCATCCCACGGACTTACAGCTCCCTGAAGCGTCTACCAACTTTCGATCGACCTCGTTAGATGCAACCGCTCATCCGGACGACCGTTGCCAGTCAGGCTTACTCACGATGCCTTTTGACGTAGCTTCCCCGCACTACCCCACGCCGTATCCGAGCGTGTACTAGGTGGTAGATCTGACCTCCAAGGGCCATGGAACCATAAATAACGCCAGGGCCTCGGGTCCAGGTCAGACGAAACGTATTGAGTCCTCAAAAGTTCTGGTGACAAAATCGGCGACCCTCAAAATGTCCCAGACCGGCAACATCAAGCCCCAAGCCCACCCTTCTCTTAACATTCCGGAGTCCTCCACCAGCGTGGAAGTGTCAATCATTAATACATCGACGGATCTTGTCTGCCCGGCGAGCGGTTTTGTCAAGCCAATCCTCGCGGGTCATGAAGCGATCAACATGCCCACGTACTCCTTCCACATCCAACATCCTTCCGGAAAAGAGATCCTCTTTGACCTGGGCTGCCGCAAGGACTGGTTGAACCTCTCCCCGACCACGGTCGCCACTATCAAGAAGCTGATCTGGGGGCTTAAGGTCTCCAAAGGAGTCAACGAGATCCTGACCGAAGGTGGGGTGGACCTGAACCGCATCAGCTCGATCGTGATAAGCCACTGGCACTGGGACCACACTGGGGATGCATCGTTGTTCCCCAAATCGACAGAACTCGTATTTGGACCCGGATTCAAGAAGAACTTCATACCTGGATATCCGACGAATCCGAAGGCTGTGATGCTCGATGCCGACTTCGAGGGCCGCACAGTGCGCGAGGTCGAGTTCTCCCCGGACTTCAAGATCGGCGAGTTTGAGGCCTATGACTTCTTCGGTGATGGGTCCTTTTACGTCCTCAATGTCCCTGGTCACGCTGTGGGACACATCTCGGCCCTTGCTCGCACGGGCAACGACACCTTTGTCTTCATGGGCGGCGACATCTGCCACTTTGGCGGTTCTTTCCGGCCGACAGTGTACGCACCAATGCCGGAGAACATACCAGAGGGTGTCCCACTAGATCGCAAGCGCTTCCGTCTGCCTTGTCCATGCTCCATTTTCACCGCGTGTCATCCGAATCCGCCGAATGCTCGCACGAACCCTTATTACAGCGTCTCGTTTGAGGAGGACTCGTGGTACATTGACCCGCCGACGGCACAGCAGTCAATTGACAGGCTCCAGGCCTTCGATGCGGATCCCAATGTCCTCGTCTGCATTGCTCATGATGAAGGGTTAAGGGACGTGGTTGAGTGGTTCCCGAATGGAAATATTAACGACTGGAAGAACAAGGGATGGAAGGAGAAGAGTCAGTGGGGCTTCCTCAACGCACTGCCCATCGACGGAAAGCCTGCGGCGGAGCGGCTCTGTCCAGGGCTAATGAAAGACGGAAACTGTATTTGAGAGCCGCGTTGGTTGCTTCTTCGAGGGAAATGGGTGTCTAGGCCATCTTGTCTTCGAGTCATCTCTAGGCAGTCGAGGCCTTATTTGTGTCTCACTCAAACAGCATGTCATTTCGCAGGGGAGGTCGCTGTCGCTGTTCAGTATAGTCAGCCGTGATGAATTTCTTTTCAGGTGGCAGTCAAGCGTCCGTTTTACAATTAAGTCAAGTGGACTTAAGAGTTGAGCCTCGAGGTTTAGAGGTAAGCAGGTAGCGAAATCCATTCACACTAGTCGAAGTCGGAAAAGCGAGAGCACCTTCAGATGACTGGCCCGGAACCAACGCCGATCCTCTATCTCGATGGGTTGCAAGCAGGCCTGGACACAATCTGGGGAAAGCCAGTAAACTTCTCAGGAACGGACACAGTTACCGAGGCGCTTTATCCACCACTGTGGCGCGTGCAACCCTGCAGATACCTGCAGTGCTTAGTCTGTGAAACCTTGGTCGGTGTTCCGAGATCAGCATCTGCAATTCTCGTACGTCCTCGGGTATCTGCTTGCATCCACTGCAGTGGAGTACATGCACTTCTTTCATGTGGATATCGGTTAGAGCGTTCAACGCCGAGGCGTTAAGTGCACTGCCATCGGTCATGATCTCAAGGCTGTGGCCGCATGATGTTGGCCATGAAGCGAACGGTGACCTTCACGTGCTGAGAGGTTGCCGAGACCGCGCTGTAAACAGCGCATCGGCAAGGGCGTACGGTCTAGGAGGTTGAGCTGTCCATCACACGACTGCAGCCTGAGTAGTACAATGCGGGGAGAGGGCGGAGCCGCAGGATTTCCTCGGGAAGGGGGAGGGTGTGGGAGCTTTCATATGAGCTGGAGGGATGGGTGAGGATATGCAGCTGCTTACTCGAGGGCAACGGGAGTGGACGAGCAGCCGCATCCCTGCGCTTTCCAGAAGCGATGCGTCCGGGTTGTATGGGCCGGCGAAGCGAACGGTGGGCTAGCCCCGGACGGCAATCTGATGGCCGGCCTCAGAGATTGGGAGCAGAGCCACCCAGGCTGACGCTGTGCTGAGAGCTCGCCGGTCTGCAGTGGGCCATGGCTGCTGCCCGCTGGGGGCAACACCTCCGATCAAGCGTCCACCGCGATGCTCGACGGCAATGCCAGGTCTCAATGGCGCGGGACGCGGCGACAGGAGATTGGCAGCGCGGAGGCCTCGTAAGGCAACCCAAGGCCGCGGCACGCGCCTACCACGCGAGCTGGGCAAGACCTTGGGCGATGGCAAGATCCAGGAAGCACACGGCACGGCTGCATTGGCGCGAACTCATGGGGTCCAGCATGCCGCCGACGCAGACACCGCACACCGCCAATTGCCGCGCATGTACACGCTGACGAGCAGGCAGGGTGCGGTCGCGACAGGCGGCTGGGGAGCCCAGACAAGACGAGGAGGCGCGAGTGGGCGCCGGCGAGCAGGCCGGACGGGCGTTCGCGCAGCTGGAGCGCGCAGCGAGCGTCGCGGGCCGGAGGGTGTGGAGGCGGCTGTGTAATCGGTACGCAGAGCGTGGTATGACGTATCGCGGACCCTTAAAAAATCTGCCGCTGAGCCCATTGGCCTGCGGGCAGCGTGAGCAAAGTTTACGGACCTTTGAGCGAAGGGATGCGCCTGCCCGCGCCTGGCGCCGCCTGCTGCTGCCCGCGGCCGCGAGACAGCCGCGCCATTGCGTGCGGGGCGAGGCCAGCTGCAGCGTGGGCGAGCAGCAGCGCGTGCGGCCCCGGGCAGCGCGGCGCGACAAAGCGTGTCTGGCGCGCTCTTTCTGCCTCAGTCTTCTGGCCGCGGGCCCGATCGCCGGCGTGAGACGGCTGCCGCTGCCGCTGCCCCTCCATTACGTTACCCGCGCCTGGCGATTGCAGCGCAGCGACGTAGGTACAAGACAGCCACCCTCGTCCGCCGCTGGCCGCGCCGGAACGACCTCTCTCTTCGCACCATTGCCGCGCAACCCACCTTTCTTTACCTCCGCCTGACCTACCCAGCAGCCTTAGCTTGTCCATCTCCTAATCCGCTTTGCCCCTCTCCGTGCAACTGGGGCCACGACTCGCACGCGTGACCGCCGACACGAGCCCATACTCTTAAAAACTGCCCCTCGAGCTCCGGACCAGCTTGTACCACCCCGACGCCACGCCACCAATAGCTGCACCCAAATCCTCAGCCCTCCCCGTTCGCTCTCCGCCCGCCGCCCTCGCCCTCCTACAAGCTCCACCAGCGTGCAATGAGCTCGCAATCTTCGAATACCCGCCACCATCGCTCCTCGACCAACGACATCGACCCCCTGTCTGCGGCTCAGATCTACTATGGCGACTCTCACAAGAAGAAGGCCAAGACTCGCACCTACTCGGGCGTACGTTCCGTCCCGTCCGCACCCACGGAGCTTCGCGAGCAGGCGCTGATGTGTGGATCCTACAGGTCCTTGACATTGGAAAGCAGAATGCCGCTCTGGCCGCTGGCATGAAGCAGCCGGGTCGCAGGTCTAGCCACGGTGCGTCACCCCCGCCCCTTTTCCTCAGCAGCCAGCATCCACATGACTCCTAACGTAGCGTCGATGTAGATGAGCATACCTCTCAGCCTCGCAAGTTTCTTATCCCCGTCGACGAGACACTGAAGACCCTCCTCGAGCGTGAGGATACCGACCAAAACTACCAGATCACCATTGAGGACTCTGGACCAAAGGTGCGAACAATCGCGAGAGGATACGAGCTTGGGAAGAGCTTTGGGCTAATGCGCGTGTCCAGGTCCTTTCCGTCGGCACGGCTGCTTCCAACGGCCTCAACCGCTTCGATGTTCGCGGCACCTACATGCTCGCCAACCTCCTGCAGGAGCTTACGCTCGCCAAAGATTATGGTCGCAAGACGATTGTGCTCGACGAGGCACGTCTGAATGAGAACCCGGTCAACCGTCTCTCCCGTCTGATCAAGGACACGTTCTGGAACAACCTCACGCGCCGCACCGATGCCTCGAACATCGCACGCATCGCACGCGATCCCAAGGACTGGACGGACAATCCGCACCCGAGAATCTATGTTCCCCGCGGCGCCCCCGAACAGTATGAATACTACACCAAGCATGCAAAGGATCATCCTGAGGAGAACCTCGAGGTGATCTATCTGGCTGAGGATTGCACCAACGACGAGTACGTCAGGGACTTGAACGATGCGCCCGGTCTTCTTGCCCTGGACATGGAGGAGTACATCAATGACAATGGCGAGAAGGATTTCCGCGGCAAGCCTTTTGTGGTTCCCGGAGGCAGGTTCAACGAGCTCTACGGCTGGGATAGTTATATGGAGTCCCTCGGTCTGCTTGTAAACGACCGCGTCGACTTGGTCAAGGCCATGGTGGAGAACTTCTGTTTCTGCATCAAACACTATGGCAAGATTCTCAACGGTAACCGAACCTACTACCTCTGCCGCTCCCAACCCCCCTTCCTCACGGACATGTCCCTCCGCGTTTACGATCGCATAAAGCATGAGCCTGGCGCGCAGGAATTCTTGAAGACGTCAATCATGGCCGCTATCAAAGAGTACTACAGTGTCTGGATGGCGGCCCCGCGTTACGATCCGGAGAGCGGCCTGTCACGGTATCGTCCTGGTGGTATCGGAGTGCCTCCGGAGACGGAAGCCACCCACTTCGTCCACATTCTGGAGCCGTACGCGGAGAAGCACAACATGACTTTCGAGCAATTTGTGCGAGCGTACAACCGCAGGGAGGTTCTCGAACCGGAGCTGGACATATACTTCCTGCATGACCGTGCTGTCCGAGAGTCTGGTCACGATACGTCCTATCGCTTGGAGCGTGTTGCTGCTGATCTGGCAACTGTCGACCTTAACTCTCTGATGTACAAGTACGAGACAGACATTGCTCGCACGATTCGCGCTCACTTCGGCGACCATCTTGCCATTCCTGCAGAATTCTGCGTCTCCGGCCAGGAACCCGGGCACGTTGAGACTTCGGCAGTCTGGGACCGTCGCGCAAAGAAGAGAAAGGCGCTGATGGAGAAGTACATGTGGAGTGAAGAGGATGGTATGTTCTTTGACTACCACACGGTTGAGAAAAGGCAGACTGGATACGAGAGTGCAACTACCTTCTGGCCCATGTGGGCTGGTTGTGCCACGCCACGCCAAGCTGCTGCGCTTGTCGCGAAGGCTCTCCCTAAGCTTGAGGAATTCGGCGGTCTTGTCTCGGGTACTGAGAAGTCCCGCGGTGAGGTTAGCCTCGAGCGTCCCAACCGTCAGTGGGACTACCCGTTCGGATGGGCACCGCAGCAAATGCTCGCATGGGTTGGTCTCCAGCGTTTCGGGTACGAGAGTGAGGCGCAGCGCCTGGCGTACAAGTGGTGCTACATGGTCACCAAAGCATTCGTCGACTTCAATGGGGTTGTCGTTGAAAAATACGATGTCACCAGGCCCATTGATCCTCACAAGGTCGAAGCAGAGTACGGCAACCAGGGCAGTGATTTCAAGGGCGTTCCTCGTGAAGGGTAGGTTTGCTTTATGCAAAGAATTCGCCTTATGGCAGCGATGCTAACTCATGCGTAGGTTCGGTTGGGTCAATGCCAGCTACGTGTACGGCCTGCAACTCCTAAATGCGCACATGAGGCGTGCTCTGGGCGCCTTGACGCCGTACGACACATTTGTCAAAGCCACAGAAGCTCTCGGCATCTAAGTGGGTGCGTTGGCATCCATGTGCTAGCAACTCCTTTCTCAAAGAGTCGAGAACGACAATCACGGCTGATAGAGCGATTGTTTGCTGGTTAGACGTTGAATTGGGGCATAGTGCTTCTTGGGTCTGCGGAAAGGTGGTGCGTCCTGGCGTCAAGTTCTCAAGGCATCTGCGTTTCATGGGGCTCTCGTACATTATTGCGGTTCCTCACTTGTCCTACAAGCACCGACGAAAAGCGTGCTAGCCATCGCGATGGCCAGTCTGGGGGTGCATTCCTTTTTCTGAAGCGGGTATTAGCGGGCAAGCGAGGAGCAGAATCTAGGATATTCAGGGTAGCGGTGCAATGGGTCAAAGGGTGCGTACGGGCTGACTGCGTTGCCGTGAGAGCCTCTCTGGGACACCGGCGGTAGCGGGGTGGCCACGGAGCGCACGCCGAGAGCTGGAATCTTATGGAACGTCCGGAAGCGGCTAGCGTTCTTACTAAGTCGGGCGGCGATGACTCCCCCCCACACAAGACGTCAAGCGTGCCCGCCGCCCTCGCCGGCATTCACCTCCAGCCTCATAAGCGCCGCTTTTTTCTTCTTGAATCCAGCGCCCGCAAACTCTACACCACACTCCTACCGCCCATTTCCACCCGCCATCCCCAACGCCGGCTTCTGCCATCGATTCCGCAACCGTCCACACCGAACGAACGCCACTCAACACCACAACCATGTCTGACTGGGACACCGTCACCAAGATCGGCAGCCGTGCCCGCGGCGGCCCTGCTGCTCCCCGCGAGACTGTCGTCCGTGGCAAGAGCGCTCTCAACGCCGCACAGAGGAGCGGCGCAGTCGTTGCGACCGAGAAGAAGTTCGGCACCACCAACACCGTAAGTCGCCTCCAACTTGCCACCTTGCGTAACCCCAACGGATCACACGAGCCACGAGAAGGCCGCCGCCAGCGCCCGATGCTCCTGAGTCAGGCCTATTGAAGACATGCTAACATGATCACCAACAGCGCTCCGCAGTCGAAGGCCAGCACCTGACCAAGGTCGACCGCTCTGACGACATTGTGAAGCCGAAGACGGTGGGCACCAAGGTGGGCGACGCGATCAAGAAGGCGCGCGCGGAGGCGAAGAACGACAAGGGCACGACGATGACGCAGAAGGACCTGGCCACCAAGTGCAACTCGACGCCCACCATCGTCGCCGACTTCGAGCGCGGCACCGCGGCTCCCGACCAGAAGCTGCTCAGCAACATGGAGCGCGTGCTCAACGTCATCCTGCGTGGCGACAAGATTGGCGAGCCTAAGTTCCCCAACAAGAAGAAATAAGCGCCATGCCCTGGGTTGGGGCTGGCATTGTTGCAGGCACTCTCCCGTTCCTCCGGGTGATCGGACGGACGGATGGATGTGCGTTGAGGAAGGACGGAGACGGATACCCCGCTGCTCTACAGCTGCAGCTGAGTGGCCTGAGGACTGACAGCGTGTGCTCGTGTGCTTGTTTGTCGGTTAGCGGAGAGAGGAAGGGCGATGCTTTGGTGTGCAGACTTGCTGGTTTATTAGCGGGCGTTCACAGCGGCATGCTGGATGACGACTTGACGGATTGAAAAGGCCACTGTCTTTTTCCAACGGCGGTGTTTTCCCCTGATTGAGTTTTCCACGGTATTGCTCTCATGGTCGTTATTTCTTGGCTTTTCCTTTACTCAAAAAGAGAAAACCCTAAAATAGATGAGAATAGACCGAAAGGTTAGACCACTTTCGCCGTGCTCACGGTTGAACCCTCCACTACTGTTCCGTTTCATACTTTTTCCCTCCGAGTTGTAATCTCGATGACCTTGACAGATGCTCTGTGAGACCTCCGCAGACCGTGTTTTCGTCATTGCAGTCTTTTTTCATAGTCGCCGACCTCCAAAGCCCTAAACCTTATCGTAGGGCTGCCCAACCACAGCCAAGCATCCTTGAGAAATAAAAAACGCATTTTCCAATCACGAAGAGGATGAAAATTTGAATAAAAGACGCATGAGTGATTGGGCGCACCTCTCTATTCCATTTTCTCACTTTAACCGCTAAAGCTTCCAGAAGACCGGACCTCGCACCTTCATCAAACTCTCGTTCCAACGATGCTTTTCTGGCGTCCTCGCTACGTAATGTGCATGGATGGTCAGTGCCGAATAGGAGTTCCTGCGGAACGGGTAGGGCCGGTCGGTACGGAAAGATGGCCGGGGTACGTCGTGTAGAGCTGGGGAAGCCGAGCTTTTTGGGTCGGAAGGGGAAATCGAGGGGGTTTGGGAAATGATGGTTAGGATGTAGTCGCCAGAGTGAATGGAGTTTGTATGTGTAACAAGTCGTGTTGTCCCCTAGCTCCGTGGTAGCGAAGAAAATAAGGTAGGCAGAAAAAGTTCACCAATGGTTCTGATTCCTTTTTTTATTTTTGGAGGGCATTGAGACCGGGGAGTCGATGGTTGATCGGTGATAATAAGAGAGAAAGTTTATCAAATCTCTCAATACTCTGCATCACTAGATCTTCCAGAAAGAGCTACACTAGAAATAAGCCCGGGTCTCGAAGCGAGCATCAGCACGGAGCCGAATCTCGTATGCTCTCGCGGCAGTTGGCCGTAAGATCGACGCCTCCTCCGTCGTCTCATCAGCGGGCACGGCCATGACGCTTATGCAAGGGGCACGGCTGTCTCTGGACGTGGTGGTCAAGGTTTCGCAGCCCTATATGTGCTGGTCGTCCTTTGTAGCAGGCACGTGTCAGGCGAAGAGATTTGGAACGCGACACGGAGGCGGCATGCGCCATATGTTCGTATTGGGAGAGCCTGTTACTGTCGTTACTTTCTTTAGGTTTTTTGTAGTCGACCGAAGGCCTGTGAGAGGGCGCCACATGGTTTGTTGGACGGTCGTTTGTGGTTGGTTGCGAGACTTACGTCCGTTTCGGCTCTTCGACGGCGTGAAATGGGGTTGTTGGTCGAAGGAGAGGAAAATGCGCATGGGTCACCCTATCATATGCGGGGACAAGTGAAGGAAAATGGAAAAGACCACCAAAGTATTGGCTTGAACATAAGCATCAAGCCTTGTTGGGCTTTGACGGCGGTTGGGTCGGTCATCCGTTACGTCACTGCCAGCATTCGGAGCAGCATGCCTTGTTCAGCGGTAAGGACACCCTTTAGGTGGCATTCGCCCATTCGAGCCTTCCCCCTCGCTTGCCTTGACAACGTGGGTTACGGTCTCCTTGGTCCTCGGTCTCAATTATTGGGGCCCTCGGCCGTGACACATGGACGCCGATTGATCTACCTTTGTGGTTCGAAGTTTGCTTGTCGTCCCACGTCCCGATGACGGTCACTGCCGCGAGAGGCGCAAGTTGAAAACGCGGGATGACTTGGACTGGCGGTACGCGTCAGCACCGAGGGCGGCTAGAGCGACCCACGAGCACAAAACAAAGACAGAATCGTGGCGTGGTCCGACTACGTAGCACCCATGGCGTAAAAAAGAGGGTTTGGGTTCTCGTGCGTACGTCGTCGTGTTTGGTTGAAGATGGCGGTTGTGGTCTTCGTTGGCATCCGGTGATCAAGCCTGGGAGCATCATACTCAAGCGAGGAGAGAGGTGCGTGCTCTCACGACCAAACCCGAGACATGCTCGGGATTCTCCCGATCTTGTCAGGGGTAATGTGAGCTGAAGAACGTGTCATCGTCAAAGAGTGTCTGAGACTCCTCAGCGGCCGGACTCGACGAAGGAAGAGCGCGTGGCATCAGGAAGTACCAAAGGTACGAGGACAATATCGAGGGAACAATGGAGAGTTTGAGAAGTCTCGGGTGCCTGAGGATTCTTTGTCTAAGACACGCGAGAGTCTAGAACTTGGCCGTTTGGAGCCTCTTGCAGAAGTGACCCACTCTGCATGAGTCGCCTCTTGTCGGGAAGTATCGATGTGCAGACTCTTTGCACCCAAGTCATCTTGGGCGACGGATGCGGTGGCCTCGAGACGATCGTTCGCGCATAGGGCACTGACAAGACACCAAGGCCGCTGCGGGAACCTTCGTGCGGGTGGCGCCGAGAGGAGAAGAGCCGGAAAGAGGCATGTCTTGACGATTGCGGAAAGGATGCGGCCGGACAGCAGCCTATGGGGGAGGAGGACGATTCAGGGTTGGCAATCAGCAAGCTCAGAATTCCTCGCGTCGTGAAGCAGCACTGATGAGGTGCTGAGTCACAATATGGGCAGGCGAGGAGGCAGGCATGAAGCCAACAGACAGAGTTATGAGGACTTCTGTATCGAGATCAATAGTCTCGGGCCAAGTTGGGATGCCCTACTGACCGGTAGTCGAGTCCCTTGCCGCAGAGTCTTAGATTGATGCGTGAAGCGGCGAGCCCGCGTACCTGCATTGGAGGATAGACATTGGACCCTGAAGAAAGGAATCCACATTCTGCGGGATCAATGGGAGCATGGCGGCCAGATCGGGGAAGACGGCCTCCGGGAGAGGCGGCCGCCAATGCCAATGATTTGCGCAATGATTTTCGGCAGCCACCGCCCGTGATCGCTCGTACCACGGCCTGGAGGCCAATGATGGGCAGTTCGTGGGGAGCGATGTGCGTGCCTGCGGCGGTGATAGGCCGGCGACGGCGAGAATATTGGCTCATTAAAAAGGCAGGACACCCTTTCGGACAGTCCGCCGGCAGACGGCGAGGGCACCAGCACGTCAGGAGAAGGCAAGGGAGGCGGCAGCTGCGCGGGCGCTGCATGGCGGCGGGAAACATGTTTGCAGCCAAGAGGGACAGAAGAGCAGCGGCTCGGAGGGCGTGGGAGAGCCTGCTGCGCTGAAACGGCCGGGCCTGTGGAGAAGGAAGCAGGAGCAGAGGTGTCCTTGCAATCTCACGGCGCACGCACGAGGCGCGCCCGCAGGCTGTGGCGGAGCGGGCCAGGCGTCGCGGGCTGTGGAGAGCTCCGTTTGGTCGAGCTCAATCTGCGATTCATCAGTAATCTCGGCGCGCAGGGTCAGGCCACCACGGCGGCGCGGCGCGGCTGCCAGGCACCGGACGCGCGCGCGGAGCAGCGCAGCGCCGCGAGGGCCGTGAGAGCGCGCGCTTCTGCGCCGGCGGGTCTGCTCGCGCGGCACGCTGCCTGGCAACGCGCGCAAAAATAGCAGCGCGGCGCCGCTAGCCCGATCGGGGGCGCGCATGAAAGGCCCACGCCGCGCCTGTGCGCTGATTGCGTGTGGCTGGCCAGCACCAGAAAGGCTTGCATGCAGGCGGCGCATGCGGCTCGGTTGAAACGCGGCACAGTGTTTGCGCGCGCTGATGAAAGGCGGGCGCCGATCGTGGCGGGCGTGCGCGTGGGTCGAGACTGCGCGTCCCGGCAAATCGAGCGCTGGCGTGCCTGGCTCCCGCCCCGTCTGTCTTCTCCACCCTCCGCGCCTCTACCGTCCATAACCACCGCTCACCGCTGCCCTTGTGGTACCCTGTCACTCGTTACGCTCCCGAATTCCGTTCTCTGCTCTTTCCCCCCAGCCCAGCCCACTTGCGCGCCGCACCCCGGTCCGCCCTGAATAAAGACCCGGCCGCCTCCTGCGCGCCGATCGCTGCCGCCGCCTGTCGGCTCCTCTCATCGCCATCACTCTTTCCTTTCCTCTGCCCGCTCGCTGGTCGACGCCCCCCATAGATACCCCGCGAGCGCCCCTGCTGCCCTGAGCGCCGTCACCCGTCGCCGTCGCTGTCCCCTTTCACCCCCCGCCGCCATCATGGCGACCAACCAAGGTCTGTAGACGCCGCTCTCCGCCCGCGCCCTGCGCCTCGGCCGCTGACACTGCCACAGCCATCGAGCACACGCTGCGCACCATCTTCCGCCGCTGCGTCCAGTGTCCCGATGAGACGCCGTCGTGTCCGTCGTGCGCCGATGGCGAGTACTGCTCGCAGATCCTGTCGTCATGTACCCAGTGCGCATCCGCAGTATGCGTCAAGATGGACGGCTCGCCAGGCACCGAGAAGAAGTCGGGCGGCACCAACGTCGGTGCCATAGCAGGAGGTGTCATTGGCGGCGTTGCAGTCCTCATCCTCCTCACCTTCCTCGTCTGGAAGTTCTATTACAAGGGAAGGAGAAGGCAATACGACGAGGCCGACCATTGGTCCCAGGTCGACGTCGAGCAGGAGAAGGGTGCCAGCGATTTCACCATGAGACGAGACGCAAGAGCCTCCACCCACACCGTCGCTTCCATGGCTTCCACCGTCCTGACCCGCGCCTCCAACATCATCCAAATCGCATATATCCCCGGTGTCACGAACCGCTCTGGCGCGCCGTCCCCCGGCACCCTCGTCCCTCCCGTTCCTCCGATTCCAAGCGCACACTCCGGTGCCACCAGCCCCTACTCTACGGAAGAGCAACACTTCTTCGTTCCCGGAGACCTGCGCGACTCGACTTACTCCGGATTCTCTGGTGCCCGTACCAGCATCACGCCTAGTCTGGCTCGCAGCAGTGTTGCCACCACCATCTACCGCAACAACGCCATCGTCTCGCCTCTTCCTGCGCAAACAATCGTGCGCGGCAAGGCTGCCGTCGTTAGCGTCAAGTCCGGCAGCAGCAGCGGCAGCCCGTCAGAAACCCCTGGATCCGAGACGCCACCAGTCCCTTCGATCGACTTCCAGAAGTTGGAAAAGGATGGCAAGAGCCCGACTGGAGGACTCAAGGTCCAAATGCCCCACTCGTCGGATAAGCCTGGGCTCAGCCCTCAAGGTTCGGTGAGGAGCGTGCAGATTGGCAAGCCCAAGGCCCTCACTATCACGAAGGGCAAAGCATCCAATACGTCGCTCAAAACCGCTGCCAGCAAGGCTGCTAACGCAGATGCCTCACCGGAACCGTCTTCTACCAAAGAGAAATCCGAGGCTCCCGACAGGATACCAATTACCATGCGGCCCTTGACTGAGGTTTCCATTGCCGACTCGGCGGCCTCAGGACCAGAGCAGCTTAAGAGCACTATGGAGGATGATTCGTCGGACGATGAAGACGAAAGCCCCAGCTCGCGCCGGCAAAGTAAGGCAACGGGCCGGGACAGCACCGTCACAGAAATCCAGGACACTCCGGCCATGACGCAAAGCCCTTTCGCCGACAGCAACACGACCGAGAACCTCGAGACGGTCATTGAGGAGGCAACGAAGCGCGCCAGCAAGGACGTGTCGGGCGGGCTTGGAAACGCTCGGGCAAGAAGTCCGTTCGGGGATGAGCACGCGGTGAAGGACGATTGAAGCGAGTAAAACGCCGGACCATTCCCCCTTGTCGATGATTTTCCAAAGAGAGCGGGCGCGCCGGCGAAGTAGGAGCCATGGGCGTTCATCTATTTGTTACACTTCTCGGGCGCCGACCGGCCACACGGTCGGCGTCTTCCATTTTCGCTTCTGGAAAAACTCAAGACGCTGGCTCGCTCGAATGGTTTCCTGAGGCTGGAAATGTTTTTTCACGTTTCAGAATGACGGAGATTTGGATGAGCGATTTGAAACTCGCAGAGCCTTGGGACACTTTTCTTTCCAAACGGCATGTCGAGCCACCACTGCAACACCAGCGCACCTGAGGTGCTTCCTTTACCCCTTGGCTTCGATTGGGCCGTCCGACTAGCAGCAGCAGTTTCTTACGATTTTTATTTTGGGAGGGCCTAGCGATCTCGATTACCCAGACTTAGTACCCCATCTATCTTATGTTCGACGGGCGGAAGGGCGAATAGCGAAAAGATTGGCTGTTTGATTTTGATTGGCAAGCCTAGTTTGCTTTTTGTAGTTAGTATTGCGGGCGGCGACGGCCGCAGCCTCGGTCGCACTGGCTCCTGGCGCCGTCGCGGGGTGCGACAGGCGCAGGAGCGCTGAATGATATCCTCTTTCTGGCTCCAGCATTGACTGCCTTGACTCACGCGCGCTGACGCTCATGCACCACGAACAGCAGATGCCGAGACGGGCAAGTGAGCAGCCTGCGGCGCAACGGCCCTCCCGCCGCAGGCAGTCCGCCAGGCGATCAGCGGGGACAACGGCGACGCTGCATGGCGCGCGTCAAGCCTTTTGGACGCGTTGCGCGTACGAGCTTGCCTTGCAGCCGACAGTCGGCGGGCCGGTGCGCAGGGCAGGCGCTGGGGCAGGAGGCTGGCGTTTGGGCTCGCACGCTCGCTCCTCGTCGTCGACGCGAAGGCATTGCGTCCATGATGCTGCGCCTCCAACAGCAGCAGCCGCGCCGCCCCCAAAGTGTCGCTGCAATCGTATCCCCGCTTCGCCATCTCATCCTTCGGCGAGCACTGCCGACTGCGCCATCCATGTCTGGCGCGCAGCTTCTGACTGGCCCGCGCCGCGAGGCAGTCTGGCTGCCTTCTCTGTCAGTGTCAGTCAGCGGCGCATGTTCCTTCATTCCTTTCCTGCCGCGGGCGTCATCGCTCGATGGCTGACAGCGGTGGGCGATGCGTGCTGTGAGTGTTCTCGTGTCCAGGTGTGGGTCAGCTGTTTGCGGCCCGCAGTCGGTACGTAGACAGTCATCTAGCGCTGATTGCTCGGGTTGCGCAGTGACGCACGTACCTTGCGGTGTGAACTCAGCCCAACTCAGCCGCGTCCTTCGCGGCGCCGACGGCGATCTTTACTTTTGGGTGCCTGCTGGGTATAAGGTAAGGTTGTGCCGCCTTGCCGAGTCCCGAGTGTGTGAAAACTTTCTTTAGCTGCTCTTCTTGTCTTCATCTTCTTGCTCTTATTCTCTTGAGAACTTGATATCAACCTCAAGCATTGCAAACAATATTGCCGGGCTGAAATCTTGTTTGTTGCTGCGCCTATTCATCAACATATAAACCCAACCGCCATCCTCCTCCGTGACCTCGGCACTTAGCGCCCTCTCGACTCCCTCGCCGCCAACCCAAAGAGAAGAGAAACCTTCACAAAATGAGCTCAACCACCATGGCCGCCGCCATGTCCATGGAAGGCATCCCCTCCATCGACGAAGTCCTCGCCACCTCATCATCAACCACCACAACCACCACCCACAACGACACCGCAACCACCACAACCATAACCGACGACCCCGACTCCTCCTCCCCCAAAACCCCCACCAAATACGAAACCGTCGAAACCCTCCACGTCCCCAACCTCCCCACCACCACCACCACCACCAACACCTCCACCCCCCGCTACTACTCCACCTCCAACCTCTCCACCACCAACCTCGCCGCCCCCTCCTCCTCCTCCTCTTCGTCAAACCGCCGCTCCCGCTCCCGCTCCCTCTTCTCCTTCCGCTCCTCCTCCGGCTCGCGATCCAGCTTAGAAGCAGAAGAAGAAGCAGCAGGGGAAGGAGTAGACGCGGCAAGGCGTGGCAGCTGGGGTAGCAAGTCTGCTGCGGGGAGGAGGAAGAGGAGTAGCACGAATAGCGTTTCGGCCGCGGCGGTCATGCCGGCGGTGTTGGTGTTGGGGGCGGAGTGCTTTACGCCGGGGCATGGGGGGGAGGAAGTGTGAATTGAGTGGGGGGATGGGGAACGGCAGGGTTGTTGGTTTTGGTTTTGGGCAAGGTGGAGGACTGGGGGTCCTGGCTACGTTTCGATATTGGCTGAGGTTGATTGTTGAGGGATTGGGTTTGCGCTTTGGGAATCGTCATTGGTTGAAGTCTTTTTTTGAAAAAGAGAGAGAGAGAAAAAAAAAGGAAAAACTCGGCTTTCTAAGGCTGCGGGTGGAGGAAAAGAATCGGAATCGGATCTGGTCGTGGTGGCATATGGGAAAGGGAAACTGCCGGCAATGGAAGAAGTGAAGGGTCCTCAGGGCTGTGCTCGATCTACACAGGAAGTTTATCAGGCGTTTATTTGGACTCGGCGATTCCGACGTCATCTGGCATAGAGTTTAGGCACTTATACCCACGTTGATATTATCGAAAATCTGACACTTGCTCAAGTTCATCCGCGAGGTACTCGAGATGTGAACCTCACCAGCCGCACTACTTATCACTAAGGATTACACATGGCAATGTGCGTATCAACGGTAACGCGTGTTAAGTCACCACCTACCTGGACAAGTGGAACACTGTTGTACGCAGGTAGTGATACTTAAGCTAATCCACCCGGATGATCACTTCCACTATCTACCTTCTACTTTCAGTATGTTAGCCGTGAATTAGATAGATTGACTTCTATGCCTGAACAGTATTTGTGTACCAATGACATGGGCCTCCTCATTAAACTCATGTGAATGATAACGCCATTCTCAATTTTAATTTACACAAACTTCTTTGTGCCATTAGACTCTCGACCAACCAATAAGCTTTACCATCATCTCCGCGGTAAAAATTGTCACCTCCGCAGTACGTTTTCCATCATTCACTGAAGTATGTGTGGAACATTGCTGCATTAGTGTTGATGGTCCCTAACCGTACAGGTGCTTATGTCAATGTCTGTCCAGACTCTCCAATGCTAGACCAACGAAACAGCTTCAGTCAGAAAAGGACCCGTATGCGCCTGGCCTCCGATCTTTCTTATCACAGTTACGTGCCACGCACTGTCCTGACCAATTTCAATATTGTTCATTGTTATAAGGGTTATATTCTCGCCAAGTGAAATCTATCCAAGTATTTGAACCCAATTCATTAATAAAATAGCATCCGGAGTAAAAGCAATCATAATCACGAATTTGAGCTTCAAGTTGTCATGCTCATAATCGGCGTGGGAGCTTCATCCCCGTACATAATCAACAACACTCCCCAAACGGGCTTGCAAAAACGCTCACTTCACTTGTGCATAGCAGTATAGAGCACCTTTGCAACCCCGTAAAAGCAATATTCCTCTAGGATACATTAACACCCGCATCCGACCTAGAGCCTCCGACCAGCGAAGGCCTTCCTTCATCAGCCATCGCGAGCAACCTCACCAATCCCACCCTTTTCTCCTCGAAAAGCAACACTCAATCGACCCCTTTTTTGTAAAATTTTCACAAGAAGTAGAGAAAGAGAGACTACCCGGTGAGAGAAGAGGAGGGGAATTCCATTCGAACCCGTCCGAAAGCAAAACAAAAAGGGGGGAAAAGCAAATGGAAAATCGGAGAGAAGCTGGGGGAATTACGCTCGGGTTCAAAACAGGAAAAGGTATTTGGAAAGAGGACAACCATCATGATTTTGCTCGCCTGCTAAATCGCTTGTTTGCTCGCTCGCTCGCTCGCTCGACTTTGCTTTGATTCGATTTCTCCAGGTCATCCCATTTCCGATCGTCATTGTCATCGTCATAACTTCGTCAAAGAGCTCATGGGGTATCGAGTGAGCTTTCAATGCTGTACTGATTGCAGTCCTGTTCATCCGATCCAACGTTCTTTTTTTTCTTTTTGATTTCAGGTTTGGGGGAATTAAAGGAAGTATTGTAGTCGTATGGGAATCCGGCATCTCAGAAATGCAACTCATCGTCCGAATTGAGGTAGAGGCTATGCAAGTCCGCGGAGGCTCCTACGGGCCTCAGCATACCATGGCTCGAAAACTTCGAGTAGTACCTCATCGTATACTGGCTGGGAGAAACCGGATCGAGTGAAAGAGTCGGAGAGCCCAACGCGTACGAAGCGTGTAAGCCCTCTCTGGGTAAAGTGATGCGAAGAGGTAGGGGAGAGGAACGTTCCGGAGGGCTGGCAGTATCACTTCCACCGCAGGATCCTAGCGACGACAGAGACGGCAAGAGGAATCTGACACGCTTCTTAACTTCAGAACGTATCCCGCTCGAAGCTGTCGAGGCTATCGCGGTACGATTCGAGGGCTTTTCTAGAGTTTAGTCGGATGGTTCAATGTAGAAGATTCTGCTTGGATTATCACTTACCGGGACTATGATCAGCCACAGGCTTCCTTCTCACGACAGTATCCGAGTGCTCAAGCGGGCGCGGACTCCTGGATCCCATCGGTCTAGGGCCGGTAATCTTACGGCCAGGGCTCCGCATGGTGGACTGAGGGTGGGGGGATGGTGTTAAGCTGTGCCTGTCTGTCTCGAGGCTGTAGCGGACCTCCTCAATGGGAGGAAGGGGCGAAAGGAGCTGTCCTGAGCTCAGCGGACTGCTGTACATGACCTTAGCGCCAAACGGCAAGCTGCGCTGTTGCTGCGGTTGCTGCTGCATCTGAGGCACGAGAGGGCCATCATCTCTTTGGCGACCACTAACTTGCTCTGAAGCAGAGTGGTTGGAATAGCCGCCATCGGAGAGAGGGGACATGTGTCCGTTGTTGGCGCCGAAGCGGTTCCTATTCAGCGCCAAGCTCGGCGCTGAACCCCACTGGTCGAAGTCAGGAGACTGAGGATCGTCAAAATTGATGGCTTGCGACTCCAGATGCGACTGATGGCGATGAGTTGGCCCCGGACGGGGTTGTGGGTGTTCCAAGTTCAAGGAATTCCGATGAGCTTGGTACTTGGGGCCATCCAGCTCGTGATCCGGAATGAGAGGAGAGGGTGACCGAACCTGCTCAAACGACTGTGCGCGTTGGTGACCCTGAAGAGAGGTACTTGACCGGAATCGATCGTCCTCCTGAAGGTCGTAGTCGTCATACTCGTTGAGGTTGATGTTGGAGCCGGAGCGGGACGTCTGTGAGTAGGGCCTTCCTTTCTTAGCAGTGCGAATACTCTCTTTTTCGGTCGAGGCCGTGGTCTTGGACCAGCGCGAGATCTTCGGGATGCCAAAGATAGAGGAGCTGTTTGACTTGTGCTTCGCCTTGGTCTTAGAATTGTTCTCCTGGCTGGGCGACCCGCCGAAACCTTGTTGCCCGGGGGGTGTTGTCTCCTGCGGCATGGAATTGCTCCGCCTCACCTCCTCCGTTGGAGTTAACAGGCGCTCGTTATTCTCAAATTGGTGATTCAAGATGTTTGCTTCGTGCTCTTCCAAATCTTCATCTCCTTCCAACACAGTACTGATGCGGTGCTCTGATCCACGGCGTCCGTCGTATCCGGAATGACGCCCAACTTGACGAGAAGATGGATTAGAGAAGGTGCCAGATTGGTTCGGCGTGGATGCCGTGTTGGCCCTACCTTCTGGCTCGTATCCTGGGTCGCCAGCAGCCCGAAGATTCTCATACGACGTCATGCTTTGGCCACGGCTGTCCTGCATCAACGACGGACGCGGGCCAAGTGTCTGGTTGTCCTTCAATCCCTCCACTTCACCGAGGAGTTGCATGAGCATGTCTTCGATCCTACCCAGTTCATTGGAGTTCTTCATGCTCAAGCCCTTGAGCGCTCTCTTGAACACGTTCTTGCGCTTCGTAGGAAGATCATCGACTTCTTCAGATGACCGACCGCGCAGGCGAGTCGTGCTCGGTGGCTGTGGCCGTGGGCCTCCGAGAACCCTTTGGATAACCATGTCAGCATCTCTATCCGTGTTGTCCATGATCATTCGGTCTTGTTCTGCAATAAACTTCTTCATCTCCTCAAAAGAGTTGCGCATCTCGGCGGCGCTGCGGACGAGTGTGACCAAGATTTCAGTGTCGCGGGCGTTGCGCTGAGCGTCTCGGACCGTCAGATGGTCCATGAGCGCCACGATATCTTTTGACTGGATATTGTCAAGACCCTTGCCAGTGGCACTGTCATACAAAGGTGACGACATTCCGTGCGAATTGCCGCTGAAGTTGCGCACATGCATAGGCTGACCACCTGACACGAAAGGATCTTCCTCGTCAAATTCGCCAGACATGTCCGGCAGACCACTGTCCTCGAACATCCTTGAGTTGTCCATTTGCGGTTCAGGAGTGTATCCCGGTTGAGCAGCCGAGATGTATCCCTCATCCTTCCAGTTCCCAGGGCTGGCAGGCGTCATGTGCTGATGCATGAATTCGGGTTCCTGGGGTTGATATGGCTCTCCGTAGTCATCATAGTCATCCTCCACAGTGGGCTGGTAGTGACGATCTTGAGACGCCGGGCTTGCGTGATCGTCATGGTGCAGGTGTGCAGCGGCAGCAGCTGCAACAGCAGCAACGCCTCCAACTGCGGCGGCCTCGCCTGCACGAAGCCCATTTGTAGACATCGGAGGGGTGGGCTCATAGGGCCAGCGGTCGGGTGTTCGAGCAGGGCCCTGGATCTCAGAAGGGTTCGTGGTAACCTCGGACTCATTATCCAATCCATGGCCAATTTCCGGCATTGGGTCCCCGAGAGGTATTGCGTTGTGGGTCATCTGGATTTGTTCTTCGGACATGTAGGACCCGACCTCGCTTTGAGGCGGAGAACCTTCTGTGCCACCGTACTCCTCTATCCTCTTAGCCTGGTCTCGAAGAGCTGCCCATCGCTCTCCACTCGTCTCTGGATGTCCAGTTACGGTGTCCTCGCCGGAAGACTGACGCGGCTCCTCCATGTATAAGAGTTCGGACTGGCCTGGATCAAGATGCGAACCGCGCTGAGACGAGCGCACGCTGGTGCTGACGGTTGATGGATCAACGAGCGAAGCGACGGCAGACTCCACAGCTGCCGGCGTGGAGACGTAGTCAGCTCTACCGCCGATTTCGTGGATATCCTCATCAGCTGCCAGTCTATCCCGATACTGGCCATCCATGCTGTCATCAGTGTAGGTGGTCAAACGGTTGTAGTCGAGCGGGTTGGAGCTCCGCAGACTGTCATCGGTGTATCCCGTCATGCGCTTCTCATCCAGTTCTGATCGCAGGGCGTCATTCTCTTGATGCTCAAGCTCAAAGAAGCGGTCGGCTTCTTCTTCTCTCCTCGGAGTGACTGTGCCATCATTGTAGGACAGTTCGGAATCGCGCACTGCATCCAGTTCAGACACATCGGATTTCCTTCTAGGATGAAGACCGTCTGAACGCCGGCGTGACCGAGCTGCGTTGGTACTAGGAGAGTTGGCGGCAGAGTTCAGTGAGAGCTCCGACAGCTTTCTGGATGCTTCGCGCCCGGCGGAGGAGATGGAGGTAGCGCTACGAGCCGACCTAGGGCCCTGGGGTGTGACATTCTCTTTCCGGTCCTCATAACTGAGTTCACTTTCATGAAGCTCGCGCGTAGGTGTCCGCGAACTGCTGCGCTGAGAAGCTGCAGCAGCTCCACCAATACCAGCCGCAGCAAGCGCGGCAGCAGCCTTTGCCCTTGTGGACAATTCACGGTCACTCCTGGAGCTTCCGGGAATACTGTGAGCGCCCAAAGAACTGTTACTGTTGGGACCCCGACGCAGTGCCGCAGGAGTTCTGGAGGGTGTAGATGGTGCAGGTGACATGACTGGACGGGGAGTGCCGCGTGACACTTCGCGAATTGGTGTTGCACCTCTGGACGAAGCCGGTCGTTCTGTATCGGCGGATAGGATCGAGTCGCGAGTGAGCTCAGAGGCGTGAAGCTCGCTTTGCATTGGCAACGGCGGGACTGGATCTTTGTAGCTCTCCTCGCCAATACTCTCAGAGATGCTCGCAGACCGACTTCTGCTCTTGCTGCGTTTCTTTCTTCGCTCCTTCTTGTCCATATTCGTTTCAGAGTCATGGTGTTTGAGGGCCGCAGCCGTGAGGCCTGCGCCGACTGCGCCAGCGATTGCTGCATCCCTCAAGCGCTTATCCTTGCTGCTCTTCTTGTGTAATTTCTCGTCCTCTCGCACGGTAGATTCGGAGCCGTATCGGTCATAGCTGAGTTCCGAGCCAGAGTCCCGACTGGGTCTCCTTGACCTTTTGCTCCGGACCGAATCACCAGAAAGAACGACACCCGGATCTTTCTCGTCGCGGTTGAGAACAACCTTCACGTTTGGTGCGCTTGAAGACTTGGAGACAGTCCTTTTCGGCTCCCCACGTGAACTACCGGAATACACAGAATCCCTGTTGAACCTGTCGTATTTATCCCGAGTCTGGTTTTCCTTGAGGGCATTGATCTCAGGTAGAATGAGCCGCTTGATCGCGTCCTCGACGGTCGCCAGGAGTTTGGGGTTGTTGATGGATGACGTGGTTGAGATGCCCGATCGAATGGACTGCGTATCGCCAGACCTCCGGCTAACTTCGGAAGCCAGTAAACTTGACTCGGTGCCGCTGATGAGAGCCTCCTCACGCCTCGAACGGGAAGGCTTTCGCCGTGAGGATGGCTTTCCTTCCGCCAATTGCTCCCTGCTGATGCTCTTCTCGCGACGGTGCTTCAGCTTGCCTGACTCGGATTGTTCCTTGGCAAGCTTCTCCATGATCTTCTGGGTCATGGCACGTTCTCTTTCTTTACTTAAGCTGCGGCTTCTCCTCCGAGACGGTGCTTTGAGCTTGCCATTATCTTCTTCCACCTCTTCACGCTCGAGGCTTCGGCTCCTTCTGCGGGTGTCGGGGCCGAGAATGACAGGTGGACCGTCAAGCATGCTGTCCGGCGGCATTGAGGAAATGTCCGATCCAGCAGGGACGTAGCGACCCTGCGAGACCTCGGAACGGGTCAGGTCGCTGCCATTGTGGTGGAGCACCTCAACTTCCACTGGAGGCCTCGCGCTGACATTGGACTCGGACGAGTAGGACACTTCACTAGTATCGCCCATTCTGGAGTCTCCGCTCTTGCCCGAAGGCAACGAGATCCTGCGAGTGTAGGACGGCTTCCGATCCTTATCGGTCTGAGTGATCTCGACGTGGTCGTGGCCGGTCTTTGACCTCCGGTGCTTAGTTGAAGGCGTAACCCTCACGCGGACGCTCGGGCGCGAGTGGACTTTGTCGCCGGCCTTGCCTGCCTCGAAGTATTCGATGAGAAGTGAGGTTTGGGACTGCTGGCGACCGTGGCCGAGCTTGTCCTTGGGTTTCGTGGTGATGGTGACGGGGCTCCCGTCGTCGGGTATCGAGAAATGACTGCGATCAGTCCTGCGAGAGATGTCGGTAGCAAGGTCATCGGCTCGGAAGCTGCTATCGTCCGCCACGGAGGTCTCGGTGGGCGCCGGCAGTGGCGGCCGCTGGGTGTCGACACCCATTCTGAACGCGCGAGGAAGCTTACAGCAGTAGAGTTCGTTCTAGCACATTGGATTGCGACGCGTGCGCTGTCTCGGATTGGTGAGGGGAGGGCGAGCGGTCGCAGTGAGAACAAGGCCGGGTTAACGAACGAAAATTGGCGGCGACGTCGATGGTCTGGGTGTTCGATGATTCGCGACGAGATCTCGGGCGCGGGCAACGTGGTGGGCGCAGCCAATAGGTCGTCAGTGGCCTCGGACAGTCGTGTGCAGCGGATCGGCAGATGCACCGGTGGTGACGATTCAACGAGCGGAAGCTGAGCGGCAGGCGGACGGCGACAACGGGCGGCGCGGAGGCGCGTGGGCGGTCGCTCGAAGCTGAGATCTGGCGGGCTGTGTTACCTGGAGCTGTGGCCAGCTATTCGCCGCGGCCGAGTCGCACGCCGCGGGCCTGGAATGCTGAGGAGGGTCGCGGTCGCGCGGGGCTCAGGCAGGAGCCATGCACAGCACGAGGAGATGCAGGTGCCGAAGGTGAGAGGGCGAGCTGCTCGGGGCGCTGGGGAGACGCTGCTCGAGGCGTGCTGGCGGAGGAGGGACAGGCCAGGGCGACGAGGAGCGGGAAGGGCGTGCAAACGGAGGATTGCGGCTCAGTGTGGCCAGCTGCAGCGCGGGCTGCCAGGATGGGCGCGATGTGTTGTCCAAGCCGGCGATCAGCAAAGCAGAGGCTGGGGAGATGGCTGGGGCGCAGCGGCACGCCTCGTCACGATAGCAACGCGCGGGTAATCGACGTCAAGCCCGTCCAAGCGCAGCACATCACGGCAGCGCTCAGGGCCGTCGCTGATCCGGCTCCAGCAGGCTCCGCAGCGCGCCCGCCCAGCGCCCTTCGCAGCGCGGCGCCCCCGTGGCCCAACGCCGGGCGGCGGTCAACGGCCGCTGTGTGGCCACACAGCGCCGGCGGACAACGCAGCAGCCTACCTGCCCGCCGGGCTCGTCGTTGCGCGGCACTTATTGGGCGCCGCCCAATATGCGCCGGCTGGGCTGCCAGGTGCGCACGCGCGCCGGGAGCCATCACACTCGGCCTGCATGCACCTCCGCGACCCTCCCAATCGTGCCGCAGCGCCGCTCCACCTGTCGCTGCCGAGCGCGTTAGCGCCCCGCGCCGTGGGCATGGGAGCCCGTGGGAGCCTTCAGCCCGCCCCGCGCCGGGCCTCGGACACCAATCAGCGCCGTACCTGCAGTGTCCTGGCCTCCGCGAGGCGTACAACCTCCCCAAAGCAGCTCCGCGAGGCAAGTCAGCTGCAGCCGCGGCCGGCGGAGCGTCAGGCGCCAGCGAGGCCAAAAGCATCGCCTCATGCACTGCGACTCCGGCTGCAGCGGCCGACACGCGAGGGCCGCAGCCGAATCACTCACCCGGGTTGCAAAGCCTGGTAAGGACCGCGCTCTTCGCATCCGCATCAAGGCTTCAACTCCGTACGCTGCGAGCCGACCTCAGCAGGCCCTCTGCCGACCCCGGATTTTCAGAAACTCCGGCTCGGAGAAATGGGGCTGGGGCCGAAGAAAAGGTGGACGCGTCCGACAAAGCTTGTGCGCCGGAGAGAGCACTTGGCAGCGCCGGCGTCATAGACGGCGCGTGTATACGTTACTGCGGGACATGCTTGCGGGCTTTTAATGCCGCTGCGCCGTTGCTAATCGCTGCAGCGGTGCTGCAAACTTCGGCGAACAAAGACCACCGCTTCTGCAGCCCTGCTGTTGCAATACTATGCAAACCCTTCGCCTATCTGCTCATCTGACCATGCCTCTCGCATGTGCAGGAGCGGACTTTGATCTATAGGAAAATAATTACGCAGACCGCCCACAGAACGGTGTAAGCATCCTTGCCAAGCTAACCGCCGTCTGTAGGAGGGGCCGCTGCAGGGAGCAGGATAGTTCTGACTGTGCAACTTCATCCCTTGCTGGCGGGTTGCCGGCAGACTACTACCGACGCGGTCTTATCGGACTTTTTTGACGTCTGATCTTCTTCATATGCGGAAGCTGGATCATCATAATGGTGTGTCATGGCGGGTTACCCGATCGAGACCACCGCTTTCGCGCAGGCCAACGGCCATCATTAATACCCCACCACCCCGCTCCTTCTCATGCGGGCGTGATATCAGCGGTCTCATTTCTGTTTCCTGGAGCGCTCCGACCTGCTTCTTGTGCATGAAGCATCTGACCATGGCAGACATGGACAAGCCAACCATCAATGATCAAAGCATCAAAGAAGTCGAGAGACAGCCGACAGATGACGAAGTTGCACGGCTTACGCCGCAAGAATACGCGGCAATGGAGAAGAAGCTTGTGAGGAAGATTGACATGCGAATAATGCCCTGTCTCTTTCTTGTAATCGTCTTGAAGTTCGTTGCAATCAACCCCGCTGTGGTCAAAACGTACTGATTTCTGGCCAAATAGCTACCTTGACCGCAATGCTCTTGCCAATGCCCGAGTACAGGGCATCGAGGAGTCTCTCGGTCTTAAGGGGTCTCAGTTTAACACGGCAATTTCGGTGTTGTTTGCGGGATACCTTGCTCTTCAGATTCCGTCCAACCTCATCCTCACGAGGGTTCGACCGAGTCTCTACTTGGTAAGACCGTTGCGAGCGTTGCCTACGTATTCATACTAATGATATAGCCTGGCTGTATGATTTTTTGGGGCATATTATCTGCCTGCGGTGCTGCCGTCCAGGGCTTTAGCGGGCTGATTGCGGTGAGATTCATGCTTGGCTTGGTTGAAGCGTGCGTTCTCTGCAGAGTTGACTCGGCATTCTCTAACCGCCAACAGCCCTTATTTTCCTGGAGCTTTGTTTCTCCTCTCCAGTTGGTACACGAAGAAGGAATTGGCACTGCGAACAGCCATTCTGTACGCCGGCGCGCTGCTGTCGGGCGGATTCGGCGGCCTTATTGGAGCTGGTATACAGTACGGCATGGATGGCTCTCGAGGGCTGGAATCTTGGAGGTGGTTGTTTCTTATAGAAGGCAGCTGCACTATCTTCCTAGCCGCGGTCTCCATGTTTATCCTTCCGGACTATCCTCACACGACGAGATCCCTCAGCTCTCTCGAGCGTGCCATTGCTGTCCGCCGCCTCCACGACACCACGTCTCAGGATGATGAGGAGAAAGGATCTATGCTCCATGGGTTGCGTCTTGCCGTGGCTGACTACAGGGTCTGGCTGTTGGCCTTGATTATCATCAGTATTGTCTCTGCCGGAGCTGTCGTCAGCTTCATTCCCACATTGGTCGATACATTCGGATACGGAAAAATCGAGACCTTACTCCTCGTCGCGCCACCCTACGTTTTCTCCACGATCGTGGCTCTCTTGGTCTCGTACTCTAGCGACAAATTCACATCTCGTTCCTGGCACATCTTTGTCTCCATGTCAGTGGGGTTGGCTGGGTATGTGATTGCAGCGTCGACGCTCGCGTTGGCGGCACGGTACCTTGCGCTTTTTCTGATGCTTGCCGGCGTTCACGGATCATACAATATTGCGTTGGCTTGGATTTCCTCGACGGTACGTGACACATGTCCAAGGTCATTCCGCAAGCATTCGGACAAAGACATTTGCGGGACGACTTCATTCGACGTCCGATCTAACGTATGGCAGATACCCCGCCCCATGGAGAAGCGCTCTGCGGCGATTGCGATAGTGAACACCGTGGGCAACGTCGCACAGATATATTCGCCATACCTCTACCTCTCGACCGACGCGCCAAGGTACGTCAAGGCCATGGCGACGGACTCGTGCTTCTGCTTCCTCTGCATCTGCGCCACATGCACGCTGCGCTTGTGCCTGCGGCGGGCGAACCGGAAGATGACGCAGCACGAGGCGACGGAGGCGACGGACGGCAACGAGCGGGAAACGGGGGCTGTGGGGCCGCGTGACGGGGGTTTCAGGTATGTGCTGTGACAAGTGGAGCCGTCAGATGTTTCGCTCCGGGTTTTGTGTTTTTGTGCAGTAGTTCTGGGGGCGGGCGAGAGCTCAATATATTGGCCTTGCCGGGACGGGACAGGGAAGGCATGGCGGCGCGGCGGAGTCAGCGATGGATCGAGGTCGATGCGCATAACGCTGCAGGAGTCATCCATGGGGCGCTGAAGCAGCTCTTCACGCCCAGATGCGTTCTTCACGACGGCGAATGGCACGGGACGTATCTCACAGCAGCGGCATCGCGCGAGCGTGGCCAGATCTCGGAACCGCTGCGCTGGCGCGGACAGGACGGCGCTTGCGGGGGACAAGAGCATCCCGGCGTGCACTGCGCGGTGGGCCAGGTGCATGCCAATGGCCGCGCGCCGATAAGACGAGGCAGCGCAGCGCTTTTCACATGCCGCGAGCGCGCGGAGAGGCTCATTCCAGCGCGCGCCAGGGCAGGCTGGCAGCAGCAGGCGGATCAGCGCGGCCGTGCGATGGCAGGCCCGCGCCTGCGAACCGTGTCGCTCGATCAGAGAAGCAGCGCGCAGGCGGCGGGCGTGGTGAATATCGCGCTCGCCGCTGGCGGAGTGTGCGCGGCGCACCCCACAGCCCTCCAGCGATCAAGGCGCTGTATCCTGCCCCTCTCCACACTCCAGCCGCTGCAACCGCATACCAATCCAGCCACCACCGCGCGCGCACTTCGCTGAGCACCCTCGTCCCCTCCTCCGTAAGCAGCCGGCGAACCAGCGGCGCGCGCCCCCGAACGCCCCCCAGCAAATCGCGGCCTCTCTGCGCGGAGCGGCGGCGCGGCACCCAACGTCATCAGCCGCCCTGCTCTAATGCGCACTTCACTTCGTCTGTTCATCGCCCAGAAGATCTCACCAACCTTACTCGTACCCTGAAGCCGCCCCGGCTGCACCTGCGTCCACACCACCTCCCTTCTGCCCTCCCTCCTGCAGCCACTCAGCCTGAGCGTCATCGGCGCGCGCGCCCTGGCCTGCTGCGAGCGCCCGCGCAACCTGCTTTAGGCCCCCCGACGCCGCCCGCTTGCACAGCAGCACGCTGTGACACCGTGGGTGCTCCTGCGCGCCGCCTGCTGCCTGTCGGCCTGCCTGCGCCCCTCTCTCCCCTCGCGGACGCGCCAGCGGGAAGCGTGTATGATACCCCACAATAGCCCCGGCCAATGCTCCGGCGTCATCGCCATCTGTTGACCATCGCCTCCAGCAGCTCCGCCATTGGCGACGCCTTCCACCGCAGCCTCGCCGCCGTCCCGACTCGTCCACGCTGCGGGCGTCGCGCCTAGCCGTGCGCCTGCCCTCTGCCGACCGCCATGCCCGCCATGAGCTCCGCCTTCGACGAGGAGGACCTGTCGCTCTCCATATCCACCCCGACCACGCGCCGCAGCTCCAACACCACCAGACCTCCCGACGCCCCGCATGCGCCCCGCCCCTCCGGTCGCGCTGACAGCGCGTCCATCACCAAGGTCAACCAGCGCCTTGGCCAGTACCAGATCGTCAAGACGCTGGGGGAAGGCTCGTTCGGCAAGGTCAAACTCGCCGTCCATGTCGTCAGCGGCCAGAAGGTAGCGCTGAAGATAATCGCGCGCAAGAAGCTTATCACGCGCGACATGGCCGGTAGGATCGAGCGAGAGATCCAGTACCTTCAGCTGCTCAGACATCCGCACATCATCAAACTGTAAGTCGACCCCGCCGCCACCCCACAGTCAATCGCTTATCCCGGGAATAGCTACACCGTCATAACCACCCCCAGCGAGATTATAATGGTGCTCGAGTATGCCGGAATCGAGCTGTTCGACCACATTGTTGCGCACGGCAAAATGAGCGAAGACAAGGCCCGCAAGTTCTTCCAGCAGATAGTGTGCGCCGTCGAGTACTGTCACCGGCATAAAATCGTCCACCGTGATCTCAAGCCTGAGAATCTGCTGCTCGACGAGAACCTGAACGTCAAGATTGCCGACTTTGGTCTCAGCAACATCATGACCGATGGCAACTTCCTCAAGACTAGTTGCGGCAGTCCAAATTACGCTGCCCCTGAGGTCATCTCGGGCAAGCTTTACGCCGGCCCTGAGGTCGATGTGTGGAGTTGTGGCGTGATCCTGTATGTTTTGCTTGTGGGCAGACTGCCCTTCGACGACGACTATATCCCGTCCCTTTTCAAGAAGATCGCCCAAGGCAGCTATACGATCCCGAACTACCTGTCGTCCGGAGCCGTCCGTCTGATCAAGAAGATGCTTGTCGTCAACCCAGTGCACCGTATCACCATCACCGAAATTCGACAGGACCCCTGGTTCAATAGGGATCTCGCCCCCTACTTGCAGCTGCCTGCTGAGGAGTTTTTCGACACCGGCGTCGACCCCACCAGGGCTATTGATCCGACAAAGTTGGGACCAGCGCGTCCTGCACCTGTAGTTCAGCAACTCCACGAGACCGTGGTCGGCAAGCTCGGGAAGACGATGGGTTATGCGAAGGAGGATGTTCAGGAAGCATTAGCCAAGGATGAGCCGAGCGCAATCAAGGATGCGTATCTCATCGTTCGTGAGAACCAGATCATGAAGACGAATCGTAAGTCACTTATGCTCATGCAATCATTGCGCCCTCTATATCTTTTAGGACTCTTTCAATTGTACTAACCTGCACCTCCTAGCTTTGCTGTCCCAGGAAAAGAGCCTACAGCCGTTCCTCGCCACGTCACCGCCGAACTACGACCCTCGCGCTATTGGATCACCTATGGCCCAGCAGTTGAACATGCCCATTCCCCAGATTCAACAGAGTGCCGAACGACCCCGACATGGCTCGAACGCAAGCAATGCTACGAGCATAACTGAACATCGTAGCCCCGTCAGCACGATTGCTATCCTTCCGAGCAGTCTCCCAGATTTCCACCGTGCGTACATGAAAGGCCACCCGAAGCCAAATGCTTCACCGGAACCTGGCGCTACTGGATCTCCAAGGGAACAGTCTGCCCGGGAGCAAGCCGCCACTGCCAGACGTCTTAAGCCGCATAGCCGATCCCGGGCCGATATGGAAAGAGCGGGTATGAGGCCTGAGGCAATGACGCCGATCTCAGAAGTCCAGAGAAAGAAGAACAAGCCGGTCAAGTGGCAGTTTGGTATCCGGAGCAGGAATCAGCCAGCTGAGGCTATGTTGGCAATCTACAAGGCTTTGAGGGCCATGGGCGCGGATTGGGAAGTCCCCAGCATTAGGAGGCCTGGCGGTGGAAACAGCAGCAGTGATGAATCCCCCGGTCGTAGCAGATCAGGCTCTCGTGGTGGTTCCACGGACTCCCTGGCCGAGCGGTTGCGGGATGGCGGCATCATAGAATCTGAGTCTGAGTTGGACGTTGTCGACGAGATGGCAGGCGCAAACGGACAAGCGCATGGCTCGCGCATTGATGACTCCGGCTCCCGCGAACGTGGTCGCACGCGCAAAGCACATGGTCCTTGGGACGATTTCGGCTATGACATTCCTGAGGATCCATGGGTTATCAATGCCCGCTTCCGCAAGGAAGGCATGTTCCCTCCTGGCTTGCATCACCCCTCGTCGACCCACTCGTCCCGCGTGGATCTTCACGAGCATAATCAGGCACGCAGCCGCAGCTCTAGCCTCACGACACCCTCGATCCACTACGACGATCACTCACATTCCAGTTCGGTCCCGCACAGCAGTAGCAGGGAGACCTCGGCTGCGGCATCAGTTGCTGGCGAGGTGGGCCGCTGGCCCGATGTCGATGACGCGTGCTACGTGTACCTCACGATCCAGCTGTACAACATCGAGCCGGGGTTCTTCCTCGTCGATTTCAAGTGCGCAGGCTACGAACGCCTGATCCCTCAACTCGTCCGGGAGATCCGAATCCAGAGCAAGGACGGGCAGGAGGATTGGCGGAAGCTTGGCGACGGCGAGGAACCACCGACCGCGGCCGGCGAAGCAGAGAATGGAGAGCCAACGGATAAGCCGGAGATCCGACAGCGCCTCGAAGTGTTGGGCGCGGGCAGAGCCAGCGAGGAGAAGAGGGCGACGAGTCCGTTCCCGTTCTTGGACGTCGCGAGCAGGCTCATCATCCAGCTTGCGCAGACGTCCGACTAGCGACTGGAATGAGCTGAACTGTATGATCATGGATGGATGGCACTTGAAGGTGAAATTGCCGATGTTGGTGCATGGCATAACCGGTTAAGCATGTGGGGTATGATGGGATAGACTTAGGAAAGGAAAGACTTTGGAAGAATTTGTCATTGCGGTGGAGTCGGAAGGGAGCAAAATGGGAGGCTCGCTGTGTGCTTGCTTTCTTGCGTTGCTACTCGAGCAAATTGTCTCATGCATAGTGTGATTCGTTTTGACTCATCAAAAAGCTTTGCACCTTGCTGGGCTGGTAGCTGTACCGTGATAGCATTTGTATGAACTAGCTCTCGGACTGGCTAGAGGTCTTGTGTGAAGCTTTTGTAATGTCCTCAGCCAACCAATTTCCCTATGCCGGCGCGACCGTCATCCTCGTCATCTGGGTATCATCTCGTACTGTTCTTCTTGATCCTTTTATTACGATATCCAACAAACACCTCTCCCCCTCCAACCCAGCAGACAAAAGGGCAGCAACTCCCACCTCAATTGCCTCCTCCCCCCTCCTTCGCCTTCTCCTGCGCCTCAAGCTCCCTCAGCTTCTCCACCACCCTCTCCCTTAAATACGGACTCAACCCCAAAAACCCCTCATTTGTACACACGCGGTACGTCCCACTCTCCTGATAATTCCCATTCACGCCCACAAACTCCCCCCGGCCATCCACCTCCACGCTCCCAAAGATATCCTCCGGCCAAGCAATCCGCCCGTAGTCAGGCGGGTTCCGCGCATCGCTGACATGCACCCACCCGCCACGCCCCGCACCTCCCGCACCTCCCTGCGCGCTCGCGCCGCCCGCTCCGCCCGCCGCGCCCACCGTCTCTGCCGCTTTGTTCGCATGTCCTCCTCCGACGCTGCCCGGGCCGGAGGACGGCCGGCGCCGCTTAGCGGAGCGGTCCTGCTGCTGCGAAGGGTGGTTCGGCGGGAAGGCTATGCCGCCGCTGCCGAGCATGGAGCCGGCTTGTGAGGCGTAGGCGGCTGCTTGGGCGCGGACGTCTGGGTCGTGGACGGCGTGGGCGGAGAGGACGGCTTGGAGGATGCCGAGGAAGGTGTGGTTTTCGCGGAAGGTTTGCGGGTGGGGGGGGATGGTTGGGGTGGTGCCGGGGGAGGGGGAGGGGGTGGGGGGGGTGGTGGGGAGGAGGGAGAGGGTGTGGGTGGAGGAGATTGGGTCGGGGTGGATGTACTGTGGGGGTTGGGGGTGTTAGCTTGATGGTATTTGGGGTTTTGTTGTGGGTGGTGTGTGTGTGTGTGTGTGTCAATTGACTGGGTATGAGGGAGTGCGGCGAGCTTACGATGTGTGGGTTGTTTGGGAGAGTTGAGATGCTGCGGGTGCAGCGGAGCGGTTGGAAGAAGCCGCGCTGGGCGATTGAGCGCGAGGAGCGAAGAAGCAGCATGGCGACGGCGAATGGGTCAACGCCGTTGTCCGGAGACGAGTTGCCGGGCGCACAGGAGCGGTGGTGATAGAGGAGAGCAGTTGGTGTTGGAGGCGACTTTTCAGCGCAAGCTATGACGCGCTGAAGCTCACGGCGACGGGTGAACGCCGGGCGTCGAGCTGCATGGCCGGCGGAGATCGGGCGGGCCTGTCCTCGCGGCTTCTCCGCCCCGTCGATGGAAGCCTCCAGTCCCGGGCCGTCGGGTCTGGCTCTAGCACTCTTTCTTTCTCCAGCTGCCGGCTGAGTGCGAGTGGGAGGGCGCGGCGAGCTGTCAGGCTGCGGACGCGACCTCGCTGGGGTCGCACAGTGGCTATCGCCGGCTCAACAAATCAGATCGAGTGGGGAGCGGGTGCACATCGCAGGGCGCATCACTTCCTCTCCCCAAGGAGCTGTGGGAGCTACTTGCCGACTTCGGAGTAGCGCTGATACCGCAGTCGCTTTTTTTCCAGCCCGTTCGCCATGTCGCCAGTCATCGCCTCGCCGGTTTCTCGCTCTTACCCCCTTCTGCTGCTCTTGAGCGCGCTTCTCGCTCTGCTTTCTCGCCGTTCGCCGGTCACTGCCGCTCGTCGCCATGGCTGGAGACCAAGTTCACAGCAGCGATCAAGTGCCCGAGCATGCGGTGCCTTTGGGCAAGAATGAAGGCTTCCACGAGGATCGGGAAGTCGGGCAAGAGGTCATCGATATTGATCGCATAGAGCGGGTATACAAGTCAGTCCACAAGCCGTGTGTGTGCCCAGTGCAGAGGCTGATGGGGATGCCAGGAAATTGGACCGCCGCATTCTGCCCGGTAATTGGATATATCCCTTTCATCAGTCAATCCAATGCAGCCTCTGATGGTTTACTCCAGCTTTCTGGGTTCTCTACTTCCTCTGCTCCGCCATCCGCTCCAATGTCGGCCTTGCTCAGACCATGAACAGCGACGTCGGTCATGACCTCGCATCCCAGATGCACCTCACTTCGAAAGAGGTGTCCACTGGACTTGCTCTGTTCTACGTCTGCTATGTCATCTTCGACCTTCCCTCCAACCTGATCATGTCACGGCTGAGCCCACACTTGTGGATGAGCAGAATCGTGATTGGTGTGGGCATCATTGGCGCCTGTATGGCTGCTGTGAAGGCTGAGTGGAGCTTTTAGTACGGCGCACTCCTTTCAACCGCCCAAAGGACCTTCTGACTCTTTCATAGTCTCCTGCGGCTTCTGCTAGGAATCGTCATTGCGGGCATGTGGCCAGGCATGTCTTACTACCTGACGCTTTTCTACCCACCTTCGCGCACCGGTAAGCGCATTGGAAGATACTTCACCGCAGCTCAGGTCTCTGCCGCCGTAGTCGGTCTGGTTTCCGCCGGTTTCCAAGAGATGGATGGTGATCGCGGTCTCGTGGGCTTCCAATGGATGTTCCTCGTTTACGGCATCATCACCATTGTGGTCGGTATCATCCTGCTCTGGTGGCTTCCGGACCGACCAATGGCCCCCGGACAAGTCAGAGATAGATCCGGATGGAAGAAGTGGATTCCTCAGAGCAAGCCGGCGCTGACAGGCGAGGATGCGAGAATCCATTACGAGGATTTGAGAAGAGTCTATCACCACAAGCCTTGGACGCTGCGGGATCTCTGCCAAGTTCTAATTGACTGGCGCGTCTGGCCGCTTACCATCATGTACTTCGGCGTCGTGGGGGTTGGCATTGGTACGCAGCTTTACGCGAGTGTCATCATCAAGGCCATCAACCCGAGCCTGAACGGTGTGGACCTGTCGTTGCTGACAGCACCCATCTGGATTGTAAGTGCACAGCTCTTGCCTTCACCTATGGGAATCAATTCATGCTGACCGCGACCAGATGGACCTCATCGCCATTCTCATCGTCACACCCCTCTCCGATCGCTTCCACCATCACCGCGCCCTCTTCTTCACCATCGCCGTCCTCATCCAAATAGCCGGCCTCCTCGTCACGACCTTCGCACCTGTGCATCCCTATCCATGGGCCCGCTACGGCGGTCTCCTAATGTAAGGCCACCCTCTACCCCACACTCCCCTGCCACCCACCCACCGCCCATCTTCCTCCCCTTCTCTCCCCTTCTTCCGCCCCGCTCCGCCCCGCCCTCCGCTCCCCACCCCCTGTCTCTTCCCCCGATCGATCATCACCCAGCCACCCACCCAAGCTAACGCATCTTTTTCTACCCCCACAGGGTCGGCTTCGGCCTCGGCCCAACCGTCCCCCTAACCATGGCCTGGACCAACGAGATCTTCCAACCCCTCCACGGCGAAGTCGGCGTCGCCGCCGCCTCGGCCCTGGTCTCCGGCCTCGGCAACCTCGGCTCCATCCTCACGACGTACGCGCTGTACACGGGGTGGCCGGCCGACGCGCGCGGGCCGCACAAGTTCCGGAAGAGCAATTTGGTTATGGTGGGGATATTGGTGGGGAGCGTTGTTGCGGCGGGGGTGATGGCGGTGGGGGTGAGGGTAGGTGGTGGGGATGGGGCGAGGAGGGGGGTGGGGGTCGGGGTGGGGTGTGTGAATGGGGAGGAGGTGGAGGAGGAGATTGTGGATGGGGCGGCGAAGAGGGAGGGGCGGCAGAGGGGGTTGGGGGGATTGTGGGGGGAACGGTGAGGGAAGAGGAGGGGGGGAGTGTGTGTATGTGTGTGTGGGGGTGAGTTTGCTCCCTAGAGCGGTGAGTGAGTGAATGAAAAGGTCAAGAGGGATGGATGGTGGTGCTGTGGATTCCTGAACTGGAGGGGGAAAGTTTCTGGCACGTAGCAAGATCTAGAGAGCAAGATATAATGGTGTGATGAGGAACCAGAGAGCGAAGAATAAAAAGGTATTTAATCATCTCCCTCTGCGCAAACAAAGGAAGCGACCGAGGTATCTCTAAAATAATAGCCAATCGGCATCCTAAACATTTGACCATTCACAGAGAAACCGCCTCTCATGACACATCGACGACTTCTCGTGAAAACATCCAACATCAACAACGCAGGCTCAAAGGCCTAGGTATCATTCTCATAACCAACCCCACCATCTAATCATTAACAGTCCCACTTTTCACAACGCACCACCCCTCATCTAAGCACTCCCTTCTCGTCGTCAATATTCTCAACGTTCTTCGTCCTCCTCTTATCACCCAGATTCGAGATACCGAACCCGGCACCGCTGCCAGCGCCACGGGAAGCGCCAGCGCCGACGCTCGAGCGACGGCGCTCGGCGTGCGCGGCGGCCTCCTCGGTGTCGTCGTAGTTGATGAGCAGCTCGCCGTTCTTGCCGTAGCGGCGAGGCTCATCGCGGGCGACCTTGACGACGTCGAAGACGGAGGTTGTCTTGTGGAAGATGGTGTCCATCTCCTCGAGGGAGCGGTAGGCGGTTTCGGGGTAGAAGAAGTAGGTGACGGGGACAATGAAAGCGTTGCTGGTTGTTCATGTTAGCTGATTTGATGCGCCGAGAAGGGGGCGTTGGCAAGGCTTACATGACGGCGAAGATGATGTATGTTTGGTAGCCGATGGAAGAGAAGGCGACAGGGGTGATCATGACCACCATGAAGTTGAAGGCCCAGTTGGCGCTGGTGGCGAGGGCGTTGGCAGGGGCGCGGATGCGCAGAGGCACGATTTCGGCAGGGTACAGCCAGGTCATGCCCAGCCAGCCGACGGCGAAGAAGGAGTTGAAGACAAACAGGAACGCGGCGGCCACGATACCGGCGGCAGTGTTGCGCTCGTCACCGGTCTTGCCCTCGTTGACCGAGTTCGCGGCCGCGAGGACAACCATGGACAGAGACATGCCGACGGCGCCGAACAGCATGAGCGAACGACGGCCGAACTTCTCGATGATGAATACGGGCACCCAGGAGACGAGGAAGTACTCGGTACCGTTGCAGGCAGCCAGAACGCGCGAGATGAAGGGGCTCAGACCGACGTAGTTCTCGTAGATGTTGGCTGCGTAGTAGGTGATGAGGTTGATACCGGAGATCTGCTGGAACATCTGGTTGACGTAGGCCAGAACGGTGCGGTGCAGGTGGCGGTCCTTGCCCATGGTGAAGAGATCGCCGAAGCCTCCCTGAGCCATCTCGAGCACGGTGTCCTTGATGGCCAAGAATTCGTTCTGGATGTAAGGGTCATCTTCAGTTGCCTCGTTGAGCGCGCAGAGGACCTCCAGAGCCTCCTCTTCGCGGCCCTTGAGAATCAACCAACGCGGAGACTCGGGCAGGCCAAGGATGAAGACAAGGATGACGAGCGCGAAGAAGATCTGGAAACCAATGGGGAAGCGCCAGCTGATGGTGCTTGGCTCGAGGTAGGAGAAGCCAAAGTCGAGCCAGTAGCTGATGCAAATGCCGCCAGTAATGAGAGCGCCCTCGATCATGACCAGCTGGCCACGGCGGTGAGATTTCGACGTCTCGGATTGCCAGGTGGGGACGGTGGACGTGTTCAGACCGTTGCCCATACCGGTGATGAGACGGCCGACGATGAAGTGCGGGAGACCGAAGGCAGAGCATTGCAGAGCAGCTCCAACGACCATGATTGCGGAGCCGACAAAGATAGTCCATCTTCTGCCGAGCATGTTGCCGACCCAGATGCACGCCACGGCGCCGCAGAAACAGCCTGAGTGTCGTCAGTAGTGCGTCCTCTAAATGAATCACCCAGTCTCCTGGATACTTACCGACATTATACGATGCTACCGAAATGCCTGCAGGACTGCGTTAGCCCAGCGTCCTCACGTGGCCAGTTTGCACGCTCAACAGCAAAGCATACCCTGAATGGTCGAGATGTGGTTCCGCTCGGCCGTTGTCTTTCCAGCATTGACGTCGATCTCGGGGAAAGTCTTGAGGAACGAGGGGAGCGTGAGCAGTCCTCCCATGACACCCTGGTCGTAACCGAACAGCCTGTGCGCAAGGTAAGCGTCATTGTCTCACATGGTGCGGAGAAGGGGGCGTCTGCCACTCACAGGAAGTCCAGGCCGGCAATGATGCCGACGGCGACATTGAGCTTCGTGCCTCGCAGGCCGAAGAAGCGTGAGCCGGGCATGGCGGGCGGCTACCTGGGCGCAGCAGTCGACGCGCTTGGGAGATTTTTGTCTTGTTCTCTTCCTGGCCAGCAAGCTGGAGCGAGCCTCTCCCCTCCGCGGACGGCGAAGAATATAAAAGTCAAGGGCGGGAGCCTGGGGACTGGGAGAGCGGGAAAAATTGGGGCTCGAGGAAGTTTTATATCAGCACGGCGCGGCCTTAGCGGTCTGCGCGCGGGAAGCATGGCAGCGCGCAGGCAGGCCGCTAAGGCAGACGCAGCGGCGCTGGGTGACGTCGCCGTTCATTGGGCGGCGCCCCCAGTCGCTGCCGCGCCGGGAGTCCAGGCGTGGGAATGGGGAGCGACGATCCTGGGGGACCTTCTCCGCAGGGCGCGACTCGCGGTCCGATTGCTGAGAGCTGGAGAGCAGCGGCGGCCGGGTTGGCCCAAAGCGGCTATCCGGTCGCGTGTGCCCATCTCCGTCTGCCGCCCTCGTGATGCCGCGACGCGTGCTGACGCCGCCGCCCTCCGTCCTCTGCCCTTGCGGCTCCGCGGCCAGCGACCGTTCCCCCGTTTCCCCACATGCGCTCTCCCGAGCCGCCCTTCCTCGTCGCCCGCCGTGCTGATCTGACCTCAGCCTCGCCGCGCGCAGCAGAAGGAAACAGCGCAGTCATCCATTGCGACGCCGAACCTGGCGGGCGCGCCCAAAACCCGGAATGACGCTGCCGCAGACCGCCCCGGAAAGTGCCTAGCGTTGCGTGCTGCCTCCACTGTAATGGAGGACGCCAAGCACCCGCTGCAACCCCGGGGCTCCACAGGTGTCGTGATATCCTGAGGCCCCGGCCGCGGTACAAACGCCGCTGCGCTGGGGGGCGGCGCGGAGGGCGGCCGAGGGCAGGCGGCGGTACTGGACCACTGGACCAAGCTAGCGCGCTCCTCCCGAGGCGCGGAGAATGGGGAGGGCGCAGGCCCCATGCGAGCGAGGCCTCTCGTCGTCATAGGGTCCGGGCTTGTTGCTGCGCTTGGTTTAATCTTCGACGACAAACACCAGCAGAACCACTACGGCCTTATAACACCGCCGCGCTCTGCTCCAGATGCGGTATGCTGGAGCGCCCCCCAAGATTGCCGCCCGCCCGCCCGCCGTCTGCCACGTGCGCCGAGTCTGTCGCGACCGCAATCACAAAGCGTCGAGCCCTCCCGCTGCTAGACTTCGGCGCGAGGCGTATCTCGCGCTTCGTGGCGGCTGTCATGGTGTGTAGAGCGACTTGCGCGCCACCAATCGCGGCCCAGTAAGCGAGACATCACCCTCATCTCCGATCTCAGGCGCATATTTGCCATCAGCTACTGCAAGACAGCGTTGCAGCCCTAGGAGCTGAACCGAATCCTTCGTCAATGGAAGAGAAAGGGACTGAGAGTCGAATGGACGAGGACAAATCCAGACGGATACGTCAACCCCACACGCACAGCGCTGTTGTCGTAACACTATGCAACCCGACTGTTGAGTGACCCAGTCTCAACCCGCTGTTCTTCTCATCCACTCAACTCCTGACGACTCATCTCCGAGTCGAGCCATGACGCACTTGATCCTCGAATACTTGCTGACCCCTCGCCTTTCGCTTGAAGTGCCACATTCGGACGAACGACTTGCTGCCGAATGAGCGGAGAGAGACAGGCAGGTATGCAGGGCCTCCTCTCATTACCGCCCGGCTAGCGGCCGGAAAGCGCTCAGCCGTTGCCGCCGTCTGACCATCCCGCCGGTCTTAACGTCCGAGGTAGGCGTCGGGCGCGCGTCGCAACGAGAGTAGTAGGCGTTGACACGAAAAATGCCGCCGCCCTCTTACGCTGATGGAACGCCTCGAGGGAGGGAAACCAGCCTCCGGAATGCCCGAAAGGGAAGTGCCGACCGCCCAAACGACACACACACCACGAACAGACACGCGCGCTCCAGCGAGAGAAGAAAGAACAAGACTGTCGATGCGTAAGAATCAGCGCCTTCTCCATAATTCTCGGCCCTTGGCGTTGGTCGTGCGAACCGCCTGGCTGGCCGATGTCATCGTGCAGGCCGTGCGGGTGGTGCAGGATCCTGATGGTTGATATGGATGCAGACACAGCCTCCTGGCCCTGCAGCTGAGGAGGGAGGGGGGTGGGTACCGCATTGCTGACTTATCGACAAGAAGGCGAGCCCTTCTGATCTGGCAGGCTCGACCTCGCTCGCTCGGTTCACGTTGCCTGTCCCAGGCCTTCCCCTGCACCAATCACCACCTGTACGACAAGCTAACCAGACCGGCGAAGTCGTCCAACATTTACGGTGTGCCACCAGCTTGGTACCGATCCAACGTGCGTCGCGTGCTGTTTCTGCTGTACCCCTGGCAGGCATGGACCCTTCCAGCCACAGCTTCCCCATGGGGACGGAGGCTGCGGTCGAGGCTCGCGCGAGGTTTGGGGGGCGCGGAGCGGTTGGAGAGCCTACCCTACCCCTCTAGACCTTTTTCCGGGCATTCCGGTACCCAGGGCTCAAAAGCCACCCAGAACTTGTGCAGCTGCGTTGGCGCTGGGGATTCCTTCTCCTGAACTGACAAGAGGCCGCGGAACAACGGCTGCCATGCTCCTTCGTCCGACGAGGCTTTTGCCTGCTCCTGCGGCTTTCCACTTTGGTTTCTCCGCAGTGGCTTGAATGATTCATCCAGGTTAGCCCCTGGTCGTTGAACATTCGTCACCAGGCTTTCGGATCCTGGTGTTTCAGGCAGGGTCAGAACACGGGGTCTGCGGCATTTGGTGGCGAGAGACCGAGCAGTACATTCTCCTTACTTCCCTGAAATCTTTCACTACTTTCGACTCTCAAGAGTGTAGGTGCCAGCGAGGGCCGATATGTAGATGCTTGACTCTTACATTGTATGACGAAGTAAGCTACCTCAGGCCCTGGATACCCAGGATCAATCGCTGACTACATACTGTGAAGGTCAAGCAAGGCTTCGCCGAAGCAAGCCAATATCCTATCATCAACTTTTGTTTTCTTTGATTTCGCCACGTCTTCGAATCGCAAAGCCCGCAATCCAGATACAATCAGCCGTAGTAGAGAAAGAGAAGCCTTTGACGCCACGAACCAGTCACCAGGCATTCCCGCCGAAGTCGTCCAGCCGAAAGAGGCCAGGAAGCAAAGCCTTGATATGAAAGAAGACGCTCTCGGAGGCTTTGCGTCCAGAGATGATGCGAGACATCCAGGCGAGAAAGCTTACCAGCCGCCGTTGGTCTCAGCCGGGGCGCCAGAGTCCCAACCTCCAGAGGCACCAGCGGAGCTGTCGAAACCTCCACCGTTTTCAAAGCCTCCGCCGCTGCCGAAGCCTCCACCGTTCTCAAAGCCTCCGCCGCTACCGAAGCCACCGTCACCAGCCTCGTTAGCCTTTGGGCACTTCTTTGGACCATGACCCATTTCCTCGCAGATCGGGCACTTGACACGAGACCAGTCTGTTAATCGATATTAGCGGCATACTAGATATTGATACGGGGTTTTCTACTTACCCTTGGGCTTTGGGCACTCTTTTGAGAAGTGACCAACCTCGTCGCAGTTGCGGCAGGTGACGTTCGCAGGGTTGCGCGGCTTGTCGCATTCCCTGGACATATGGCCCTCCTCACCACAGTTGCGGCAGGTAATGACACGGGGCTTGTCACACTCAGCAGACTTGTGACCCTCCTCGCCGCAGTTACGGCACGTCATGGCTGGAGTGTTGGGGCAGTTGCTGGAGAAGTGGCCCACTGGTTCCGGTATTAGAAAGAGCCTGGGCATATACGAAATGTGATGCACTTACTCTCATGACACTTGCGACACTCGACGCCCTCCGCAGAGCGGGGTTCGGGGCAGTCCCTCGAGTTGTGGCCGTGCTGCTTGCAGTTGCGGCACGCATGGGGATCGACGCGCTCCTGCTTGCAGTCGCGAGCGCGGTGACCGAGCTCGCCGCAGATGGCGCACTTGATCTCCGGGCGGCCCTGTGGCTCTTCACGCTCCTCCTTGCAGTGCTTGCGGATGTGGCCGAGCTCTGCATTATCAAAGTCAGCTGAGGTCAAGCATTAAAGCCCTGGCAGTGAAGAACGTACCGCCGCAGTTGTCGCACTTGGGAACCCTACGGTCCTCAACGAAGCCGGCATCCTCCAGGCGCTTGAGATTATCCTCAGGATCCTTAGGCCAGCCCTCAAGAGCCTGCTTGCGCTTGGGCTTGTCAGAGAAGTAGAAGCCAAGCACATACTTGCAGTCGATCTTGCCCTGGAGGTTGACAATGGTCATGACATCTGAGATCTCCTTCTCAATCGCAATAAGGTAGACGTTCATCTTCTCCTCGCGAAGAGTCCTCTCCAGCTGCGCCAGATCGACAGAGGTTTCCTCGGTGATGAGGGCCTTGGAATAGGTCTTGATCGCGGTCTTGAAGTCGTCAAGGTCTCTATCGGCGTCCGCAGCCTTGAGCATGGCCCAGGCTTCTTCGTCAGTCTTATCCGCAATGCCGGTGTAATCCATCGCACGCTTCTCAGTGCACTCTGAGGTGACATGACCCTCCTTACGGCAGTTCTTGCAGACGGTCGGGGGCTTCTCAGGGCACTGAGCCGCGGGATGGCCGGGCTGCTTGCAGATACGGCACTCGCCGGTGAAGGGACGGTCAACCTTCGGGTTGGGGCAATCGGCCTTGTTGTGACTAGAAGTCTTTGTCAGTAGACAGATTAGGGAGTCAATGATGGCAGGTGAAAACATACCCGACCTCGCCGCAGTTGAAGCATTCACCCGTCATCTGCTTGGGCTCCGGGCACTCGCGAGCGAAGTGGCCCTCTTGGCCGCAGCTGTGAGAAAGGTCAGTAAGTCCAACGCAGAATTGAAAGCTGCGAACCCTTACTTGCGGCAAGCACCGCCGGCACCGCCGCCGTCACCTCCATCGCCACCGCCAAAGTCGCCTCCGCCGAAGCCAGCGTCACCGTTAGTAGTGCCGTTGGTCGCAGCGCCGCCAGTCCAATCGTCAGCAAAGGCATTCACGGCGCCATCGCTCTGCCAGTTGTTGCCGCCTGCTACGCGTCGCATCCTGTCAGCTCATGGTCCAGCAGTGTCGGAGAGAATTTCGGAAGTGAGGTGCAGAGTGAGAAGTTTGACTGGCGGAGTGAGAGCGTGACGTTCTACGTACCGTTGCCGTCGTCCCAGCCGGACATCTTGTACGTCCTCTTGAAGTGTCTGTCCTGTTCAGGTGGAAGCTGTCGTCCGAGTGTCTGTCAGCGCGCCGTTGTTCATGAGCAGGAGTACTTCGCGGAGGAAGAGGCAATGAGGACGCGTTCAGTGAGATGCGGCGCCGCAAGCGCCAGTCAATGAGTCCCGGACCGATTTCGAGTGAGGGCAGCGTGGTTGGCAGAGCTGATGCACTGCTGAGGTGCGGCGAGGCGGCCAGGCAGCAGAGGTGCGATGAGGGAGGCGCGAAGGACGGCGCGGCTGACACTTACACTGAGGAAAAGGCGGAAGAAAGGCTTCTCGAAGCGAGGCCAATCGTGTCACGAAGGCTACAGCGAGAACGCTCTCACTCTGCGGCAAGGTCTGGAGCGCGTCGTGGTTGTCGCGGAGTCGGAGGAGCAGGGGCGTGCGCGGCGAGATAAAGACGCAGGACCCTGCAGCCGGCACAGCGCGCCCAAGAAGGCACGCGCCTGCTCGTCGCAGCGCATACCATCACCTCCCAGAGAGGAAACAGAAGATTCTTCAAGATTCTCCCTGAAAATACCGCATAGGTTGCCGCGCTGCCGACGCGCCGCTGCTTCATATCCCTAAGAGGAGCCATGCAGGCTCGCATGCTAACTCTAAGTCCTTTTCAAATCCATTGGGCACATTGCGTGCCTCTGGAGTCCGCTCTCATGTTCTCGCGGCTTTCTGAGGCTCTGATAGTATGACGGCTAGTATATGCGCAGGTGACGCCCCGCGGCCGAAGCCTGCCTCTTGCGCGCAAGGCGAATATCTCACAGAGCCATAAGCTCGATTGCGAGAATCTGGCTCTCAAAAAGAGCAAGGGTTATATGCTACATGCCGGATGCTCTCTGAAGGCGGTTAAGGTAAGAGGGGCAAATGAACCCGTTACGAAGAGGTGAGTCTTTGTCTAGCTTAAGCTAATGTATTGGCAATCTCTGCTGCTCCTCACGACTACCAGTATTGTAGAAGTGTTGCGGACTTTCTCGTCAGGAAACTGTGTACAGCATCATGCTTTCATTGTCAACAATCGACATTGAAGCATGCGGCCCAGCTGCAGATAGCTTCGTATGAGATATGGTGGACTTATGGTAGCAGTCTCCGAGCCTTATTGACTCGGGAGGCCCTCTAGGCTGTAGAAGTCTCTAGAAATCACTTTAGACGTGGCTTTGGACACTTTTTTTTTGTTTTCTACAAGAGTTTCCACAGACGAGCATCGGTATTCCAGCTCACAGACGTTCCTGTTCTGCGAAGTACCACAAGTTGCACCTGAGAGATGCGCTACGAGAATCTATGTCTTTAGTAACTTTCAGGTCGCATTGTAGAGAATATATTCGGCCGTCATTGATCTCGGCATATAAGTTTTTTCCAGTCCTTATTGCACTCTCACCAGACTCGCTATGACGGATAAATCCGCTATTTAGCCAATAATCACCCTTATGCCCTTCGAGTTCAACTTGGCGCTCGGGTTGAAGAAATCATGCTTAACGTCAGCATCACTTCGATCTGTCTCAAATAGTTCCATCTTGAATCGGCCGCCGAACACCGCCGCCAACGTCAGAAAGATCTCGGCTTTCGCCAGGTTCAGACCTAGACACGCCCTACTGCCTTTGCTGAAGTTCATCAAATACTTTTCAAGTCGCTCTGCTCCTGGCTCGAGCCAACGCTCAGGGCGGAACACCTTTGGCTCAGGAAATAGGGCGGCGTTGTCGTGGGTTAGTATGGATGTCATGGCCACGGGAATGCCTGCCGGAATGAACCAATCTTTGTAAATGAGCGGGGCGTCCGGAGAGACACGCGTGAGGCGCGACACTATGCCGTATGAAATACGGAAGCCTTCCTTCACCACCGCGTTCAAGTAGACCAGCTTCTCAAGCTCGCGCAGGGGCGGAATCTCGGTTGGATTCGGCATGTGCGGCCGAAGCTCTGCTTGAAGCTTCTGGATGATTTCCGGGTTGGCCAGAAGGTGGTATGATGTCACTGAGAGGAAGTGCGCAGTCGTTATGGATCCAGCAGCGACGATAGTCTGTGCCTCATCGATGAGACGTTTGAGCGTCTTCTCGGATGAAGGAAGATCGCTTTTGAGCAGTTCATGGAAGATGGTTAGGTGCTTTGCCGTCGAATGGGCATCACTCTTCCCCTCCAGGATCGGTGCAACTTGCTGTTCCAGAGTCTGCAAATCATGTCAGCTTCACAGAACCATAATCTGTCCCTATACAGTACCGGGACAGCGAAAGTAAATACACACCCAACCAGCGTGGCTGTAAAAACCGCTGCTATTTTTCTCGTAACACGATATGGCACACATTTTTCTCGTAACGATCTTCGGGGGCACACAAAGAGACTCACACGCTGTGGAAAGTAGTGGTGTCTCGTATACGGACCAATAAGGAAGGATCAAACTATCTTGTAACGCACCTTCTGGAATTTTATTTGCGCCACAGTATTCGGATCAATTTTCTCCGCCAACCACGCAGGAGTTCCTAGAATCATTGGCAGAAAAAACGGAAACTGCTTATTAAGCAGGCTGAACTCGGATATTTTCATCATGAGTTCCACATATTCAGGCGCAAAATGCGGCTGGTCCAAATATCCGGTACTCTTTGCAAAGCTGTACTCAGTGATGATGTCCGTCGTCAGCGCCGAGTACGCTGCGTCGAACATGATAGGCTCCTTGGACGCCTTGAAATCCTCAAAGCGGCTACATAGCTTTGCGACAGCGCCGCGCAGCAAGGGCTCGAGGTTGTACACGGACTGCTTCGAAAAGAACGAGTTCAGCGGCACCCGCCGCGCACGGTGAAGCTCGTGCGACACGGTGGCGATCATGCTCCCGGGGTTCGCGAACATGTTCGCCGACCACGGTGATTTTTTGCGTCTCTTCCCGGCTCCAAGATAGAGATCTTCATAGAAGTCCGGATCGTCCACGTGAACCTCATACGGATTGATTCGGATGATAGGTCCTGCCTGGTGTCACTTGGTCGCTCGCTTGTAGAGAGCGGGGAAATGAGGGGAGAAGGAGCAGGAGGAGGAGAAACGAGGAAGAAATCGGAGGGAGGAGCTTTACGGAACAGAAACCGGAATGACGAGAAAGGCACGGAAGAACCAGTGGGGATGAGGGGAGAAAGAGGGGCAAAGGGGGCCCTACCGTATTTCTTGTGCAATTCCTGGATATGAAAAGTAAACCGACCGCGCAGAATAACATCGTAGTAGAACTCATACCACAAAGTGAGGGCAGCGAGTTTTGGGCCAGGGAACTTTGCAATCGGGCTGAAATGTAAACGGTAGATTGCCCCCGCGATGAGGTACAGCGAGAGAGCCCCAAGCCCAACGCCCAGCAACTGGGTGGAAGTCAATTCTTGCGCGACTGAGATCATGGTTACTGGGGAGTTTGGATTCCGTATGACCGCGGGGAGTTGGAGGAGCGGGTAAGCCCGGAGACCCGTGTGAGGGGATGCCGGGCTTCATAAATACACAGTCAGACGCAAAGCAGTCAGGCTTTCTGCCGTACTCTCCATGTTTGGCTCAGCTGCACCCCCCAGCGGAGCGGCATGCTGACCTGTACGACATGAAAGATGCAGATAGCGTGGTCCAATGGCTAGATTCGCTTTGGAAACCTAAATCCTGGTTGGGCAATGTATCCGATGTCAGAATAAGCACGAGTATGACTGTGGAGGTGTGGGCCGGTAATGCGGGGGCGGTTGTGGCTAGATCCTTGCATGTAATCAACTTCCTTTTGTTCTTTGCAGAGCTCACACGGAGCAACGATCATCCAAGCTGAAGAGCGCAGATGGCTTCTTTTTTAAGTTTTCCAAGAATTAGTACTGGCAAAGTAAATGATAAGAACGGGGTAGCAAAGCCTGTGTTTCAATACATTCTTGCCGATTTGGCTTAGCTCAGCTGTATCTCCGTGCTGCAATGGCATCTGTTAGGCTGGATTCAGGTTCATCAAGAACGCATAAACCTAGTATGATTAGCTCGTCTATGCGTTCCTATGCTCAAATGGATCATTATATGCATTCAAGACTCTCATGCACGTCCGTCTAACCGTTAGAGCTTCAGCCGAGGCCGACAGTACACCTCCAACATTTTACCATCGAATACAACGTTGTAAAGACTGCGGCGAGCGAATAATTCATGTTTATGGCTGCTTTTGATCTGCTGTCTTCAGGTCTGAATTGCCTGTGGCGGGTTGGGGCTCTCTTCGATAGAGTTGTAGGCTCGTGGCAGATTGCGATATTCGACGTGTCAAAGAGATGGTCGAAACGAGAAGATGACTCAGAAGGCGTCCGTGAGGCCATGGAAATGGAGAGCGTGATTGAGTGTGCTCCCAGGACAAAAGACGCGCCTCCTTTATCGCCGATCGCAATGGGATGTGGCTTTTGACGCTCTACATGGTGTCGGTTCGCATAGTATTGTAGGAGCAGAGTATATGGAGTTGAAGTATTCATCGGGTCGCGAAGAGTGTATTTCTTACCACACGTTCGATTGTAGATGAATGTTCTAGATTCTCGCATGTACGCCCCTGTAACCCTGCTACTATGCGAACAGACTGCGTATTTGGTCAGCCAGTTGGTGTCACCCGGAGGGAGGGCAAGCGGGAGGGGCAAGGGGGGAGGCGACAGGACTGTCTCATCACCACGACATAGGTCCGCACAGCTTGCGTGGTAATGCTGACAAGAGGCTGTAAGTCTCACGTCTATTGATCCTGCCGGCGCATCCCGCCTCTGGTTTCGCGGTGCCGTCAATGGCTTTGGCGAGAGAACGGGTGGCGGTTGAGGGGCGGGGGGCAAGTCGGGCATTTTACGTTACTCGGGGACTTTCGCGCCATGGTTCCAAAGTCGCCGCGCACTCCTCGCCATCCGCCGCACACGTGTGGCAGGGTCTCCGGGGTTTTTGAGGGCAGACGGTTGTTTCGTGCGTGCAGTGCCACAGTGCGTCACACGTGGAGCCGCTTCATGCGCTGCTGGCTCATTCCGGCTACTAGCGAAGCCGTTACCGCCGAGAGACCCAGCGCCGAAGCCGGACAGCCTTCGCAGCGTCGAGGGAGCAGCCGTATGCCCGGCGGCGCAAGCACGAGGGGCAGAGGAGAGGGGGAAAGCGCAAGACGGCGGCGTCTCTGGCCGCAGCGAGGCGCGGCCGGCCGCAGGACGCCAGCAGGCCGCCGCCCGCGTCGCAGGCTCCGCCCTCCGCCGCGGAAATTCTGGGCCCGCTGTGCGAGAGGCCTGGAGAGCATCGGAGATCCAAGCGCCGGGTTAGTGCTGCCGGCAGTTGCTGAAGGAAAAAATCACGTACGCTGCGGTATCCTTGAGTCATCTGGAGAAACAACAAGTATCCTCAGAGCCTCAGCGTGTTCGAGAGGTACTCTTGTCGGCCGATTCAACTCGCTGTCAAACCTAAAAATCCCGATGCCGATCGTCCGCAGCGCCAGCGCTCCTCTCCGCCGACTCCCACTGCTGGAGCGGCGGGCCAGTTCGCCGATACTTATTTTTTCGCGGCGCCCGCTCCCCACCCTCACGCGCGCGACGCTGAGCAAACCACCGCCGCCGTCGCTGTTCGCCGACGCCCGCCCTTTCTCCAGCAGCCCCGCAGCCATGGTCGCCGCAAAGATCGATGGCAATGCCATCGCGAAGAGCATCCGCGAGCGCCTGCACGAGGAGATCCGCGAGAAGCAGCAGCGCAACCCGCGCTACCGCCCTGCTCTGCGCATCATCCAGGGTGCGTCCCCGCCCCCCGCGCCTGCTGCGCCCGCCGTCTGCTAACTGCTGCGAACAGTCGGCGACCGCTCTGATTCGAGTAAGTGACCGCGCCGCGGCTTGCTGAGCCTCAATTGACCCGTGCAGGCACCTATGTGCGCATGAAGCTGAAGGCCGCCGAGGAGGTACGCGTGCCCCGCCATCGCCCCAGCCCCGTCGCGCGCCCGCTGACTCTCTCCAGTCCGGCATCGACTGCAAGCTCGAGAAGCTCCCGGAGGACATCACCGAGGCGGAGCTGCTGCAGAAGATCACGAACTTCAACAACGACCCCGCCATCCACGGCATCCTCGTCCAGCTGCCCGTGCCCAAGCACATCTCCGAATACAACATCACCTCTGCCGTGGCAGACGAGAAGGATGTGGACGGATTCGGCGTCCCCAACATCGGCGAGCTCGCCAAGCGCGGCGGCCGTCCTCTGTTCACCCCGTGCACGCCGAAGGGCGTCATGGTGCTGCTTGAGAGCACCGGCGTCGACATCCAGGGCAAGAACGCCGTCGTAATCGGCCGCAGCGACATTGTCGGCAGCCCCGTGAGCTACCTGCTGAAAAACGCGGACGCCACGGTCACCGTCTGCCACTCCAAGACGCAGGACCTGCCCGAGCTGGTCAAGAAGGCCGACATCGTTGTCGCCGCCATTGGCAAGGCCGGCTTCGTCAAGGGCGACTGGATCAAGCCTGGCGCCGTCGTCGTTGACGTCGGCACCAACTACATTCCCGATGAGACCAAGAAGTCGGGCCAGAGGCTGGTCGGCGATGTCGACTTCGATTCGGCCGCCGAGGTCGCCTCCCACATCACTCCCGTGCCCGGCGGTGTCGGTCCGATGACTGTTGCCATGCTGCTCCAGAACGTCGTCGATTCGGCCAACCACTACTTCGAGGAGCAGAAGGCGCGTCATGTCACGCCTCTGCCTCTCAAGCTCCAGCAGCCCGTTCCCTCTGACATTGCCATTTCTCGCGCCCAACAGCCCAAGCTGATCAACAAGGTCGCCGAGGAAATCGGCATTGCCAAGCACGAACTGGAGCCCTATGGCGCCTACAAGGCCAAGGTTGACCTTTCGCTGCTCAAGCGTCTTGAGCACCGCCGTGACGGACGTTACGTCGTCGTTACTGGCATCACGCCCACCCCCCTCGGTGAGGGCAAGTCAACCACCACCATGGGTCTGACTCAGGCTTTGGCTGCTCACCTTGGCCGTGTGTCCTTTGCCAACGTCCGCCAGCCCAGCCAGGGCCCGACATTCGGTATCAAGGGCGGTGCCGCCGGTGGTGGCTACAGCCAGGTCATTCCCATGGACGAGTTCAACATGCATCTTACTGGTGACATTCACGCCATCACGGCTGCGAACAACCTTCTCGCAGCAGCCATTGAGACCAGGATTTTCCACGAGAACACCCAAAAGGATGGCCCTCTCTACAGGCGGTTGGTGCCGGCCAAGAAGGGCAAGAGGGAGTTCGTTCCCGTCATGTTCCGCCGCCTGAAGAAGCTTGGCATTAACAAGACCAACCCCGACGACTTGACCGAGGAGGAGATCCGCCGCTTCGCTAGGCTGGACATCGACCCTGACACCATCACTTGGAGGCGTGTGCTTGACGTCAACGACAGGCACCTGCGCGGCGTCACTGTTGGTACCGCACCGACCGAGAAGGGCCAGACCCGCGAGAGTGGCTTCGACATCTCCGTCGCTAGCGAGTGTATGGCTGTCCTTGCTCTTAGCAACGACCTTGCCGACATGCGTGAGCGTCTCGGCCGCATGGTCGTCGCCAGCTCCCGCAGCGGTGAGCCCATCACTGCTGACGACATTGGTGCTGGTGGTGCTCTTACTGCCCTGATGAAGGATGCCATCAAGCCCAACCTCATGCAAACCCTTGAGGGTACGCCCGTCTTTGTTCACGCCGGTCCTTTCGCCAACATCTCCATCGGTGCGTCCTCGGTCTTGGCCGACAAGCTTGCGCTCAAGCTCGCCGGTACCGAGCTCGACGAGGACCACAACGCCAAGACTGGTTTCGTCGTGACCGAGGCCGGCTTCGACTTCACCATGGGTGGTGAGCGCTTCTTCAACATCAAGTGTCGGTCTTCCGGCCTTGTTCCCGACGTCGTGGTCATCGTTGCTACGGTTCGCGCTCTCAAGGTCCACGGTGGCGGTCCCGACATCGCCCCTGGTGCCCAGCTGCCCGAGGTCTACCGCACCGAGAACGTTGAGATCCTTCGCAAGGGCTGTGTCAACCTGAAGAAGCACATCTCCAACGCCAAGCAATTCGGCGTGCCGGTTGTCGTTGCCATCAACAAGTTCGAGACTGACACCGAGGCTGAGATCGCTGTCATCAGAGAGGAGGCTCTGGCCGCTGGTGCCGAGGATGCCATCACGTCCAACCACTGGGCTGAGGGTGGCAAGGGTGCCATCGATCTGGCCAAGGGTGTTGTTGCAGCCAGCGAGAAGCCCAAGGACTTCAAGCTTCTCTACGATCTCGAGGGCACGGTCCAGGAGCGTATCGAGCGCATCGGCAAGATCATGTACGGCGCGGAGAAGGTCGAGTTCAGCGAGCTCGCCCAGAAGAAGGTCGACACCTACGTCAAGCAGGGCTTGGGCAACCTGCCTATCTGCGTTGCGAAGACGCAGTACAGTCTGTCCCACGACCCCGCTCTCAAGGGCGCACCGGAGGGCTTCACTGTCCCCATCCGTGATGTCCGCATGGCCGCTGGTGCAGGTTACCTGTAAGTTCCTTTATTCCGTCGCACCGAGGCAACATGTTCCGCTAACTCAGCTCCACAGGTATGCCCTTGCTGCTGACATCCAGACCATTCCCGGCCTGCCTACCGCTCCCGGCTACCTCAACGTCGATGTCGACTCTGAGACCGGCGAGATCGACGGCCTGTTCTAGGCCGATCTTTCCTGAGCTGAGGCCATCGTCTTCTGCTTCGTCAGTGTTGTTAGTCCTATGATTGCGCTCTCCACAGTGCATATTGTTGCTCGTTTTTGGCATTTGTGTACATGTTCGCCTTCAACGTCGGTCCGCGGTCGAGATTTCCAGGGCACCGGGTTATGAAAAGTGCTTCCTCAACAAGCATCGGGTGTCTGGAGTTTGAGAAAAAGAGAACAGAAAAAAGGTTCTGCGCTGGTTTCATGGGTGGGAAGGAAGAGAAGGATCCAAGACTCGCGGTTTTCACGCCGCTAGATACCCTCGGTGGGATAGTCCGCTTCATCAGCGACGTCAATATAGTAAACATTGTTCAACCAAGATGCCGAGGCACTGGAGCGGTCTCACGTACGGAGCACGCCGTCTTACCTGGCCGCCACGACTACGGGCGCCTTGTCAAGGTACGGAGGTGATCAGCGACTCGAAGACTGCAAACTAGCCGTGACAAGGAAGCGCACGCACTACCAGGACTGGGGCATCCATCAGGCGTCTCGTCGACTGCTGATCTGGTCTCCGAAACCTCCGTCCGGCCAGCATCGTCACCATCCAGGCAGCAGACTCGCGGGGACCAGCTCGTACTCGGCGGCATCAGCGTGGTGGTGATGCAGCACGCAAGTGCGAGCATCGGCGGGCCTGACGAGTACAAAAACGTCATCTCAAGAGAATGCCGCTGGTAGCCGCCCCTAAACCCCGCAGATGAACCCACTATTCGCTCAGGAACCCATGACGCCCGGTCCGTGCCGCCGCGCAAATTTTTGCTAGCCTCGCTACCACAGCTCGCCCGCGTCGTTGCGCTTCAGTTGCTGTTACGCGAAAATTAGACGCTTTCGAAGGCACCTAGAAGTCAATTGTCAGGAGAGAAGGTCGCATCGAAGCTGCTGCATGCGGGGGGAGATCGAGGACCCTGCTGGAGCCCCGGATTGCATGCGGGGGGGCGTCGATCGATGGCCGCCTGTCGAGGAGTTCGACCACAGCGAGCGGCCTGCAGCTGGGGGGCAAGCACGACGAACGGTCGGTCCGTAACCGTTGCACCGACTGATCCCAACCGTGACGGGACAAAGGTCCTAGCGGACGTCTTGTGCTCCCCAGTATAAGACCTTCTGTCATTTCCTCTACATCTGCCCTCTGTCGCTCCCATACTTCGACCATCCGACTTTCCATCCCTCATCGCCAGCATGTCCGCTCCCCCGGGCAACGAGACGGTCATGCCCAAGGGCTCGCAAGAGTCGCTGCCGGCGTACGGTGGCTACGACGAGAAGGAGGGCGGCGATGTGATCCACATCCCGCAGACGGCGCAGGCCGCGTACAAGGGCATCTTCTCGCCGCGGCGGATGCAGGTCATCGCGCTGGGAGGGTCCATCGGCTCGGGCTTGTTCATCACCACGGGGCGCGGCCTGCGAACCGGCGGCCCCGGCGGTTTCGTCTTCGGCTACGGCTACGTCGCCATCCTGGTGTGGTGCGTGCTGCAGCTGCTCACCGAGATGACCATCGCATTCCCCGTCTCAGGGAACCTTTTTACCTACGCTGATCGGTGGGTCGACCCCGCCCTGGCTTTTGCGGCCGGCTTCGCCGAGTGGTTGGGCTGGACCGCCGTCGTTGCGGCCGAGGCCACAATGTTTACCGTCTTGATCAATTTTTGGGCTGATGGGAGCGTGCATGATGCTGTGTGGTGTGAGTATCTGTGTTCGAGTCCAAAGGTGGAGATGCCGTCCTCTTACATGTCATCCGTTGCTAGTAACCATATTCCTCATCATCACCTTTGGACTGTTCTTCCTGCCCAGCAAGGCGTTTGCTTGGTTTGAGTACTGCACCTCCCTGGTCAAGGTCACCGCCTTCTTGACCATTTTCTTCTCCTCGATTGCCATCATGGCCGGCGGCGGTGCTAATGGCAAAGTCCACACCGGCGAGACGTGGAGAGACTCCAAGAAATTCATCAATGGCTTTGCGGTACGTCCCTCCGGTCCAAGCCTGAGAGGGAGCTGTTTCTGATCATTGTTTTCCAAACAGGGCATCGCACAATGCATGATGCTTGCCTGCTGGGCCTACGGCGACCAAGTCTTCATCGGCATCATGGGTGGCGAGGCCTTCTTCCCGCGTCTCGCCATGGCCCGCGCTTGTAAGATGGTTACGGGCCGCATGTTTGTAATTTACATGATGTCTGTCATGTGGATCTCGCTGCTCGTTCCGCCCTCGGATCCGCGCCTGTACGGCGGTTCCTCCACGACCGCCTCCCCCTTCATCATCATGATGCAGAATGCCGGCATCAAGGGCTTACCTCACTTCCTGAACGCCGTCATCGTCGTGGGTGTGACGGCCATCGCTTGCGAGAGTATCTACATTGCTTCGCGTACGCTGCGGTCGTTGGCGGCGCAGGGCCTGATCTGGAAGTTCATGGCGTCGGTCGACTCAAAGGGACGGCCGCGGTGGAGCCTGTTCGTCACGAGCGTCGTCGGCGTGACCCTGACGTACATCAACCTGTCCAGTAAGTCACCCTCGTACCAAAAACATCAGCCAAACCCCTCCGCCTTTCACTAAAATCGAGCCCAAAAAACAGGCGGCGGTGTCGAGGTCTTCACCTGGTTCACCTCCATCACCTCCTCCTCCTTCTTCTCCATCTGGATCGTCCTCGTCATCGTCTCCTGGCGCTTCCGCGCCGCCCTGAAGGCCCAGAACGACCCGCTCTTCACGCAGGTCTACGCGTGGCAGGCGACGCTCTGGCCGTTTACGCTGGCCTGGCTGGCGCTGGGCTGCGGCCTGCTGACCGCCGCGTGCATCTACATCGGCCTGTACCCCGTCGACGGCGAGGGCCTGTCCGTCGAGTCGTTCTTCCAGTACGTGCTCGGCTTGATCTTGATCCTCGCCAGCTACGTCGGCTACAAGATCGTCTTCCGCACCAAGATTCGGGACCTCAAGACTGTGGATCTGGTGTCCGATCGCAGGCCCCTGACGGATGATGATATTGCCGAGTTGGATGCGTATTACAAGCAGTCTATTTATAGGAGGTTTGCGAGCTACTTTACGATCTGGTAGAAAGAGGATGCATCATACATGGGGGCTAAAGGGAGGGCGTGAAAGCAAAGTTCTGCTTCAGTTTTGGTTTTTCCCGAGAAGGGATTAGACTTCCGGAGAGGAGAGGATTTCTCACAGGTAACCTCCCCGGGGCAAGGTATCGTTAGTAGAGGGAAAGCTTCATGATTGGGACTGCGTAGACGTCGGATGATGATCGCAATTCGCTTGGTACGACCTTTGATGACTTGGGTAGACGAGCATTATGAGATACCGTTTTCCCTGATCAGCTGCGTTCTGCAGGACTCTTCTCGTAATGTTTGTTCCGATATGATTTCCCGAAATGTGGCGTTAAGGTGGCAATATATGGTCCTCTTTTCTTCAGCTTATTCTGAAACCTGTTCGGAAAAAAAAAAGTTTGCTGTGGAGGAGCTGAAGGTGCATTCGTACAACACAAAGCGTCTGTGCCCAAATTAAGTAATAGCAATGAATTGTATGGTTATCTCTTTGGGCATGTTTCACCGTTTGGGTATACGAATGCCTGACCTCCGAGGATACAGTGAATGCTTTTTCCCAATCCAGCAATCCAATCGTTGCTTATCCGCTTTCCATATATCTGGCTACGGAGCAGCCTATTCGCTGTCGCTGCTGCTACTGTCATCACTGCTGCGGTCATCGTCAGACTCCGATTCCGATCCCGACTCCGATTCGTCACTGTCAGAAGTCGTGTCGCTCGAGCTGCTAGACACAACTGAGCTCTCATCATCGGAGCTCTCCTCCTCGCTGCTGCTGGACTCGTCCTCGCTACTGCTGCTTTCGCTGCTGCTGCTGCTGTCATCATCCGGCACGCCCGTGCGCGCCTTCCTGCGACGAGCCGGCTTCCTGTTCCCTGGCAACTGCACCGCCTCCTCCGTCTTCTGCTGCGCTCCCGGCCCGACGGCAGGCGACTTAGCCGGCGGCGGCGGCGCAACGTCGCCGAGAGCGCGGAGAATCTCCTCTGCGCGCCGGCGCTTGGCCAGCTTCTGCTTGAACTCGTCGCTCTGCTCTTCTGCCGCGCGCTCGGCTTCGCGGCGCCGCTTCTTGTCGGCCTTCAGCTGCTTCTGGAGCGCGGCGTCTTCGGCAGCCTGGCGGGCGGCGGGATCATCCATGGAGGCCTTGACGTCTTCGGTCTCCTTGAGGACTTCTTGGGCTTGCTGCTGCAGGCGGTGGCGGCCGGCTGCGCCTTGGAGCCCGGCGATGTAGGCGGCGACGGCGGGATCGTGGGATTCGGGGACGCGGTAGGGGTTGAAGAGATTTTTGAGGAGCTCGATCTGCAGCTTCTTGTTGAACTTCCAGCTGGAGCGGTCGGCGTGGTATTGGTGCAGGTAGGCGAGGTAGGGCGGCAGTTGCGCAGCTTCACTTGCGGTCTCGGCGGCTTTTGCAGCTTTGCGCTGCTCCTTCTTGGCCTTTTTGAGGTCCTGCTTCGACGGGGGTTTGAGGTTGGCTGCTGGGATTTTGGGGTCTTCTTCCTCGAGCGCGGCCGACTCTGTGCTGGGGACGATGGAGTCTTCTGCGGATGATTCGGTCTGCGAACTGGCCCAGGCTTTGAACATCTGCTGGGCGCTGTCGCCGTCGGATTTCTTTGTGTCGGGGGTGAATGTCACGGACTTCTTGCGTCTGAGCGAGGACGCCTTGACCGGGGTGGAGAATGTTGTGTTTCTTGCTTGGTCTGCGGAGTGAGTTGATTCTGAGGTGGTCCGGTCCGGAAGAGCGTCGGAAGACCTGGACTTCTTGTCGCGCCTCTTGTCCTTCTTGGAAGTCTTTTCCGGAGTGGATGCGCGGTCTTGGGGTGGTTGCTCGTCAGACTGGTCCAGCTTCCGCTTCTTGGACTTTTTCTTCGCAGGAGTTTCGTTCTCAGGGTCCTTTGCAGCAGCTTCGCCCTCCTCCTCTCTATGGCGCCTCTTCTTGGAAGCCGAGCCACGGTCGGGCGGGCTGGCGGGACTTTGGGTGTCCTCATTTGCGTACTTGAGCTTCAGGCCCAGCCGTTTCCAGGCCGGGACGTGGGGGGTAGAAGCCGGACTCGCCGCCATTGTGCACGCCGTACAGGAAGCCTCTATGCCGGAACCGAGCAGAGCAGGATTCGGTGACGCCGCGCGAGGAGGGACGCCAGCAGTCGCAGGAGGACGAGGCAGCCAGAAAAAATCCCACGGCGGCGCTGATTGGCGGCGGCGGCAGGCGGCGATCATGCCTGGGGTGGCCCATGCTCGCGCGCCCTCGCAGGCTCCGAACAGCAACGCGTGCGTTGACATAGCTCGACAGCTCCATCACCCTCGCCCGCCCCTCCACCCTCCCCATCGCAGCTCTGCAGCCCCGCTCGCTACGCGCTACGACTCCCATCGCTGCAGCCGAGTCTCCGTCCCGCTGAAATATACGTCGCCATGTCGGGTGCGTCGCCCTCGCTGCCCGCACCGCCGCGCGAGCTCCCAGAGCTGACCGACTGCTGTTGAACAGGAAGCGCAGGCTACGACAGGCACATCACCATCTTCTCCGACCAGGGTCGTCTGTACCAAGTCGGTACGTTCTTGCTCCCCGCCCTCCCCGCCGGACGAGCCAATCCAGGCTCAAGCCGCAGACAAGCGTGCGCAGGGCTGACGGGGGTGCTGGAACATTGCAGAGTATGCGTTCAAGGCGATCACCGCGGCAAACATCACATCGGTGGGCGTGAGAGGCAAGGACTGCGCCGTCGTCCTGACGCAGAAGAAGGTCCCCGTACGTGTTGCTCCCGCCTGGCCGCAGCACAGGCCGTGGTTCTGACGTAACGGCGTGTAGGATAAGCTCATCGACCCGGCCTCCGTCTCGTATGTGTTCAAGCTGTCGCCGTCGGTGGGCTGCGTCATGACCGGCTCCATCGCCGATGCCCGCGCGTCCGTCATGCGTGCGCAGGGTGAGGCGGCCGAGTTCCGCTACAAGTACGGGTACGAGATGCCCTGCGACGTGCTGGCGAAGCGGATAGCCAACATCAGCCAGGTGTACACGCAGCGGGTGAGTTGCATTTGCGGAAAATCGTGGGCCGTGTGCTGATGGCTGTGCGCAGGCTTACATGCGACCGCTCGGCGTTGCCATGACGCTGATCTCGGTCGACTCGGAATACGGCCCTCAGCTCTACAAGTGCGACCCGGCGGGCTACTATGTCGGCTACAAGGCCACGGCATCGGGCCCCAAGACGCAGGAGGCGCTCAACTTCCTGGAGAAGAAGCTGAAGAACCGCGACTGCGCCGAGGGCGACTGGAAGGACGTGGTCGAGCTGGGCATCTCGACGCTGAGCCAGGTGCTGAGCGTCGACTTCAAGAAGGGCGAGCTGGAGATCGGCATCGTCGGCGGCCCGCGCGCTGACGGGCAGGCCGGCACCGACCCGGAGTTCCGCGTGCTCAGCGAGGACGAGATCGACGAGCGGTTACAGGCCATTGCGGACAAGGACTGAGCGGCGGGATGGCGGCGATTACGCCCTTGAGCCGGGCAGGGGGGGCATCGTCGGGAATCTGGTGCGACGGGCGCGCGTGCATCATCCGGGCAGGGGCGCTCAGCCGCGACAGGACGTCTTGTATGTACCAGTAGCTCTTTTTCGGCCAGCAAGACGCCGCTTCAGCTCGGACTCGTCCCTTTTCGTATTGGAGACACAGCCGCCAGCGTGGCGGGCGCCGGCACGCGCTGATGGGGGCGCACCGCAGGTTCAAGCGAGGGCGCTGCTGCTAATTTTGCGCGTGGCAGCCAATCCTCAGCCTCGCCGGCGCTCTTCAGCGATAACGTGAGCGGCCGCAATGGGGCGTCGTCTCGGTGCCTTTAGCTGCCTTGGGACGTGGCGGCTGGGCGTGGCGCGCGCAGAGCTGACTTCGACCGCAAGCGATCCACTCCCCACCGACTCTCCGCGCCCGTGACTGTGCATCCCTTTCAGCTTCCTCTGCACCGTTGCCCTCTTTTCGTGCTGTGAAGATTCGCGCCCGTCGTCATGGCCGCCGCCGATCTGGCCGCATCGCCTCCTCCCCTGCGTCGCTGAACACCGCGCCATCGCCCAGCTGGTCAAGCCCGCCGTGCTGAGCTCCACTGCCGTACCATGCTCGGCACGCGCACAGGCGGCGGGAGGAGCCATGAGCCGGACCCTTCTTGCAACGCTGCTGGCGCCCGCCGTTACCTGGCTCTGTTCTTCCTTCGTCCGCACCGTCCGCACGCGTAGTGCCATGGACGTGCCGTTCAAATATAACCACCCTCGCGGCCGTCCACGCCGCACCGGCAAGTGAGGTTAGTCTTTCGTTGATCCCCTCGACGCCCACGGCCGCTACTTCTTCTCTTCCCATCCTCTCCCCTGTCTTCTTTCCTCTTTCGTGTAATTGTAATTGCTTTTCGCCATGGCCGACGGACGTAAGTCTTCCTGTTGCTGGCCATCCTCTCTTTCCCCCTCCAGCCCGGCCTCCAAACCGCTTCTCCCGTCACTAAGACTCTCTCCGTCCAGTCAACGATGCCCGTGCCATCCGCATTGCCGAGATCATGACGGACTTTCGGAATCTGCAGCACTACATTGCCCAGATCAGGGTCTCCCCGTCGCCGGAAGAGTTTTACCTGGAAGGCTACACTCTCCTCCGTCAGTGCCACGCCGAGGCTCAGGCTGTCCTCGCCGCGCCCTTCAACGCCAACACCCCCCCGGGCGATGAGCCGGAGCGGCAGCGGGTGCTTCTCAAAGCGTACGACTTCCTCCAGAGCAGCCGTGGACGCCGGGGGAAACCCACGTTGTGACGTCATTCCTGACAGTCCTCTCCACTAGGGTGCTCCTCGATGCCAGCATACGCCGTTTCCGGTGCCAGAGGATATACCTCCGCGCGACCGCAGCAATGCGCTGGATCAATTCCCGAAACGCCATCTTCAGGGACGAGAGTGCCGACAGTGTGGATCCTGCGGCGCTTCAGGGGGTTGGCAACGCTTTGCAAGCCGTAAGTGGCTCTTTACGACAGTCCTCCCTCCTGGAATCTTGGGACGCGGGTCCGAAGGATGCGAAGGAATGCAGAGTGCAAAGACTAATGCGCGCAATTAGGAGCTTGCAAACATCACGGACGACTACGTCGACTACAGCCTCCGGTCCCAGGATTTGGCGCATGGGAAGTGGCTCAACGAGGACCCAGATCTTGCCACAATCCAGCAGTATGTCTACTCCTCATAGTCAGGACGCTGCTATGAAGTTTCCGGATACATGTCCTCAGCGACGAAGCCGAACGCGCAACCCGGAGTTGAGGCCTGGTGCCTCGCATACTTTCACGGCCTAGACTGCATGCGCTCTGGCTATTTCCATATTTTGTTTTCCTTTAGACGAATTCCGCCCATTAAAGTCCAGGAGACTCATGAATCATCTCAGCACAATACCCCTATCGTATTCTTAGCGTTCCAGCGTTACTTTCTTTGCTCATCGTGTCAAGCTGTTGATCGGCCAAGATACTAAAAGCATTTCCATGTTTCTTTCAGTATACACATGCAAAATCATTGGTATTGAGCGTTTCTTTTACTGTTTTGTTTTTTGCTATTTCCATTGACCTGATCTGATTTGTCCGCCATCATTTACTAAAAGCCTTGAACGATGTATTAACAGATGTACCAACTCATGTAGCCAGTTTCTGTACTCTGTACTGGTATTTCACAAATCTTTCCGCCCCTTTGCGAATGCGAGGGCGAGATCTCCGAATCCAACTGCCGAGAGAGTAATCGTCACTGCTGCCATCATGACCAACATGTACAAATTCTCCGACTGGCACACCGGCAAACCCGCTACCATTCCATTGCATGATCGCTTGGAAGGACCGAAAAGATCGGGCGAGACACCGTTCGAATTCCCGCCTTTGAAAACCCGTCCGGCGTCCGACGCAGCAGAAAAAGCCTTACAGCCACACTTCGTACGTCTAGACCCTCTTCTCCACCGGCCAAATATGCGCCATACGGCGCATGACTCTAGCGCCTGCCCGTCAAATGGAGCAAATGTACGTGTCCTCTCAACGGCGTGTCCGGCGCTTATGCACCCCACAACGATTGTGAATGACGAACAATTGTGGGCACGTGTTCACATGCTGTCTTCCCATTCAAACCGGTGTTTCGTTCCTTGCCGCGTGGGTCCCGCTGGCGGGCAGCGCGGACCCCCGGCTACCGCGTTCGATGGGGTAGCCTACCGTACTTTTTTTTTTTACTAACGTTGGGTAGCCCCCAACAACCGGGCGGTCCCGGCGGGGCCCCTGTACCGAACACGACCATACGGACCACTCGAAATGATTGGTTAGAAGGGAAATTTACACCCTAAACAGTGTGGATATCAGCCACATGGACCACGAACTCCTGGCTTGGCGGTTCTAGAGTCAAGAAAAGAACGCACCGGCGCCCGTTATTTTGTTTTAGACGGGTCGTCGAACCAGTCGACGCATGCAAGATCGCTGGTTCGACCGTACCTTTTGAACCGTTTTGTATATTCCGTTGGGCATTTCCTAAGCTTTGTGGCCCTCTCTCTCTTTCTCTCTCTAACGTTGGCTATTGTACTTAAACTCTTTTTTTCCCTTCGGAGAACCACTAATTGGCTGCGCCCGATCGGAGGACCAATCGCACTTTCCTTCCACCTTTCAACTGTCGACGCCCTTTCCTAACTTGTAACACACGGCAAACTCAAACACTGACAAGCAATGCACTAAATGATGACCCCTCGCCCGGTCAAAGACGAACTTCATCTCAGTCCCCCTTTTTAGGACATGTCGGCATTCTCGGGCGTAGAGGAAGAAACATTTCCCGGATGGCATTGGCTTTGAAATACGGGGTTCTGGAGGAAGGCGGCTAGAAGAGTTATGGGTGAATGAGGAAGACAGCCCGACGCCCAACGCTTGGCCAGAGCAAATTGGTTGTTGCGCGAGCAATAGTCACAGCAATAGTGTGGCAGAGGGAAGAGTTCGACGCATCCGTCCATGCAGATGCATTTCCGCCAATCCGCCCATCGCTACCAGCACAGCGGGACGATGCCGACCTAGCAGGGAACGCTTCCCAAATCTTATTCCCGCGAATAGCTGTAGTGGAGTGAACTGAGAGATGAGGCGATACGTAATCCGGGGACGGGAAACGCCGACGGCGCTGGTCCATGGGAGGAAGGAGTAAAATGAAAGTGGAAGACGACTTGGAGAGTTTGAGCAAGAATTCAAATCACTGATGTATTGGATTGATTCCGCTCCTTCTCCTTCCTTTCCCTTTGAGCCAGATGATCTGTGGAATCGAACGAAGGAGCGTGGATCCTGTAGGCATCGAGATCTGCAAAAACAGAGACGAGGCTGCGGAAATCCAGAAAAGCCCGGCTGGTAAAGAATCGAAAGAAGTGAACGTCGTTTCGCCCGCTTATCCAGCATCCTGATTACTTACCCTACATACGAAGCACCAGAATACGAAGCATCCGTGAAGAACCCCCAACCAAACTCAACACCAGTCGTCCCTTGCCGCCGTCCGTGCAGCCACATGGCTAGTCGGCGTAGATCCTCGCGCGTGCGCAAGACACACAGACACGATCTCTCATCCACCTTTGCTTTTCAGCCCGGGCACGCCGGCCGGCTCATCCGCCGCCGCCGCCGATCTTTCGCAAGGCAGCCACGAGGCAGATTTCCTCGCCATCGCTCTCTCGACCCTGAGCACCTGGCAAAAAGCGCACGCACGCCCCCGCTCGCTCAGGAAGGGGCTGCCCGCCCGACGCTTGTCGTCATTGCCGAATCTAGCGGTTTCGCCCCCAAACTAATGGGCCTAGCTCAGCTCGACTAATGTGCCTTAGCCAGCTGCGCAGGTGAACCCGTCACGCCGGACGCTATCTATCGAGAGGCGCTGGTGGCATGCATGCGTCAAGGGCGTCGGGCTGTCAATGCGCGAGGGCTGACAAAAAAAAAATAAAACCGCTACTCGAGATGGATCGATCAATGTCAGTGCGGGACGGACGGACGGAAAGGCACGGGCAGCGGCGATGCACGAGCGCTTGCAGTTGCAGTTGCAGTTGCAGTGGCAGTGGCAGTGGCAGTGTCAAAAGTGGTCATCGTCAATCGTTCCCCCCATCACACGCATCCACCGCTAGGTACTTACCGAGCGCACGCGCTACAGCTCGCTACAACATCGGCGCCGCCGCTTCAGCTGTCGACCACTAAAGCCAATGGGCGCGAAGAAGAGGCGCCCTGCACGCACGCCGTTTGCCCTGCCCACCTGCCTGCTGCTGCTGCTGCTGCAACGCAACCCACTCGCACTCGCCACGCCTCCACCCGTCTGCTTCTTCAGCCCAAAAGGTGGGGCCACCAGGAACTCGCGCGTGGAGACTGAGAAGGCGAAAAAAAAAGGAGAGTAATAATGAGGCGCAGGCGTTGTGCATGCATGTATGTACCTGATGAGGCGGCAACCATTGCTGATTGCATACGTGCGTAGAAACCCTACCAGTAGTACAACGTAGGCGCGTCGTCGTCGTCGTAGTCGTCCGTCCGCCGCCTAGCCGCGGATCCGAGTTCTCGGGACTGCGGGCGGGCTAATGCCGGTGAGGTCACGCAGAGGGAGGTAGAGGGTAAAGGGGGTTTGTGTTTTTCTTAGCGTACCCGCTGTATGCGTGTGCTGCTTAGCCGCCGAGTACGTAGAGGAAGGAAGGAACGTGGGTTTGGGAGGTGTGACGAAGAACAGCCTTGTTGACGAAAGGGGATTTGTTGCGTAGGAGGATGATCAGCATCGATGGATTCGGTGGATCTTCAGCCCAGTTCCGGGATGCGGCAAGGTTTAGCGATTGCAAGCATGGGCAATGACGAGAACTTATTGGTGTCTGCTCTATTGGTCGATAGATGTGGGAAATTGCTTGCAGGAGTACGAGGTCGGTTCGCATGGGGTTACAGCAGCAGTTCATCTGGACGTGGAGAGCGGACTTCCTGCAACACTCACATCCAGATGAATGCTTCAACTCATGTATTTATCCATACAGTATTGCAATACCATGCGAAACGACCTCGTAGCATCTCCTATGCCAAATGGTTGAAGAATAAGAACAGCGAGGAGAAGGAGAAGAAAAGGAGGCCTTCCTGGTATCGCGCCCACAGCACCTTACCTCAACACCAAGAACTTCCCGCCAAAAACGGGTTCAATGCAAGCAACCTTCCCCACCGACAATCATCCCTTCTTCTCTTCTCTGAAGCTGCCCTCCGCTGACTTCAGCCCCGATGATGCCTTCGTCTCCTTCTCGCCGCCCTCCCTCTCTCCTTTCCTCCTCGCGCTAGCCCCCCGTTTCCTGCGCACAGGTTGGTACACGTCGTTGAAATTCATGACCATGGCCAACCAGCGCATGTCCGCGTCGGGCTGATGGTACAGATCGCCCAGCAGCACATTTACCCTCGCCTTGAAATCTCTACTTAGCACGCCGAGCCTATTGCGCAAACCCTCGAGTACGTCATCCTCAGAGCCAGCATGGGCAGACAGAAGTGGCGGAGGGAAGGGGGAGTTGTCATCGTCCTTGCTAGTAGACGACGGGCGCAGGTTCGCTGGTGTGGCGGACGAGGAGATTGGAGAGGCGTTGGCTGAGTCGCGCTCGCTCACCCCCCATTTGCCTGCCGCCGTGCGCGTCTCGATCTTGGCGGCGCGCTCCTGCCGACGCGCAAACTCGGCCGTTGAGAAAGAGTACAGGCCGTCGACGACGCCCTTGTAAGCGAGCATGATCTTGAGAAGCTCGTGCAGCTGGCCCGTAAAGTCCATGCGGTCCGAGCCCAGAAGGCCCTTCCGCGTGATGTTGGTGAGGTATCGGGCGTGCGCCTGGATCAGATCGTCGAGCGTGCTCTCAGGCTTACGCATGCTAGCTTGCAGCTCGTTCCACGACGACTCGATCACCTCGAATAGGATGTAGTACTGGAGCTGGTTGACGAAGTGGATCATCTCGGCAACGGCGCAGCGAGCTTTCTTCCAGTCTTTCCCGACCTTATCTTCCACTGCGCCGAGGAACTGGCGCGCCGCAGTCATGCAGCGGCGCCACGTGCTGCCGAGCGCAAATTCGACGCGCTTGACGCGCCATAGGAAATTGAACACCTTGAGGTATTGCTTGCTGCCGTATGGTGTAACGATCACGTCGACCGGAGCGTCGATCTTGTACTCCAAGGTAAACACGTCCCATCCAATCTCTCCGTGGCTGAGTTCGAGCATACGGGAGTCCAACCTCCGCAGAACCTCTGGCGAATCGTATTGTGCGTTGGAGTTGCGGACTGCATGTTCGAGTTGGGCGGTCAAAGTGTGGCGGTATTGAGTGTTGGCAGGCTGGTCCAGATTCGAGGAGAGCGACTCCATCAGCACTTCGATGAAATCACCGGCGCCAAGAAGGATGTATTTTTTAAGCGCCTGCAAATGGTCAAAGAGCTTGAACTTGTCGGCCATAAGGTGTATCAAACGCGCCATAGTCGTTTTGTAGGCTTCTCCGATGTTGCGCTCCAGCGCGGCCGTGTCTCCGTAGCGAAGTTCCCGCGACGAGTCTTTGGAATAGCTCTCCACCCAGGCTGCATCACCACAACCGTACCGAATGAAATTCAGTGTCTTGCCGATGAGGAAGACTTTGTTTGCGAATTCGGGAGAGACAATTGAAGGAATCATCTTCTCGTTCAGCTTGTATTTGTCCTCCCAAACGCTCGTCGCGCCACCCTTGCCGGCATTCTCGTCATTAGGGTCCTCGTGTTGCTCGGATACGAAAAACTCGAGGAAGGGGTCTGATAGTTCTCCGTCGTAAATCCATTGTCGTAACATGTCATAGAAGGGTCGTGTCACATGAGCTAGCAGACGCTCTGCGAAAGCAACCACGAAGGGGTCGCCGTGAGAAAGAGAAAAGGAGTGGATCAAGGAGATAAGTTCGCCGCCCTTTTTGCCTACCTCATTGTTAGTGGCGCTGTTCTCAGTGTGCAAGGAATACACAATACCTTTAGATTCCTCTACGATCAGACTCATGAGCCGCAAGCCCATGGTGGCTTCTCGCGTCCATATTACGCATCTTTTCAAAGTCACACCAGCCTTACCAATGCCACGTCTCGGTTGAGAGTCGTCCAACATCGCCAGAGCTCGCCGTATTTGACCTTCGAGCGTGGCAACAAGACCAAGATATGCTCGAAGCTCGATCGCCAGAGCCGAACGCAGACTTTGCGTGACAAGACCGCCGTCAGAAGATTCGACGAATTGAGAAAGGTTGCGGTAGAGCAGGGACGGCTCCGCTAGAGTATGAAGAAGGCTCACCAGAGGAGCCGGGAGTGTCACGGGGAACTTGAGGATGGACAGGTCGGCGAAAATGAGGTTGGTGGAAGAAAGGCCTTGCAGTGTGAAGGGCAGGTCGCGCAGCAGAGCCGGTTCCGAAGGCTCGAAAGAAGTGAGAGAGGTGAATTTCTTCAGGGTCGGCGTCTCTGGCACGGGTTCTTCTTCCCTTTTGGCTTCGCGCGCTTTCCTGTCTGCCGTCTTGGGTCTATCTGCCGTTTTTGGTCTGTCTGCGGCTGATGCTCTAGCAGGATGTGATTCCTCCGCAGGCGGTAGTCGCTGGAGGCCCGCATTTGCGAAAGCTTCATTGAATGCCGGATTGTCCGCATATTGGGGCTCGTCGTGCTGCCTGCCGTACCGACTTGGAGAGAGGGGATCAGGCTCTACGAGCGGCTGGAAATTGGGGGCCTGTTCGGGGGAGCGAGGAGGGGAGCGAACGCCAGGCGGTAGGACAGGGAGGTCGGAGTCGGAGAGTTGGAAGAGGAAGTAGAGCATGGCCCATTTCTGGTTCAGCACGGGCTGCGACAGGAGCCTCGAGTATAGATTGGTGAAGCGCAAGGGCTTCTCGGGCGAGCTGTTCTCGCGCAGCACTGGAGCCGGGTCAGCAGCGGAGAGCGTCGAGAGCGAGCGGCAGGCGCACATTTCTTCTTGATGAGGTCGGCGGCATGGTTGACGTCGGACGCTACACCGGGTTCTCCAGCACTGCATGGCGGTTAGCAAAGGTCGTGGTGCGGAAGCGCGACTCTTGCCTGCCTATGGCGTCCAGCGCATAGTTGAAAGCGTCGTCGAAGCGCTGGTCGGCCGTGTCTTCGTCTTCGTCGGGGTACTGGGGGAGGAGATGCTCAAGGAGCTTCGATAGCGCGTGCTCGACGCGTTCCTCGGTGGTTTGCGGCATCGGGACGGCGTGCGCTCATCGCTGCGCGGAGTTGCGACTGGGGTGGACGCGTTGGGCGCCGGGACGACGTGATGTTTGCGGCGTCCGTCGCCCGGGCCAACCCCGGGCCAACCCCAGCCATGCATCACCACCACCTGAGCATTCGAACCTTGCTGTGTGCAACTCGTCTGACCAATTGCTCTCTATTGAGCATCCGATTGACGCGTTGGTGCTTACTCACCTGGCGCCGGCTGCAAGACTCAGCCTACGGAGTTGATGACACGACTTACCCCTCCAGAGCAGCTGCGGGGTCGAAACTCGCCACCCGACGGCTTATAAAAGCTCTCTTAAGAATTATTGCTAGCTTCTAGATGATCCATTGCAAGCGGAAAATCAGCGAACCCCATGGCTGAGCAAGGACGCACTGCGTACGTGATAGGTATAACTCTCAAAGCTCACAGCATCAAAAATACGTGCTGATATACCAGCAGGAGGTGCCAGTGGCATCGGGAAGGCTGTTGTTGAGATGCTCGTGGATAGAGGGTATCCAATCCGTCCGCTCCAGTCTCCAAGCCCCCTCACTAATACTAATCGTCAATCAGTGCCAAAGTCTTCATCGCAGACCGCGATATCTCGGGAGCGGAATCGTTGGCTGCGTCACTGAACCAGAAAGGCAAAGTTGCAACGTGCGCCCAGGCGGATATGGCGGACTGGGATCAGCAAGCCAGGGCCTTCGAAGCAGCAGTCGCAGAACTTGGCCGCATCGACTACGTTTTCCCCATAGCGGGTATCGGAGAGGCAAGGTGGCTTCAGAACCCCAACCCAACGGGCTTTGAGAAGCCGGACCTCAGAGTCTTGGATGTAGACCTGAAGGGGGTACTCTACGCCGTGGCGCTAGCTATACAGCAGTTTCGTCGGCAAGAAGTCGGCAAGGGAGGTTTCAGGGGAAAGCGTAAGTGAAGCATTGGCACCCATGCTCTTATGCATTGCTGACCAGTGTGAAAATGGCAGTCTGCTGCGTAGCATCCGTCTGCGGGCTTTACTTTGTGCCGACGATGCCCATCTATACGGCAGCAAAGCAGTGAGTGACCAGATGTCTTGGTGAAGCGCGCTTCTCATTGCCTGCAGTGGCGTCGTCGGTCTCGTGTCCTCTTACGGGAAATACCTGCCGCAAGAAGGGATCATGATGAATGCCGTCTGCCCAAGCGTCGTCCGCACAAGCATTTCGCCTCAGATATTTTATGAGGCCGTGGAGGCTCGGGGCCTCATGACACCCATGTCGGGAGTGCTTGAGGCATTCAGTGCCATGCTGGAGCCGGCAAATGTGTCGGGCGAGGTGTTCGAAGCAGGACCAAACGGAGGATGTACTCGAAGGGAGGGGATTGAGATACTGGACGCAGAGAGCAAGGAGGTGCTGGATATGCTGGAGCAGCGCTGTCTCCGTCTGCAGACAGCAGAGTGAAGAGACGGACGGCTGATCGCAGCATCAGAGCTCCACGATCTCGTACGTGAGGAGTTGAAGCATCCGTCCGCATGTGAGAGTGTGGTAAGAATTACGTTGCATCCAAATGAAATGCTTCCACTCCAGCGTTGGACGTGCCTCCCCAATCCTTCGGTCCATCGTGATGCACGCCAAGCTATACTGCGTTCTGGCTCGCGGGATCCTTCATGCACGTGTGATTGGCGGGCGGCGGTGTCGGGTTGAGTGTGCCAATTTCCTGGTAGGCGACTCGCGGAAGCACGACGCAGGCGGCGGGCGGCGGCAGCGACGCGAAGCGTTTGAGCTTGGCCACGAGCTAGGCTGCATCAGGCATGGCGGGCAGCTGCCGGCATATGCTTCGTCGGCTTATCGCGACCGCTAAACCGCTTGTGGCGGGCCGCCGCCGATGAAACAAACGGCGATAGCGCAAGGGCGCGGGTCGCTGTTGCTGTGCCTTGGAAGTGCCAGATCCGCGCGTCGCTCCTCCGCCTCTTCCCCGGGCCGCGCTTTCTTTTCTTCACGTCGCTCGCGCTCCAGCCGTGTCGCTGTCCGTCCTCGTTCGTTCTTCACCCTCGCTCGCTCCCGGTCTGCATTCCTCGCAGCATCCTCGCGCCACTCGCTGTCAAATTCCTCCCAGAAAGCTGCTCCAGCTCGAAGACCTTTCTCCCGGGCCCTAGCCTCTTCGCAAACATGCGCGCTGCTCCCTTCGTTGCTGCCGCTAGCTTGGCTGCCTCCGCCAATGCCATCGCTACCATCTCCATCAAGGGCTCCAAGTTCTTCACGAGTGATGGTGACCAGTTCTTCATCAAGGGTTTGCACTCCCCCCCGTCGTACCATGCTGCCTCGGGACAACATGACACTCTAACCAGCTCTGCAGGTGTCGCCTACCAGCTCGTTCCCGATGACCCTCTGACCAATGCTACCCAGTGCAAGCTCGACGCTGATCTCATGGAGGACCTGGGTGCCAATTCGATCCGCGTCTACCACGTCGACCCCAGCGGCGACCACCAGGAATGCATGAACACTTTCGCCGATAAGGGAATCTACCTCTGGGTCGACCTCGACACCTTCACCACCCAGATCGACCAGAGCTCTCCCCACTGGAACCAGACTCAGCTCTCTGCATTCGAGAAGGTTGTGGACGAGTTCCAGAACTACGACAACACTGCTGGCTTCTTCGTTGGTAACGAGGTTCTGACCACGGGTAATGGCTCCGTTGCCGCGCCGTACGTCAAGTCTGCTGCCCGCGATGTCAAGGCCTACCGTGACAAGAAGAACTACCGCGACATTCCCGTCGGATACTCTGCTGCCGACATTGCCTCTCTGCGCCCAATGCTCCAGAACTATCTCGCCTGCAGCAGCAATTCTTCGGAGAACATCGATTTCTTCTCCCTCAACGCCTATGAGTGGTGCGGCGACTCTTCGTACACTGTCTCTGGGTACTCCCAGCTTCAGCAAAACGCCTCTTCGTACAACATTCCGATTTTCTTCTCTGAGACCGGTTGCAACACTGTCAAGCCCCGCACCTTTGGTGATCAGGCCGCCATCTTCGGAGACCAGATGAGTGACACCTGGAGCGGTGCCATCATTTACGAATGGGTAAAGGCTACAAAATCCCCAATTCCGAGGACATTCGAGTAAACTGACCCTCTTACAGATCGAGGAGGCGAACGATTATGGAATCGTCAGCTACGGCGCGAAGGTTGACGCTACCGCTTCCGGTGCTCCTCCAGATGGCTACCCTCGCTCTGGCACCCCGACCCCCGTCAGCCCCGACTTCTCCAACCTGAAGTCGCAGTGGGCTACGCTGACGCCCTCTGGCGTCAAGAAGTCCGCCTACACGCCCAGCTTGACTGCACCTGCCTGCCCCTCTTTCACTTCCGGTGTCTGGGAGGTCAACGGCGCGGTCGCCCTGCCCACTCTTGGCCAGACTTTTGATGCCGCTGTCCGCAGCAGCATTACTGCTGGTGGCTCTGCAGCCGATGCCACTGGAGCTGCTGCTGCTTCCGCCAGCGCTACAGAGACTGGTGCTGCAAGCCCGGCTAGGGAAGTCAAGGGTATGGGTATGGGCCTTGCCGGTGTCCTTGTCGGCGCTGTCTACTGGCTGTGATCTAGCAGCATATCACCATACTCTTCCTCACGTTACTACTTCTTTCCCAATATTGTGGGCTAATAATTGGCGCGGTAGGATTTGAATGATGCATGCATGGATGGTTGAACGCGAAATAGAGAAATTGAGCATAGTCTTTTAGCTGGTCTAGGAGGCCAACGGGTCCCTTCAATGGGACGAAAAGCATACGAATAGACGGGGGGTGTAATTGTATGGATGTATGGAAGGCGGGCAAGGGATACATATGGTTCCCGGAACAATAATAGAGCGGGTTCACCAATCTAACCAAGCAATCAATTTTCAGTTCCAAGCAAAGCGTTTATGACAACTGTGCCGCGTGCAGAATGGAACAAGCACTACGTCGCGAATCTAAAGTGCGGGTGGTCGTCTCCGAGGTTATCCCTGTCCTTCTCATCCGCGAGTCGGTAATCTCTCTCTCCCCTCTCCCTCTTCCCATTCTCTCTCCGCACCCCAACGAACAGCACCGTACACATGGCCGCGCAGAGCCAGAGCAGCGCCAACGACGTCCCATAGCCGGTCGGATAGCGCGGGGCCTCGTCAGTCTTGTAAATATTCGACGCCACGATACCCCCGCAGTTGCCAAAGCCCACCTGCATCGCCGCCGCAATGGACCGCTTGTAGTGCCCGCTCATGCAGTTGGAGATCCACGTCAGCGTGACGGGCTGCGTGATGTACCCGCCGCTCACGATGACGAACAGCGCAAAGTACTTGACGCCGACCGACACGTGGGCTTGCGCCAGCAGCAGCGCGTAGCCGACGCTGGCGACGACGACGCCGAGGATGCAGAAGCCGTAGCGGTGCTGCAGGCGGTCGGTGAAGACGGCGATGATGAGCGAGACGACGGTCGCGACGACGAAGATGGGGATGCTGAGGACTTGGGCGTGGGAGGAGGTGTAGCCCATTTCTGTGATGATGGTGGGGATGAAGAAGGAGGTGGCGTAGCTGGAAATGGGAGGAGACTTGGTCAGTATATGTATATATATATACATTTTCCCGTCTGGGGTCTTTTGCTTTCTTTTCTTTTTTGTTTTCTTTTTTGGAGGAGGTGGTGTCACGTACCCGTTGTTGACGATGCCAAAGTACATTATTACCGCACAGTACATCTTCCAGTCCCCGAAACTCCGCTTCAGGGCGCTTTTATCTAAACGGTCCATCCGGCACTCGCCTTGGTCGTCGGCCAGGCGCGCAGTCAAGATCGCGCGTTCCTCGTCGTTCAGGAAAGATGCGGTCTCAGGCCAGTCTGGCACCCACCATTTGGAGACGAGGCCGACTGCGACTGTGGCGAGGCCCTCAATGATGAAGATCCTGGTGATCTGTTAAGAAAACGTTCTTTGAACATAGCTTTGTTTCTCTCTTACCATCGCCAGCCGCTGTAGCCACCAATGCCATCCATCTTCGCGAGAGCGTAAGCGAGGAGCTGGGATGGAGGTGAGTATGAGGCTGTTTGGGAAGGCCGAGGTGGGAAGAACTTACGCCGCCAAAACCTCCGGCTAGGATACTAGCGGAGAAGAAGAGTGAAAGCCGCCACTGGAGCTCGTACCTCTTGTAATACATGCCCAACATGTACACGCATCCTAAACAAGCAATGCTTTATCAGAGTCTAGAAAGATGAATATATAAGCACATTAAACGGACCGCTAACGTACCAGGAAATAGACCAGCTTCGAAAAGCCCCACGAGCACGCGCATGGCCACCAGCCCGTCGAAATTGTTGACCAGTCCTTGGCCCATTGTGGCGATGCCCCACAGAACCATGATCAGGCTCAGCCATGTCGAGGGAGCTACTTTCTTGAGGATTAGGTTCGAGGGCACTTCGAAAAGGATGTACGGCACGAAGAAGACGAGCAGCGCAACGTTGTAGTCATTGCCCGTCATCTTCAGCTCGTCCGTCAGGCCCTGGATCTTCGCGTTGCCTGAAAAATGACCGGTGCATCAGCCGACTGTCCTGTTGCCACTATCCAGTCCATGCCTATGCAAAGCAAGAGGAAAGATCCCTACCGATGTTCGTTCGATCAAGAAAGGCCAATAGGAACAGTGTCATCAACGGGGGCACGACGCGGTAGTCGCATTTCCGGATAATCTTCTTCTCAGCGGCTTGGTCGAAGTGGTGCTGAGGGCGGCCGGTCGTGCTGGTGCCGCCGCTGCTCCTCTCGTCGACGTCTTCTTTCTCAAGCTGCTGCGCTTGTGGCTTTTCGGGGATCGCCGTCACATCCATCGTGAATACTCAGATGTTGTCGAACGGACGCAGACACAGAAACCTGGATAAAGAGGGACCCCAAGATGTCTTCAAGAAGAAAGATAGATAGGAGATGGCAGCAGCGGCGGCATCAGTCAGCGGAGCAGCTCGCGCAGCAATAGCTGCAGCATAAGTCAGTGTCAATCGGAGGCGCGGCGCACTTTAAGGGGAGAAGAAACCGCGACAAATGACGGTCACCGACACGCCGCACCCTCGGCCAACAGGCCGCCCGAACAAAAGTGGCAGAGTGGGTACGGGTGCGGCCGCGCGCGCGTGTGAATCTTTGCGCCAAGTGAGAGCGATGCACAAGACCGGAAATCTGGGGTTTCCCCCGCATTTGTGGCTTGCTCTGCTTGGTGTGGGGGAAGTCGTCCATGGCCACTTTGTCCAATCACAGCAATGCGTATGAGTCTTCGCTGGTAACTTGGACGCGCGCTAGTGGACCGCGACTCAGTGCCGAACGTGATATCTTCCGCACTGTAACGGAAAGGTCCCGCGCGTCCCCGCGCGTTCGCTGATCCGGGGGGAGGAGACGAGCGAGGATGCGTCGCCACCACGGGATGTTGAGTCGCGAAATGGCTTGTCTTGTGGGTCTCAGCGGAGGCACATGCGGAAACATCCCGGCTGCTTGCTCGTCGTCCCTGGTTGTTCCGCGCTGCGATGAAGAAGTGGCTGCATTGAGGTGTGGACGGCTTCGCGATTGCTTCGTTGGTCCTCGCAGGACCACAACCTTTCGGAGCTGTGCGAGAGAGCGTTGAGCCGCGTTCCTGAGTTCTGCATTGTTTTGCGTAAATGTGCTAGCTCTATCCTCGGTAACCTATGTCTGAGGGAAGCAGAGTGTTAGGCGCTGTCGGGCAAGAGTTGCTACTACTGTACTTCTGCAGTCCGCACCAGTGCCACGCCAACATAGTGGGTTCGTGCCAATCAGGGTTAGATGTCATGCAAACATCAGCACGCAAGGTCCTCTTTTTTCTTTTTACCTCTTTTCTCAAGTTTCTCTGGGTGATGCCATTGAAGGACCATGAACGCTACGTTTGAGAGACTTTATACATTCGAGAACTTTGTCTCTTTCCGTTCTCGCGCACGCACAGTGCACGGTAACATTAACACTTCGAATCCACAATCAGTCAAATTCAAAGACCAGAAGGGAAGAAGATTATAGAACACGGTGTGCGGATGGACACTCACGCAAAGATCCGGGCAGTTGATGTCTTCGCAACAAGCAGGGCACGCGACCGCGCATTTAGCTGGCTGTCATTGGTTCCATCAGCTGCCTTGGCGCTCAAGCTGACAGAGAAGTTCTTCTTGACTTACACACTACGGATGATATATCATGTGAGCTTTCGCAAGAAGCACATTTGACTGAATTCTTATGTGTAGTAGCTACGGAGACTTACGGCCTGATGACGAAGATGAGGCAATTTGTCAAGAAGAGCCAAGCAGTAAGTGGACTTACACGACCCATCAACATGTTCAATCGATTGATCCCGCGTTCCACATCCGAAGGCGCGGCGGCCGACATTGCTGCAAACAACAAAGCCGAAAGAGCGAGCAGGAAGTGCATGATCGATGCTGGAGTCGAAATATGAATCGGACGGTCGAGAACAAACCCCCGAATGAATATTTAGGAAAGTGCCTGGGTGCAATCCGTACCGGGTAACCGGGGAGTCAGAAGATCCCAACCGACCTTAAATAGGCCGAATGGCGGCTCGTGTTTTTCGCACGAGCTTTTCGTCCCCAAAAGAGGAGGCGCGCGAAATTGCGCGGAAGGGGGCTGACGTTGGATTCTGTGTACCTGCCAAGACTGATGGTGGTTCCGACCAGCGGCTAGTGACGATGTGGCACAGCGAATGAACGCTCCGACAGAGCTGAGATGGGAGAAACAGACACTCCTTGGTGTAAAAGAGAGGATGAAGTTGGGATAAGGTGAGTTAAATGGAAGGCGAAACGAGATGGAGGCTCGCAGCCTACGTCATGATGTCGCACAGCGGACCTTGTTGAAGCACCAGCGCTGCTCGCCTGAACGCAAAGCAACGTGTGCAGTAACACAAGAGAAGTAAGAGACTAAAGTCACAAGACAGTCAAAACGCAGGATGGGGACATGTATTAAGCTTCTTCGGGGAACCCCCCGGCTCCTCGTCGATCAAGCTCGCCCTTGACAACGCACAGCTCTGAGGATGCACCCAGTAAACCTCTTTTAGCTCGAGCTCTTCTGCCAAGTATTGCAACAGCAGGGCTTAGGGGCTTATGCGCGACAGTTGAAGTATTCGTTTGCGTGGAAGGGGGTGGTGTAGAAAAAAAAAACCATCTCCGTGCAGACGGGTGCTTCAACTTCCTATGCATTGATGTTGCAATTCTATGCAGACTGACTGCGTCCTACGGCGTCGTTTTCCATAGACCGACATTCTTGTTCTGTAATATTTCCCCAGTGGACATCAAGCATCCGCCTAGGCAGAAGAAAAGAAGCAAATGGTGCCTTACCTTGTCTATGAGCCGTAGAGTATCCCGGCAGTAGAAACTTTTATCCCTGCCCACATGTGATTGGCGGAAGAGCCAAAACAAGGCACTCTTCAGGTCACAGTCCAGTCAACAGCGACGAGCCATTTCTGCCCTTGCTGCCCAACTTCAACGTCCCAGCTAGGGGGAGCAATCCTCACAAAACTGCCACTCTGGAGGCTCTGTGAACCACCTTTTGCAGGGCCAACAAGAAGCGCGCAAATGCTGGATCCTGTTTCCTCACCGCGGACTGCTAGTGGACCAGAGCCTGGGATTGTTTGGCCAACCACAAGCTTCAAACGCTCACCGCTTCTCTCCTCAGTGCATTCTTCAACCTTCAACCTTGTGGGTTGAGCCGCCCTCTGCGTTCGATCTGCCCGATGTTCTGATTGGTGACTCGTCTCCGTTTGGAAACCGCCTTGTCCGACCCCCAGTATCCAGCTTCGCACAACATCGGCCATGCCGCCCGGAATGAACTTCTGCGACCGGCGATGAGGAGAGAAATGCTCTGGCAATGGAGTGATGGCATCAGAGGCATTGGGGTCGGAATTCGGCCCACCGGATTGCGTTGTAGGAAGTAGGAAGGGATTACGCGGTCGATAGCCCGTGCTCGGCGTCGACGAGGGCTCAATTGCCATGGAAGAAGTGGGCGCGGGAGGTAGGCCTGATATGCGGAAGCGGGGCACTCTGGTGCTTCGTGGAGGGCTCTCACGGGCGGCACTCCCGTTTCCATGCGACAGATCTTCACGAGCATCCCCTGACATTGCACCTCCCGGGTCGTGTTCCCAATGTTTCGCCGGCTCTTGTCGTGGTGTAACCTCCGGGTTCGACGTGAGACGGCGGCGTTTGGCTGGCTGCTCAGCCGCTGGCAATGAAGAGTCCTGGACAGGCGCTGAAAGGAGTGGGACTTGTGGCTCTTCATGGCCTGCCTGCATCTCATACGAGGTTGGAGGGTGCGGGCCTTCAGCCTCGACGCTGCTAACTAAGATTGTGTCCTCGTGGTCCGCCACGGAGTCGAAAAGCATCTCCTCGTCGTCATTCCGCCTGGCATGGTCATCACCGGCATCCTGAGACGCACCATGTATGCCCTCGACCCTCTGTAATGTATGGCGCTGACCTTGACCTGCATTCGTGGCTGCGACATCGTCGGGCGGGCGTGAAGCGTGTTGCGCTTGTGAGGACAACGGGGCAGGCGGAAACGCCGAAAAGCGGCTGGGACGCGACGCGGGAATGGAGAAACGCGGCGTGGCCTTGAATTGCTGCGAAGGCGTCACGGCATCTTGCTGGGTAGGCGTTCCCGCTTGCGAGAGCGGGTGGACATGGGCGGCTGCCGGTCGAGAGTGGGCTTGCGATGATGCGCTGCCCTGATCGCGACGGGAAATGAAGCGATGCGGTGAGGGAGTCTGGATGACTTAGACACTGCGGGATGCATGGCGCGGGGAGAGAAGACTTACCACTGGCGGAGGCATGGGTGGTTGGTGGGGGGCTCGCGTGAGAGCGCGTGTGTGACGTCGTTGCCCGACGCGTCGGCGTGTCTGGGCTTCACCACCGCGCCGCACTAACCGAACTGACTCTCCAGATGCACACTGCCATCACGTGCCTGCGCATTCACTCAACCTCAAATGAGAATGGTCTACATTCTATGTCAAACTTCACCTTCGAGGGCTAACAGGCACAGCTTTAGAAAAGTAGTCGAACTCTCTAGCATCGTCTCTTCCGCAACTCTACTCAAATGCTGGTCGGAAGGAGCACCTCACACACGGCCGAGAGGAGTCGCCGCTTAAGAAGAATGCATGAGCAAAATACAGTTATCACTCATCGTTCACGTTTGACGGGATATATCATAATGTCATTATATCCAACAGAGTATCGGACTCTCTGACACCGAGAACCATCGCCCAGGGGAATATGAAACTCAGAACACCATTATATGCACAATTCATCCCACCGACGTCCATGCCAGTCCAGAAATCACCTCAATTAGAGAAGGGCCAGACCGGCACCAACGAGACCAAGAACAGCGGCAACGCCCTCAGCGCGAGATGCGCCACCAATAGCGGTGACCTGGACGGGGCCCGAGGTCGTGGCGGATGCGCTGCCGGTAGAGGTGGTGGACCGAGTGCGGGTAGTCTGGCAGTGGGTCAGTCATTGGATGGAAGCATGAAAAGATTCCCACTCACGGAGGCAGACGCAGAGGTGCTATCCGTCAGGACGAAAAGGGAGGCGGTAGCCGAAGACAAGGAACCAACGGTAGTCGAGGGAGCGCTATCCGCAGAGTTGGGAGTGGTGGCAGTGGCGCCCTGGCTAGTTGTCAGTCATCGTCGTCAAACAGATCGCCCATGCGATGAATCACTCACATAGTCCGCGCAGCAGTCGGAGCCGCTGTCGCAAACGGAGCCGTCGCTGCAGCAAACCTCGCCCAAAGAGGGCCTGTAGCAGTACGAGGTAGGGTAGAAACCGGAGCACCAGTGGTTCTCGCTCCCGCCTCTCTGGCAGCACTCCTCGCCGGAATCGGAGGCTGAGCAATCCCACTCGCCGTCAGAAGTCGACGTAGGGAACGAAGTGTCCGAGGTGTAGGACGGGGTGTACGCAGTCGAGGACGGGGAGTCGTCCTCAGGGCCACCCGTGACGCCAGCACCTGCGGATCCGCAGCAGCTGGTGTCCGATCCAACGCAGTAAGCTGTGAAGAGAAGCCGTTAGCATGGTCCGGAAAAGGGGAGCAGCCGACCCGGGGTCGGGGGGTCATACTTCCATCAGAGCAGCACTGCTCGCCAGCGCCGGGGTTGAAGCAGCTGTTGCCGCTACAAATGATGTTGCCGGCACCGAAGCAGGCAGCGCAGCTCGAGCCGGAGCAGTATCCGTCTCCGTTATCCTGCCTGACAAGCAAAGGACTGCTCGAAGAGGTGTCGGTAGGAGTCTTCGCCCACTGCTTGGCTTCAACCAAGGAGACGACCGCAGCGAGGCATGCCAGCTGAGAGAAAGAGAAGCGCATGGTGGATTGAAGACAGTGAGACTGAGAACAGCGAGTAGGGGTGACTGCGACGAAAGTGGAGAGCGTTGGTGAGTCTTGCGGTTGAGGAGGAGCCGGTGCCTTAAATGGTAGTGCTTGAAGGCGCTGCAGCCTGCAGAGATAGTTTATTTTTCTCTCTCTTGGCAGCTGATGGGCAAGTGATTCCGCTCCGGATCCTGCACAGGGCGTCTTGCGGTATAGACCGGCGCCATGTTTGTTGCCTGTCAGCCACCGTCTGCAGACCGAATCCATACACCCGCAAGTGCCGAGAAACGGGTAGGCATTTCAGGCTAGACTTAGCCTATTTTTAAAAAGGTTGCTGCCAGGTACAGCTAGGAGGAGGCGCATTGCAGTGGGCCAGGGACCGGCCAAGATATGCTTATGGACATTATGGTTAACGTGATCAGCTCAGCTAGGCCGGAACGAGCACGCGAAAGCGAGAAGCGCATCCTTGGGTGGTCGAGACAGAGCGGTCAGGCTGAAGGCTATTCTGGCGGTGGCTGTTCCGGTGTCTGCCTTGAGGAGCGGACCGCCGCGCCTCGAACCCTCTCCATGCAACAAGTCTAAATTGACCTCGTGTCGGACGGCGGATGCTGCAGCAGAGTCTTGCGTCGCTCGCTCCTTGCATTATCTTCGGCTGCATCCACAGTGGTACAGCGTGGGAAAGAAGAATGACGGCTGGGCAGACTTGGGAAATGAACGGTCCTGCAGCGATCCATCGTGGGAGCACGGCTCAGACCCAGAAGTCTTGACACACACAAGGCTGGCGGGCCAAGCCCATCGGTTGAGCTTTTAGCTCGTATTCCTCGAGACTTGTGGCTTCCGCTCCGCCATTTTGGCTGGCGGTGACTGGAGCTTGGCACGCGCAGCTTGTTGTTGGCGGCGCAGCTGAATCCTTCAAATGTCCGCCAGGCGTGAACAAGGATACGATCGTCGAAACAGTGTGGGGGCCGCAAAACTTCCAAGTAGGGCTAAGCTTTTTTAAAGTAGCATGCGGAGGAAGGAAACAGCCGGTCGGCTCACATAGTGTTGCAACGGTCGTGCACACGTGGGTAGTGTAAGCATTCATGTGCCTTGACTCCGCATGTGTGAGCTCCTGCAGTCCTGATGTGGCGATGCTTTGCCGACCGACCATGCAAAACAGGAAGTAGAGAAAGGCAGACTGGAGGAAATGATGAGCAGGAAACATGCTTCCCCTGGAAATGTTGATGAGGGCTGGGAGGTGCTGGCATACCACCCGAATTCAGTCGCTCCCGGTCTCGGCAAGAATTGAAACTACTGCGGCGTGATTGGATTTATACTATCACAAGGTCCTAAAATGGTAAGTGGCTGGTTACACGCATAAATGGGAGCTGAAAGGACGTGGAGATTTGGAGAAGCGGTGGGCGAATAGGAGCAAGTTGAAGGAAGCGGGCGAAACACAGGTGATTCGCATTCCGTTTGAAGGCAGCGAAAGTGGGAGGAGGGAGTCAATAAAGCGGCAACTTGCAAAAGTTAGTTTAGCTGGAGGTCTAGCCTCGCGGGCGACTGTTACACGTCATAAGGTGATGGCAAAGCCAGTCACGAAAAGGCCGCACCGGCAGGGTCTGCGCAAGATAAAAGCAGAGAGACGGAGCGTCGCGGTGCGCCATTTTACAGACTTCTGGATCTTCCTCCTCCTCCGCTTCCTCCTCCCGACGTCACAGCAAGGCAGCATGGACGAGGCCAAGGGCAGCAACGGCGCCGGGCGGGTGCGCGAGTTGGATGCAAAGCTGGAGAGGATATCGGGGCAAACGTACGCACCGCTCCCGCACGCGCGCGCAGGGATTGTTGGGCGTGAGGCTGAGGGCAGGCACAGCAAAAGCGGCGACATGGCCAAGGCGGGCTTCGTTGGCGACGGCCACGTCCACTTCAAGGGCGAGGAGCTCAGCAGCAAGACGGCGCCGGTGGGCGCGCGCATGCCGCAGAAGGGCGCCGGCGCGGGCGCGGGAAGCGCGGGAGGACTCGCAGGCTGAGCGAAAGAGGAGATGGGAGGCGCCCCGCATCCCGAGGAACAGCCGGGCGGCAGCGGGGCGCAGGGGCAGATCAGGGCGCGCCGAGCCCAGGGCGGCCGTGTGGAGAGGCAGCGTCGCCCTGTCGCGCTGTCAGCTGTCGTGCTAGCTCCGTATATATGCGCGTTGGCCTGCCGTCGCCCTGCGATATTCTGTGTCGGTGCTCGTGTCCGGCGCCGGATGCCGTCGGTCTGCCGTGCTGCGCGCTGGGGATCACGCCAACATCACCGCCCGGCACCTGCCAGCCGCGTGTGCCAAGCCGCGGCATTGTCGGCAATTCTTCGTCACCGCCTGGCGCAACTGCCTGGGCCGATGTTTCTGTCCTGATCCGGCGGCTGCATCGCACGTTCCGCACACTCCTCTGCCAAACCTGGAGAGTGTCCCGCATCTTGCGCCGCGCCCGCCATTGTGCACGAGCGCCGCCATTCGGGCCTACTGCCCGGCGTCGAACGCGAGAAGCCGCCGTGCCAGGTCCCCAGTCGGCATGATGTCGTGAGAACATACGTCCGGACGGCCTGCTCCGTTATAAAACATGGCGAGCCCTCCCTCTCCGCCGCGAGAGACAAGACGAGTCCGCCCACTCAAGCTTCTCCCGCGGGCGCACCATGAGGTCTGCCGCCTACGCTCTCGCCTCCGTCCTGGCCGCCGCTGCCCCGGCGTGCGGTGCAGAGAACTACACCTGGGCAAACCCGCCCTCGGAGGTTCCCTACTATGGCCAGAGTCCTCCTGTCTACCCTACTCGTACGTACTCTCCTTCCACTCATGTCCCCTCGCCACTGACCAGATAACCAGCGCAGGGCACCGGCAACTCTTCGTCAGCGTGGGCCGCCGCCTATGAAAAGGCGCGTGCTCTTGTCGCCCAGATGACCCTGGACGAGAAGTCCAATGTCACTCGTGGCTACACTGGCAGATGTGTCGGCAACACCGGCGCTGTCTCGCGCCTGGGCATAGAGCCTATTTGCTTTGCTGACGCCCCCGATGGAATCCGCGGCTCTGACTTTGTTTCCGCCTTCCCTTCCCAGATGCATCTTGCAACCACTTGGGACAGGAACTTGATGTATGCCTACGGAAATGCTCTTGGAGAGGAGTACCACGACAAGGGCATCAACGTCGCCCTGGGTCCGGTTGCCGGTCCGCTCGGCAGAATTGCCAAGGGTGGCCGTAACTGGGAAGGCCTGAGCAATGACCCTTACCTAGCTGGTATTGGCATGTACGAGGTCACCAAGGGCATGCAAGATGCTGGTGTCATTGCCACTGCAAAGGTGAGTACACAAGTCAATCACAATGTTCACGGGGTCATCTAATCAAGCGACCAGCATTTCCTGTTGAACGAGCAGGAATTCCGCCGTATGCCAAACCAGTCGCACATCATGCCAACCAACGGCAACTCGCCCGCAGAGCCGGATGGAGAGGCCATGTCTTCCAACGTTGATGACAAGACCCTGCACGAGCTTTATGCGTGGCCTTTCTATAACGCCCTCTATGCTGGTGCAGCTTCTGTCATGTGCTCTTACAACCGCGCAAACAACTCTTACGCCTGCCAGAATTCGAAGCTGCTGAACGGTATCCTCAAGACCGAAATGGGCTTCGAGGGCTTCGTGGTCAGTGACTGGCAGGCTCAGCACACTGGAATTGCCTCGGCCAACGCTGGCCTCGATGTCGTCATGCCTGACGGTGGCTACTGGGGCGCCAATCTCACCCAGGCCGTCAACAACGGATCTGTTTCTACTGACCGCCTCGACGACATGGTCACTCGCGTTCTTGCTGCTTACTACTTCCTCGGCCAGGAGGACTACCCCGACGTCGGTGTCTTCTCTGACACAGTCCAGCACCCCATCGTTGATGTCCGCGGCGAGCACGACAAGGTCATCCGGGACGTCGGAACCGCCGGCCATGTTCTCGTCAAGAATGTCAACAACACTCTTCCTCTCAAGAACCCCAAATTCGTCAGCATCTACGGTTACGATGCCGAGGTCAAGGCTGAGCCTTGGGAGAATGTTGCCCGTTACGGAGGTGGCTACGAGGTCAACTATGGATGGAACACTTTCAACGGCACCCTGATCACTGGAGGTGGCTCCGGCGGTGCTTCTCCCCCATACGTCATCTCCCCGTTCAAGGCAATCCAGGACCGCGTCATCAAGGACCACGGAATCCTCCGCTGGAACTTCTGGTCTGAGAACCCGCACGTCTCGGCCACCACCCAAGTGTGCCTCGTCTTCATCAACGCTTATGCCTCGGAGTCCTTCGACCGCTCATCCCTGACGGATGAATTCAGCGACAACCTTGTCAACAACGTTGCCACCAACTGCTCCAACACTGTTGTCATCGTCCACTCCGCCGGCGTTCGCCTCGTTGACTCTTGGATCGAGCACGAGAACGTCACCGCTGTCATCCTCGCTCACCTTCCCGGCCAGGAAAGCGGCAACAGTCTTGTCGACATCCTATACGGCGACGTCAGCCCTAGCGGCAGGCTCACCTATACCGTTGCCAAGAAGGAAGAGGACTACGGAATTCTCCTTAACGCCACCAAAGACCAGAGCTGGTTCCCTCAGGACGACTTCGTCGAGGGCGTCTACATCGACTACAAGGCCTTCGACAAGAACGGCACCGAGCCGCGCTTCGAGTTCGGCTACGGCCTGACCTACTCGGAATTCGAATATTCCAACATTCAGGCCACCGCGCTCGACGGCAACACTGACCCCTTCCCCCCTGAGGCTGCAATCGTCCAGGGTGGCCACCCTCACCTCTGGGATGTTCTGTTCAACGTGACGGCCGAGATCGAGAACATCGGCAACTACACTGCTGCCGAGGTTGCTCAGCTCTATGTGGGAATCCCGACCGCCCCCGTCCGCCAGCTCCGCGGCTTCGAGAAAGCCTCCACCGAGCCTGGGCAGAAGATCACTGTTTCCTTCCCGCTGCTGCGCAGGGATCTCAGCGTGTGGAACGTTGAGGCTCAGCAATGGGAGCTGCAGGCTGGCGAGTACCCCATCTGGGTTGGCGCCAGCAGCAGGGACCTGAGGCTGAATGCTACGATTACGATCTAATCAGGGGCTACTATACACCCTAATAAAATGGTGATGGTAGGGGAGAGATTATGAATACTTAATTTCTGATGTATCAATGAGTAATGCATTTATTCTCAACTATGCATATCTGCGGATATCAATACCTCCTTGCCTTTGAAAATGATTGCGCTATTTCGAAAATGAACGAAAATACTAACAAGTATCCAGCTCATCCGGATGAGGGCCAATATAACAAAAGCTCTTCATACGAGAAATAGCTTACATTTCAACCATAACGGAAACCCTCTTTCCGCGGCAGCTATCTATTGTAGGGCGGTCGCCCTTAATCTCTACGATGATGAAGTATCTCGGTCAAGGCACAGACCCTATCAACAACTCAAATATCTAATATACCATAGCAGTGCTCTGCAAAGATGAAACACATGTTTGAAGCCACCTTCCCCGGGAATTTCTGGGCACGTCCCTCTGATATTACCTACGCTTCGTCTTTTGGCTGATTAAAGCCGCCTACGACTTATTTGGCTACCAGTCAAACTGTACGGAACCCTCGAGCATTCTTGTCACCTTCATGCAACTTGTTTCGAGTATGGTCCCTGAGCCCGAAGCCCTCCAAAGCGTTCGCGTTTCGCCTCCGCGGGAAGAACACCAGTTGTGATCGGTGCCTCCAATTGATGAATTGGCGCTTAAGAAGCCAGTGGCCGTGATTCAGAGGATAGGGCGAATAGCTCTCTGGCATACGGAACGCATGATAGCGAGAACCCGAAAAAAGAAAGAGAATGGCGGAGGACAACAAGATGTCGCGCGCCCAACGTGCAAGCATTGCGGTTGGCGGAAGCCACGCCTAATGTGTGACAATGTGCAACGGCAGCCCAACGTCAAGAGAGCCTGACGTCCAACGAGGCTTGCATGCCATACTTTCTGTATGTAGGTATGTCGCCGCGGCGGGCATGCAAATATGTTCCTGCATGCAAGCCGGGGTAGGGTCGCAGGCATCAAACGGCCACAGCGACCCCCTTTCATTGGCTCGTTTAGAAGCACACGCTGTCAGACGCCGTGCCACACGCGCAGATATGCAACGCCGGGAGTTGGGGTGCTGCGCGGAATTTGTTTTTTCTCCAGGAAAAGCCACAGTCTCCGCTTCTTCCGGACTAGTAGCTAAGCAATCCTGCGTGAGCTGTAGCAGAGAGTCTGGCCCGAGTGCTATTCAACTCCAGACATCATGCCGGCCGACCGGGTGCCTAGAAGAGCTTCTCCGCGGTCCGGGCCGTCTGGCCGGATTGGGAAGGCGAGGCGGCGGACGGCTGTTTTGTGACACATTGGTCGCCACCATCGTAAGACCGCGTATCCTTCCTTTGTCCCGAAGGCTTTTGTTTCGGAGCGTGCCGTGATCTCTAGTCGCTTGGGTTGCTGTTCGCTATGCGCCCGAGTACATGCTATACGGATTGCAGCCTGACGGATGGAGTCTTCGGCAAGATCCATAGCTCGCGGGGGCGCCGAAGCGGACCCACTTGGGTGCGGCGCTTTTCGTCCCCCATTTTTCTGCACCTTCTTGCTTCCCACCTCCGCCGCCCTGCATTGTGCTTGTGTATATTCTGTCACAACCACCATGAAACCCGAGAGTACCGACGTCGCCGCTTCATTGGAGCCTGAGCCACTTGCTCTGGAGGATGCGAGCCTCAGCGATGAAGCAAAGGAGGGAGGTCTCGGCGCCTGGCTGACAGTGGGCGGCTCCGCGTTGGTGTACTTCGCCTCCTTCGGCTTCATCAACAGCTTTGGGTATTTCCAAGACTACTACCAGCTTGGTTTTTTGTCTGACTATGCGCCCTCTACAATAGCTTTCATCGGCACGCTCCAGATTTCGCTCATGTACATTATGGGCCCAGTGGCTGGGGCCTTGTTTGATTCGAACGGCCTGACGGTATGCACTTTCGTTCTGATCTATCGCGCGAGACAGGATACAAGCTGACAAGAGTCTGCGGCATTTTAGTGGCTCTATCCTCTCGGAGCGTTGGGCTGCGTCGGCTCACTTCTCGGCCTGTCGTTCACGCATCCGGGCGCCATCTGGCAGCAGTTCCTTTCTCAGGTAAATCTCCTAAACTCCGACCACACACCTCACGATCTCTCCGATGCTAACGTGCCCGTCTTTCCCCGGACCAGGGCGTCCTCTTCGGACTCACCGTCGCCTTCGGCGTCCAACCCGCCCTCGCCGCGGCGGGCCAGCACTTCAAGCAACGCCGGGCCTTGGCCATGGGCGTCGTTGCGGGCGGTAGCAGCATCGGTGGCGTCTGCCTACCAATCATGTTCTCGCGGATCATGCCGCGCATCGGATTCGGATGGTCGATCAGAGTGGCCGCGCTGATTTTCTTGTATTTCGCAGGAGTTTTCCACACGTCCCCCCGTCCGTTGGTGACATTGAGCTAATTCCCTGACGTCAGATGCTGCTACTCCGCCGCGATATGCTTATCGCGGACCAAACAGCCGGCCAAGCGGTTGAAGGCTGCGCGCGACCTGTTCGACTTTCACGGGTTCAAGGACGCGCGGTATCTTACCTTGGCAGTGGGATGCTTCATTGCTAGTCTCGGGCTCTACATCCCGTACTACTATGTCGGTGAGTCCCGCCGTTCATGTCTCCTCACATAGTATCTTCCACCTATCGCTGACTACGGCAAACACAGAACCATACGTTGTCTTGAACCATCCATCGACATCCATCCGCAGCTTTCTTCTCCCTCTAATCAATGCAGCCAGCTTCTTCGGACGTGTCATGTAAGCACCATGCCGACTCTCAACCCAATCCTCTGAGCGATTCCACTAACGCCCCGCTCTTTTCTTACAATACCAGTGGCGGATACCTCGCCGACCGCATGGGTCGTCTAAACCTCCTTTACCCAATGACACTCCTCTCCGGACTCTTCTGTCTAGCCATCTGGTTACCAGCCCAAAACGTAGCCGCGATCATCGCATTCGTATGCCTGTACGGTACGTAGACAAGAACCGTCCCCCCAGCCCCTGACCCGCAGGAGCGCAGCCCTCAAACAAGCCAGAAGGGTGGGGGAAAAAAAAGAAAATAATCCCAACCAAAGTGTACGGCAATGCAATATATCTCTGACAAGAACGCTCCTTAGGCTTCTCCTCCGGCATCTTCATCAGCGTCACCCCCGCCGTCGTCGCGCAGCTATCGCCCGAAGAAAAGATCGGCGCGAGGATCGGTGCTTTCTTTAGCGTGACGGCGGTCGCGACGCTGGTTGGTACGCCCATCGGTGGGAGCTTTATCAAGCATGAGACGGAGGCCGAGTATCGGAACTTGATCGTCTTTACGGTAGGTGATCTGATTCCGGCTCTCCTCGCTCCCCCGCCATATTTCTCTGGTCTGTTTGTGATGGTTGGAAGCTGGTGCTGACGTTCGCTGCTTGGTAGGGTTGTGCGCTGTCGGTCGGTGGTATACTGCTGTTTGTGGCGAGGCTGCTCTGTGAGAGGGACCTGCGCAAGCGGTGGTAGATGCGGATATTTGATCCTAACACTTCCAGCCGCGTGCACATGCGGCCTTGGAGTTGGAGGATAGAACGGTGATTGGGGGAAGGGTGGGACGCACCGGACGGAAGGGTGTTGCAGGCCCGACAACGCCGATCAGACTGATGGAGCAGGGCGGCTCCGCCGCTTAGAGAAGGGACCGAGAAATGATGCAACGAGAGAATTAAATTTCACTCCATTGCGCATCGATAACTCGAAATGCGATCATTCCACCCAATTCGCCTCAGATCATCCACGCCCGGGTATGTGATCTCCCACGTCTCTCCAGTGCAGTTATTGCCGCTGCGAAACACCAGAGGTTGTCAGTCACGATCCTGCATACAAAGGCTTACTGCCACGGCTCAGAGCCCTTGCAGAAGGACAAGGGGTTGGTTAACACTTACTCATAGACCGTGCACTTGAGGTCTAAATCCGGCCCGTACGACGATATCTTGCGGTCCCATCTCTCACTGTCCGGCAACTTGTCCAGTTGTACGCAACGAGGGTCGTAGACGTGAAGCCATTGGCAGTGCGCTTTTGCATCATTCGAGCAGTTGCTCCAAAAAACGTCCTGGCACATATAGACCTTCATGGAAGACTGGTGTCAGTTCAACTTTCCATTTGGAGCCCGCGAAGTTCATTTAGGAGGTAGTTGGGGAGGGAAGCGTGTGAGCACTTACACCCTGGACGTAGCCTGCTGCCGGTACAGCTACCGCGCCGCCGGCCAGAAGCGCTCCGACGTAAGGGAACGCAAAGATAGAGAAGCGCATTGGTTGTGAACCTGAACCTTCTTTTCAACAAGGAAGTCTCTCGTAGTACGGAGGAGCCCAACTCTGCTACCGTTTGACATTTATAGGCGACACCGGAAAACGCTGCTGTGTGTTGTCGTACAAGTGGGCGGCGGTGGCCAGCTGGAGATCCGTCTTCAGCACTGATCTTTTTCTTTCCAGAAAGTCTTAGATCCCCTTTGCTCCTCCATCTCTAGAGCTCGATATCCTCTCGTCGTTTGGAATCTACCATCACTCTAGAAAATTTCCAGTCGCATTCGGGGTATGTCCACGTGGTTCTGAGTGTGGCCTAGATGGATCTAGGAGTTGTGACACGTACGGCAGCCTGACTTTAGAAGCCTCGCCGAAGGCGAATGTGGCCCGACATCACTCGTGATACGTAGAATGACCCCTAAGATTATCTGAATCAGCGTCGCGATCGCATGTGAAGTGTGAGCCCTCAATAGGGGAGTGATCGAAATAGCAGAACATTCTGCTCGGGCCTGTGATGGAGCCGGCGGGAGAATGAGTGGCTGGCCTGGCGCCATACGTCAACCGCCACGTATGGAGTAGTATGAAAGCTGTCGCACCTCGAGTTGTATCCGAGAAAAAGCATGTTGTTTCAAGGATGTCTGTGATCGTGACTTAGCCTTGGGCAGGTTTGCCTGGGGTAAAAATAACTCACTGTGATGGGCCTGGGTAGTAGCGCGCCTCATGAGGGAGAGAGCACAATCTGTTGTAACCACGTGGAAAAGCAAAGAGCTTCACGTATGATTCGGGAGGATGGTCCGATAGGATAGCCGCGTCATACTGTTTTAGATGCCAGCTCAACTGTTGTCATGACCAAATCCGAATCAAACTATCGAAGTAAGGGCAGTAGCGAATCTCTGTTGTACATCTGTTCGAAGATACTCAAGTGAAAGCGTTTTTAGTTGCTGAAACAAGTGGAAAATGGTATAGCGTTGCGGTTAGTCCTTCAGTCATTCGAAAGATTGACACACACTGCGCCTTGTCTAGGCATTAATAGAGTGTGCTTAGCCGATACGAAGAAACGGCAAAGAGCAGCAGGAGAAGAGAAAGGTGAAATGCAAAAGCAATAGCCCTCAGTCCGAATTACTTACAAGAGCAAGTCAAGACTGATCCTGAGCTTGCGCCATAGTTTTTGCCTTGCACGCCTTTGGCATTCTGATCTGAAACCCCTCCTAGAAACTCAATCTCACATGAAGCATTCTTTCAACCCAACGCTCTGTGTCAGAAACAACCTGGAGTACCCTCACCGGTGAGGAGTGGAATAAGGATGATGCTGGATTCTTTAGCTCACGAAATCCGGGGACACGTTGTAGTAGAGACGGGCCGAGGGACTCTTGGGGGTTTGCGAGAACATGAGGACGGGCGCCACCTCCCCGGATATTGGGCTCGAGACGTTGTCGGAGGGGTCAAATCTGACGTGCTGTTGCCCAACCAAGTCATGCAGCGCAGGGCAGCTGACAGCACGCGCGAGGAAAGCTGTGTAAGGGAGTCAACAAGACCCAGCATGAAGCTTAAAGGAACTGTAAGATCATGCCAGCGCACGCATACATACGTATCGGCTGTGCTTGCGCGCTGCAGTCGCCGCTGCAAAGGGAATAGAACGCATCGAACCGCCACCGGCCTGTCGGGAGCGTGTCCAATGCATGCAATGCGGCCAACCATCACATCACGAAACCCCTCACCACCGCCGTCGTCGTCAACGCGGCATGCCTTGCTTCTCGCTTGTTCAGTGACGCCTCTTCCTCACTTTCAAGCCTCACTCCGGCTGAAAAAGGAAGAAAATGGCCAGTGGCGCTCAGTAAGCACGAACTCAACGGTTAAATGACGGGGTGGTGGAGAGGATAAAGGGCGCAGCGCCGGGAGTGGACGCCCGGGGAACTCGTGGGACACGGGAGCCGAAACAAAGGGTCAAGACGGATAAAGCTGGGGCGCCAGTGATGGAGTGAGAGGACGCTGCATGACACCTCCGCGTGCAGCGCCCTGGATTTGCGGACCAGTGGCAGACGGGGGCGCGGCGATGTGATGAGAGGCTTCATTTCAAACATAGGATCGCCGTTAAGAAGAGATAGAGGGATCCGAGGCGCCCTGTAAGAGAGGAAAGGCGGTCGAAATTGCGACAGGCGCCGGCGAAGTTGCTGATCGTTCTGGTGAGGCTTACCCGCGCGGAGAGGGCGCGTCCAATGGCCTTCTTACCGAGCTGCCGTCCTCGTCCCTTCCGGGGCATGCAGGTTGTCGTCAGGCGCGCAGGACGGCCGCCATGTCAGCCGGCGGGCAGTGCCTCCTCCGCGGACCGCCCTGGAACGGGTCCGAGACGGCCGCGGCGGCAGGCGTGATGTCGGCGGAGCGGCAGGCGACGGGTGCCATGGAAGGCGGTCGAAGCTGGGAATAGGGTTAGCGGTGGCAGCAGCGCGGGCTCAGTCGACGGAGGGCGTCCGCAGCTGCGCGCGAGATGCGGAGAAACAAACCAAGATCCGGCGCTGGACCCTCGCTGGATGCTCATGGCGGACCTGCGGCGCCAGGGCGCTGCTAGGCCTGATCGAGGCTGGGGGTGCACGCACCAGTGCCCTACACGCGCATGGGTGGTGAAGGGGACATGCCCGCTCGGCCTGCCGCCATGTACCCGGGTTGGCAGCAGCGCGCGGGCTCAACAGCCGGCGCAGCGCCCACGGCGCAACGGGCAGGCGCCGCACAGTCCCACGGCGGATTGCTCGCAGCGCGTCGATAAGCTGCCGCCCTGGGGCCGCCGGTATCGTGCAGCCCTGCGCGCATGATCGCCGCAGCTAGCATCCGGACGAGCTTGGCCGCGAGGAGGGATCTGGAGGCCTGAAGACGGCGCGGCGATGGGATGATTTCGCGAGACAGCAAACGGTGCAGGCGCGGCGCTGGGGATTTGCGGTGGCAAACTCCTCTTTAATGTGCGCGCGCGCGCTGCGCGCTCTGCTGGCCGGCCAGCGCAGCGCTGAGGTGGTCGCCGCGCCGGCCGCTGGCGGCTGAGGGGCGGCGTCGCGGCGGGAGCTGACTGCGCGTGAGGATGGAGCTTGTAACGATGCGGCGCGACAGTCCGCGAGTGATACAGACCGAGTTTGGTGCCCGAGCTGGGCGCGCAGTTGGGCAGTAGGGCGCAAGAATGAGGCGAGCCTAACCAGCGCGCTCGTCGAGTTACGTGGGATGCAGCAGTGCAAGCTCCGCCGGCGCGGAACGGCAGCCATAGGCCAATGGGCCACGAGGCCTGCTGCTCATTTGCGAAAAGTGGACTTGGCCTCGCTGGTATTTAAGCAGCGAGCCCTGATTCGGGAGGTTGATGGGCGACTCTGCGAGCCATCACGAGCGACTGCACTCTCTACAGGCTGGTTCTGTGCGCCATTCCTATCCGGGCACTTAGCGCTGCCATTCGTCCACTCTGAACAATGCCCGGCATGGCCTCGACGTTAAACAACTACTTCGTGCCTGGCTACGGCATTTCGAGGGCCGTCATCCAGGGCGAGATACGTTACCACTGCGGCCCTGATGCCATCGTGAGGCCCTTCACGCACCAAGTGAGAGAGAGCGCGTCTGTGTGCATGCCGTGTGCCCTGCTAACCTGCTCGCCCAGGGCCGCGACGGCTTCCTCGTCACCACTGCCGGTCCGCCCCTGACCAAAGTACGCTCTGCCGCCGCCCGCCGCCGCCGCAGGCACGCTGACCCCGCCCAGGCACAAATACAGGACATCAAGGAGGCGTCGCGCGAGTACGAGGAGCGCCAGGCCGAGCGCAGCGGCGACGACCCCGAGCCGTTCGTCAACAAACCGATCCCCGTGGGCACGCGCGGCCGGAAAAGCTTTTGACCTCGGATGCGGCGCAGCTGGAGCGAGCCTCGGTGGCTGGTGTACGAGGCTGGATTTCGGGTATTGTGGCAATTCAGCGTGGCGTTGTGGGCACTATCACTATACGTATCTGTATCATCGGCGTTGTCCCAGCATCTGCCCGCCGTGGCTTCGCCTACGTCTGCGATGCTGGAGGCTGTTTGGTTTGTTGCGTCCCGAGCAGAGAATCCCAACTCTTGCGATCCCCTAATTGCGTCTCAATTTCATTTCATTGCGTCGTGGGAATCATCATCTATCGTCTACGAGCTTGACCTTTCAAATTGTGACAGCGTCGTCAGTCAGGCCCGTTAGCCGCTCCCAGTCAAAGTGCGCCATTACTCCCGAGATCCTGTAGCATTAGTACACTTCACCAAATCCTTTGCGGCTTTTGAGCTTTGCCTTCTCCACTTGCTCTTCCCTTTCTTCTTCCGTCAAGTTTTCGCCTCCGGTCAGCTCTGCTTCGCCGTCATCGTCGTCTTCGGCCTCCTCGCCACTGTCTCCATCTCCCAGCGCATCCGCCCTTGCACCTGCTCCCATACCGCTTTCTTCTTTCCACGTCTTCTCGTTGCGCCTGCGCACTTTGGACCGCTCTCGATGCGTCGATCCATGCAGAGCCGCCGGAGAGAAATAGTCGCTATCATCGGAGAAACCCTCGGCTGGAGTGCCGGCGCCAGAACGGGAGCCGCCAAAGTCCCGACCAGGATGGAGCCGTGGCATCACATTAGGCGTAGACTTCTGGTCCCCACTGTCGGCATCATCCGAGGACCCCGGTGTGTCGTCGAGGTCGGACGAAGCAGGAGCACCGTTCGACTCATGGGCGCCTACAGGATTGTCGGGCTGTTCTCCCTGTGGCACGGCTACGGCTGGTGCTGGCAGTGCTGCCAACTTGTCCAGATCCAGGGTATTCTGACGCCGAGTCCGACGGGGAAAGTTGATCTTGTCATGGTCACAGCCGTGGACACACCCACCCCATCGGCGCGGCGCTATCGTGGGAGAGTCCGAATAGGGCGGCGGAGGGCCAGTGGCTGTGGCTGATCCATTGGTCCCGGTGGTTCCATTATTCGTGGCTAGAGCTGCAGCACGGCGCTTCAAATCTGACCAGGTGCGCAGCTTATTCTCTAGGACGAATTTGCCGTTGTCGGCATTCTGCTTCATAGTGATGAACTCGCAGTGGTTGATGTTGCGCAGATCCTCAAAGTACTCCACAGACCAGTGGTACCTGCACTAAGGTCAGTCTCATATCTGATTTGCGGTCAGTTCGCATGATGTTGCAACAGCAGCGTATGCAGAGTTAGAAGATTCGTCCAGAAGCGAGAGTGTACTGAGGCGTACGCTCTTCGCATCCAAATGAATGCTTCAACTCCTTGCGTATGAGCTCATGCAGATTTGCTGTTGCAATGCTCTGCGACCAACCCGGTTTCACAATCTTCAAAGTGCGTACCACTTCATGAGAAACACTCTCGTCATCAAGCCGTGCGTGACCAGGACACACACGCTAGGGAAATCCTCTTCGCCAAACAGCCTCCACATGCTCTCGTTGAAGCCGCTAATGCGGTCATATGCATCTGCAGCGCTTTCTCCGTTCGGGATGCGGTAGAAAAAGTGGCCATAGTCGGCGCGCTCCTGCCACATTCTCTCCATCTCTGTAGAGCATGGCTGGAAATTGCCAAAGTCCTGCTCGCGCAACCTTGGCTCCTCGAAGACCTTGATCTTGTCGCGGTGGAAGGGCGAAGGCGTGGGGTCGTCGGAGGTCAGGGTTCGAAGGATGCCTTCTGTGGTCTCGCGCGTGCGGCGGTAGGGCGAAGTAAAGAACTGGAGGGTGTCGTCTGGTTTCAGGAGTGAGCGTAGGCGGCGTCCAGCGTCTTCGGCCTGGGACATGGGTGAGCTGTGCCTGGAGGGTGGCGGGGGGCAATGGGCTGACCTGCTGCCAGCCATCAGGAGTGAGCTTGACGCGGTGGTCCGGGATGAATTGGTGGATGTCGCGGTTCTTGTTGCCCTCGCTCTGCGCATGGCGAATCAATATGATCATCTGCGCGCGCAGTCAGCACGGGTGAACAGCGCGGAAGTCTAGCGCATGGTGATATACTTGCCCGTGGTTTGCCCATGTTGAGTGCCTGTCGCCGGTGTGGAGCAGACGGTGTTGAGGCAGAGAGAGGGGACGCACTCCGAGGAAGCGCTCAACAAGGAGAGTTTTTTGGGGCAAACTTGGCTGCAGGAATGCGTTTCAGTCGTTTCCAAACGGTGGGATGCGCGATGCGCTGGGGCGGCGGCTTCCCGAAATGGCGCGCAGCGCCTGCCGGAGCATCGGAGCCACTCGGGCGGCCCACAAAGGCAGGGCGCGCAGCTCCGACACTGCCCGCGTGCGCGGGCGCGTGCCCTCACCACCAGCAAATCTGCCTGTGCCGTTTACCACTTCGCGCCCCGCGCCTGCCGCGCCACCACAAGCTCTTGCGTCACACTTGCCTCCGCCTGCGTCGCCAGCCACGCCACTCCGCTCCGCGCCATCGCATCGCCCCCTGACTAACACCAAGACTCCGCGCTGATCGCCTCACATTCGCAATCCGCGCGCCTCGAGCTTCCTGCCTGCCGCTCGTCGCCATGTCTGAACCAATCCCGGAGTCCATTCCCACAAGCGCTGATCCACGCACCCGGCGCCCCACGAAGAAGCGCGCGCTTTCCCCCGCATCTGCGCAAGCGAGCCAACTCGAAGCCTTGTTCAAGAATCCCGACAGAGAAATCGCCATTCCGACGGGCCCCAAGACGAAGAATCTCCCGCCGCCTCCTGAGATCGTCGCAAACGTACAGGGTTCCTCGGCAGGTGCTGGTTCGGGCGAGTTCCATGTCTACAAGGCTTCGCGGCGGCGAGAGTATGAGAGATTGAGGCTTATGGATGAGGAGACGAAGAAGGAGCAGCAGAATAAGGAGTTCGAGGCGAAGATGGAGGAGTTGCGGAAGAAGGATAGTGCCAAGACCAACAAGAACAAGGCAAGAAGGGAGAAGGCCAAGGCGCGCAAGCTCAAGAAGACTGAGAACGACGAGTCCGACGCTACCGGAAATGCCGCTGCTGAGAATGGCGAGACGAAGCCGACGCCGAGTCTCAAGCGGCGGGAGCCTGACGACGACTCTGCAGACCCGGCGGCCAATGCCTCCGCCGAGGCTACAAATCCGGATGAAGTTGGCATCGTCATCCACGACGAGGACTGATGCTGCCACTGCATAAAGTGCTCCTTGTACTCCTCCTTTGCTCAGATCAGTTACGACACGGGATTCTCCATACAAAAATTAATCAAGATTACCCGTGGGTACCTTCAACCAAGGGATCCCCGAGCCAGCCACGTTCAAATACCAAAGCCACCTCACAGTGTTTCTCCCTAACGACTGGAGGAACACGCCCAAGCAGCTACCCCGATTTCCCTTTTCTGGTCCGGGGCGAGTCTTTCTCTATGGCCAATTGCCAGGCAGGTGGTTTTCTTTAATTTACCTCGTTGCACTAGTAGCGGCTAGGCTCGTGCGCCGCGCGGAGTGAGAACCTGCAAGCCAGTCTGAGTCAAAGCCACACTATGTTGTTGGGGGCATATCCGGCTGGTCGGGTGACTGGTACGGTTGTTTCTGTGAGCGAAGTGGTTTCGTTGCAATTTCATTCTTGGGAGGGATGAAACGCATAATTCATTAGCTCGCTCAGATTTCGCAGGATGATAAAGCGAAAGGCGGCCGAGTCCTCTTTGGTCAGTAATGTACAAGCACCCAAAAGGTCAGCGGCTATAAGAATAAGAGACAGCAGACAGCTCACAATACAGCCCGATGGTCGGTTCGCATAGTGTGGCAATAGCAGTGCGTACGAAGTTAAAGCATCAATTTAGATAGACAGAGCATATCTCTTACTACACTTTCACAGCCGGGTGAAATCTTCAACTCCTTAGGTGCAAGCCCCTGCAACCATGCTTTTGACATACCTTGCGAATCAACCGTGTACTTGGAGAATGAAAACATGGTCTGGTCAAGACGTAATCTGGTTTTGTTTAAGCATATTTCTTACCCCGCTGCGGACGCCGTGGACTATTGTATCAAGGCCCGGAAAATCACGCAATATCCTTGTCTGTGCGTCGATCTGCTTCAATAATCGTCATCTTCTCTGGTCTGGGCTTCCCTCTGCAATAACCCTCCTACGTGTGGTCAACAACCTACACGCAGCCGCAAATCCGGGAATTGTGCGCTTGCCGATGAGCTAATGTGCTCTCCTTGCTCCTCTTCCATCCGAAACGCCTGGATAAGAGCACGAGTAATCTGTGCGGCCGCGGATTTACTTCCGTAGGTAAGGACACTTCGCCCAGCTGTGAGGGGCTAGTGGAATCGACGCGGACATCTTGCTGCCTCTGACACTCTCTGACCACACAGCAGCTTCGCATGTTCCTCAAGCTCATTAGCTACGGTTTCCGCCGAAGACCCGGAAATCTCGAACCCTCGTTGGCCGGCTGATCATCGCGCTCGAATTTAGTGACCGGAAGCGTGCGCTTGTCATGGAACAGCAATCCCCCATTGCTCCGACGTCTTTCCGGGCATGCGCCAGATGCCACCTGCGCAAGGTCAAGTGCGACGGTGTCATCCCGCAGTGTGGTGCCTGCCGGCGATCAGACGCCGAGTGCAATATCACCGAGTGCGTCACGTACTCGTACAACACCGTCCGCACCCTCCAAGAACAAGTCCAAGAACTCCAGCAACAGCTGGCGCAACTACGAAGTAGTCCTTCAAGATCGCGAGTCCATAGCGAACCCCTCGAGGCCGAGCATAGACACGATGTGGAGACACAGCTACTCCAGACGGGAATACCCGGGACCGAGCGACGGTATGACGACTTCGTCGCGGCTGTGGCTGAAGAAGTGGGGAATCTCACACTGGGCGCACCGGATGGTCCAACTCAAAGATATGGTGCGTGAGCCGCCGTAGACGTCGCCGTGGAGCCTGACAGAAACAGTTGGCAGTGCCGCCGGCAGTACCTTCGCCAGAATTTTCTTGAGCAGCCTCAGAGTTGGCCCAACGGATATGCCCTTCCAAGATGTGCGACCCTCCGTAGCTATGCTCCAAAAGAGTGCCGAACCCACCGCGACACAGGCGTCCCTCCCATCGAAGGCTACCGCGAAGACACTACTGGCCATATACATTTCCCGCATCCATACGTGGTGGCCGTTCCTGCACCTCCCAACGCTTCGACGTTGGTTCAGTCACATTTACGAGGCGCCCCGAGCCTGCGACAGCTTTCAAAAGTTCGTCGTTTTTGTCATACTTGCTATAGCGTCGGTGGAGGCTGAGACCGCACCGGAAGTCCCACATCTGAGAAACTTGTTTTCACCCGAAGATTATTTTGCAACTGCACTGCGCTTCTACGACATGATACCCAAAGATCCTGAACTGCGCAGTTTGCAATCTGTACTGCTCTTGACCCTGTGGATGATGCGTTCGGGGAACACGTCCGACAGTCTGAATCTCTGGCAGGTTAGCCGCTTCGCGATGAGCATTGCCATCGAACTCGGATACCATCGAAACAGTCCAAATTGGGAATTTGGTGTATTGGATCTGGAGCTTCGGAACCGCACGTGGTGGTGTACGTATAGCATGGAAAGGTGAGTTTTGAGACCCTGATCTTCCCAAGGATGGCAGCACCCGCGCAGATCATGCGCATTGATGCTTGTCTGCCTGGGCTGGAGGTTCATCGACAAGACCGTTTCTCAAGGGACTGCAACAGCATGGCTACTGAGGCTCATATGTGGAGATTTGAAGCATTCATATGGATGCGGAGATTGTGTTTCTTATCGCATTCTCGCATCTGGGAAAACACTTCAACTCCCTGCACACAGCTGTTGCAATATCATACAAACGGACCGCGGATCTGTTTCGGATCTGTTGTGTTACAGCCCAGTTCGGAGCTTATTTCACCGTTTGGAGCAGTAACCAAACGGGCTTTTGCATGTCTCTGACGTAATGGTAGGATGATAGCAGTTTCTACGGGCAGGACGCTTTCTCTACGTAACCAGGCCATCGATGCAGCGTTCCCCCAGACCATTCAAGATGACATTCTTCGCCCGGATGAAGCATCAATCGCTCAATTTTTCAACAACAAAGGCGTCTTACCGGCCACCCTCATGTTCCAGCTTTATGCTATCGGTGGAGACATCCTCGAATCGGTCTACATTGCACGACCTCGACTTTCTATGGCTGCTGAGGCTATGCAACATTTGGTAAATAGCCTACAAAAGCGGCTGCTATGTTGGGTTCGTTTGACCTTGCTCTCAATTCATGAGTGGGCACTAACTCTTGTACATACAGCGCGTCGAGGCCGAACAAATCGCAAGTTCAGAAGACTCAGAATTCTTAGAGATGCGGATCTGGTTTTGCCTTGCAACTATACTCTGCAACCGCCCTTCTCCGTCCTTCCCTGATCCGTCTCCCGAAGCTGTCGATTCTTGCGCTGAAGCTTGTCGGGTGGCTTTGGATGACTGGAAGAAATTAATGGAGAGATCACGCCTCGCCCCCATCTGGCGAACATTTCATGACATATTGATGGTCGGTCTTGTCTGGATATACTGCGCTTGGTGAGAAGTCAATGTCTCTGTCGCATCACGCACAGATGCTGACCTTAGCCTAGGAAATCTCCACGGCGATCTTCGACCGAGTACCAAGAGGTCTCCACTACATGCACTCACTTACTACAGCACGTAGGAAAGGGCCGTAATCATTTCAGCAAATTTACACAACTGCATGATTCACTTTCGCAGAGGATCCTTGCGAATCTTCAGCAAACACAAGCTCAGAACATGCCGACATCGCCAATTCCGGGGCCATCGTTTGCTACGCCTCCGGATGACGCGCTGCTTGACAGTCATTTTAGCGAAGCACTGATGGAAGCGAACGCATCTTTCGACCTTCATGCGTTTGACGACATAATGAGACGAATTCCGAACTTCCTGGATCAGGATATGGATTTCACTACGTTTCAGAGCTAACCGGTCCATGATGTTTCGGATGGATTTTCCCGCGTACGAGAATTCCTTCAATCCTCTCACCGCTGTCGGGATACCCTTTTCCTCCTCGTTTCAATAGACATATCGGAAATTGGTGTTTTCGAAATCTGTCCGATCCTCGGCCTCGGTGCTCAGACTTGGGTCATCGAGGGCGGTTACCGGCTTTCCATAGAACCGGTCTCGCCTCCGATTCTCAAACAAGCAAATGAGCCCATACAAGATTCCCGCCGCGACCATGATGGCGAAGCAGCACAACATAGCGCTAATTCCCATAGGATAGTGTGGGCTTTGACTTTCGCGAAAGAATTGAGGGCCAACGATGTTCCCAACGGCTACCGAAAAATGTCAGTGGAAAGGGTGCTCACATCTGTGCTACTTGCCAACAAAATCGGCAGCTCTTACCATAGAAAACTGCGACAGAGACCGAGCAGAAACTCTTCTTCGTCTCGCCGGCAGTGTTGGAAGACTGGAGGCTCAACATCAAAACCCAGGCCACGTTGTAGAAGCCCATCAGGTAGACACCAGCAAGCGAGGCGGAGCGTGCGGTCGTGACATCGAGAACTAGGAAGCCGTACATCAGAATCCTGTCGTTCCACACGCAGAGACTGTTTCTTTCCTTACCGTGGATCATTACTGCACCGGCCAAAGCTGGCAATGAGCCGACAACCCATAGAACGCATCTGATATTGGGTATGTAGAAAGTCAACGTCGTGCAGATCACCTGGGCGATAAAAGCCACTGCCGCCTGCGGCGTGGCCATCAGAGTCGTCTTGGACTGGGAGTAGCCGTATCCGGAGATGATGAGGGGATTGAACTGAAAGAAGACGAACAGTCAGCAAATCGGTCCAAACCTCAACTTCTCTTTGTGTTCCGTCAAGAATCAGCTCTCACATTGGTTATTCCGGCATTGGTAATCGACTGCGCGATGGTAAAGACCACAACACACCAGTACTTTGGATCCTGCACCGCTTCCCATATCTGAACCGTCTTCCAGCTCCTGTGCTTCTTGGCTTCCGTCTGGTTGCCGGCGGTGCGGATGAGCGCGGCCTTCTTCTCCTCTTCTGAGAAGAACCACGCTTTCTCAGGTCGATCTGGCAAGGCAAAGAAGACGAGGATACCGTAGGCTATGGTGACTGCGCCGTAAATGAGGAAAATGTACTACGTCGTTCCAAGTCAATCAAAGCCAAGGGATTTCTTGCTGGAACTAGAGTGAAGTACCTTCCACGTTTCAAGCGTGCCGTTAATCTTGCCGATGGCGTAGCTAAGGATACCCCCGAAGATTCCCTAGAGCAGTCAGTCATTACCGATGACGAAGATGCACAGGATTCGGACGACTAACCGCAAACGTGTTGTACCACAGCGCAGTGCGCAGGGGCTGTTCCTCGCGCCTCCACCACATCGAGTTCATTATCATCAATGCCGGGAGGATGCCGGCTTCGAAGACTCCAAGGAAAAACCTCACAGTCGCAAGGCCAGCGAAGTTGTGGCACGCCGACATGCAGCAAAGGCATATTCCCCAGCAGCAGAGGCACACGCCGATGTACTTGCCGATTGGCACGTTCGGCAAAAGCCAGACAGTGGGAAATTCGGCTGCTAACTGCAGAGACCGAGATCAGTACCAGGCTGGAAAAGATAGGAACAAAAGCCGAGGCCATACATATCCAAAGTAAAAGATGCTCCCTAGCCAGCTGTATTCCTGGCCCTTGAGATTGGTGTCCGTCTTCATTCCGTAGACAGCTGCGTATGCCATTCCATTCTGGTTCAGCCGGGATCAGCTCGCATTCTCCTGAAATCGAGTCCCAGGCTCGACTCACCTTGTCCAAGAAGGCGAGGGTGGACGTCAGGACAATCAACGGAAGAACAAGCAGATCGGTCTTGAGGAGCACCTTCTTATTCTGCACAGGGCTCACGAGATCCAGCGATCCATCATCGACGTCAGCAGCGACGTTGTGGTCTGCAGCGGACTTCTGCGGATCCAGTGCCTCGGACATCGTCACTGGGAACTATCAGGTTCCAAGCTCTTCTCAGCCGAGTATGATGAATCCTTCCAGGCAGAGATGCAACCAAAGGGAAAAAAACAATCACAAAAGACAGGAGAGAAATCAGGACACGCTGTGCGCGTTACCAGGTGCAAAAAGTGTAAAGCGACCAGGGTGTGTCTCCAACAAGCCGGGCTCCGGAGAACTTTATGCGCATCCATCACTGCATCAACGCAATCGACCATTGCCAATATGGGTATGAAAGGCTCACGATAGGGAAGTATCCCACTATTGCGTGCTCAGAGATGGAGTCAAGACCTGGAGGCAATGAAGGTCTGGCGCGACGGCTCTCGGACCTGTCCGCAGCTTACCGACCCGGGGGTCGGGTGCTTGTTCTGGGGGCAGCCAATGGGAACGCCGCGTGGACGGCATGCTCGGTGGGGTCCGCCGCGTAGATTGCGTGCTCGGTGGTGTCCGCCGAGCGCAACAGTACAGATTCTGCAATTCGGATCCAATCGCGGCGAGGGTTTTTTTCGGCCTCTCCCGAGACGGCATCGGGAGACACGGCAGAGATGCGCTGCGAAAGCAGCCACTTTGCCGTCCCAGGATGCCTCATACGCGTCAGGCGAGTGAGGAGAGCTGATCATTTTGCCAGATATAGGGTTATTTAAGGACGAGCTCTGCGGTCATTTCTCCTCGTATCGCTCGCTGCGGAACCCTTCAGCTTGCTTCTCAACGTGCTCTCTTCGCCATGGCTGCTCACACGGGTTCCGGTGCCACGCACGCGGTGGTTCCGAATGAGAAGAATGAAGCCGTCTTGGTAGCTAGCCTCCTGGAAGCCTGCGCGGTAGGCTCTGCGGAGAGGAACTAACCCTGGACTACTTCAAGATCGGCATGCGTAATGGCGTCACGGGCAAGTTCGAGCTGCGTCGGCGAAACGAGGCTACGGTATCGGTGTTTGACTCGAACTTCCTGGTTGGGGATGGCATATGGGTGAGCAGATGGTGCTCTCTCTTTCTCCTAGACTGTTTATATCTGACACTGCACATGGCGACCACTAGGAGAGCATGCGTGTCGTACGCGGACGGGTTCAGTTTGCCCGCGATCACATCAACCGGCTATACCAGTCGGCCAAAGCTATGATGATGGACCTGGGTCTCTCCAAGCTTGATCTGCTCGGCCTCATACACGCCACCATCGACGCCAACGGCATGCAAACCGCCGACGACGTTCACCTGCGCCTCGTGGTCAGCCGCGGCCTCAAAAGCACGCCATACCAGAACCCGTCCGTCAACATCGGCCTGCCGCTCATCGTAATCATTCCGGAGTACAAGGCGGCCGATGCGTCGGCGGCTGCCAAGGGCCTCCGCCTCGTGACGTCGCACATCCGCCGCGGGCCCCCGGACGTCAAGGACGAGATGTGGAACCACATCTCCAAGGCCACGGACATCCAGGCGTGCATCGGGGCGAACGTGGTCGGGGCGGACGAGGCGCTCATGCTCGATCCGTTCGGGTTCGTCAAGACGTGCAACTCGACCAACTTCTTCATCGTGCGCGGAGGCGAGGTCTGGGCGCCGACCAGGTCGCACCAGATGCACGGGATCACGCGGCAGAAGACCATCGACCTGTGCAAGAGCAACGGGATTCCGGTTTTCGAGCAGGACTTCACCCTGACGGAGACGTACGGCGCGGACGAGGCGTTCTGCACGGGCACTTTCCCCAGCCATATCGCCGTGAAGGAGATTGACGGGCGGGCCATTGGCGACGGTACGCTCGGGCCCGTGACGGCGCGTATCAGCCAGCTGTACAAGAAACTCGTGCAGGAGGACGTCGGCAGGTCGAGGGAGGCGATTGCGGCCGAGGTTGCGGGGCGAGCAGCGAAACTGTGAAGGATGTTGCGGCGTGTCGCGACGCGCAGTGGCTTGCCTCACATTCAGCCAGCCACCATCTCGTGCGCCGTCAGTCAAGGGGGTGGAGGTTCCGCCGACGGTCGACGATGGCCAAGAGAAGGAGGTATATCGGAGCCGGATATTCGGAGACACGGACGGCATGAAGAAGCCCACAAACGGTCGCACAGCGGCTGGGGGGATTGTTAGATCAGCAGAATGAAGAGCTTTTGTCCGATTGGCCCGTCACACGCGTCGCTCACGCCGACGAGGACAAGGACGACTCCTCCAGTATGACGGCGGGCTGGCATGTGATGGCGTCAGTGCACTTTGCCTCCCCGCATGGACCGCATTCCAATAGACGACGACTCGCCAGGATCCACCGCGTGTGCGGTCAGGAGAGCGGATCGCCCTCAGACGGTGGATTATTGGGGGCTGTGACCTTAAAAAAGGACAGGAGAGAAGGTTGACGCGCAGTCAGCATGCGAGCCCGGCCGGGAACCGATGTCTCTCGTGCTCGCCAGCGTCCGCTTTGGGCGCGAGAGTCAGATCTGGGGGACGTGATGCAGCCGCTAGCCGCGACAGGCAGCCCGGAGGCGCGACTCTAGTCAGCACGGCAGATGTTGCAGTGCTGGCTGCTTGGTCGGAGCCGCACAGCGGGCGGCGGACGGTAAGGCTGGCAGCTGGGGCGAGCGAGGGCGAAGGATGCAGCACGCCGCGGAGACCAGTGATGAGGATCAGCGGCGTCGCGTAGGCGGTGCAGACAATGGCGAGCGATCGACGCACGACACCGACGGCGCTGCCATGTGGCATCCATGTCGGGCCCACGCTGCTGCGGTGCTGATGGCAGCGCGTCAGCAGCTTGGGCGCGGCCCGCGGCGCGCAGCAGAGCGAGTGCCTGCGCGAGTGCCTGGCGGGCGCACGCACACGGCACGCGACTGCGCGTGACGGGAACGCGGGCTGGGGCTTATCAAATGCGGGCGCGGTACGGCGGGCTGAGGCTCGGGGCCCGCGCGCTGGAGGCTGCAGGCGGCGATTGGCAACGCGCTGCGCGTCAATTTGGCGCTGCTGCTCCAATGACTCCCCACGACCCGCCGCTGTGATAAAGCTCGCGCATCCCTGCGCCGCCCGTCAACCCGCCGCCCCCGGCCTGGCACTGGCCATGCTGAGTTAAAGGCACTTCGCGCCCGCGCCCTCCTCCAGCGCCGCCCCGCTGCCCTAGCACTGCCCCGCTACCCGGAGGACCATGGGCTCCAAGTCCTTGACCAATGTGGTCACCCAGAACTCCATCGCCCTCAATGCCTACATCTACGGGTACCCGCCCTGCCTGCCGCCCGCCGCGCGCTCGCTGACCCTCCCAGCTATGCCGGCCACTCGCTGGTCACCCCCCACGCCCCGCTGCAGCAGGTCTGGTGGACCGACGAGCGCATCGACGCCAAGGTCTCCGCCGACTTCGTCGCCTCGCGCCTGCGCAAGGAGGAGCGCGACATGCTGAACAAGCCGCTGGCCTTCGGCGACGGCCTGACCGACGACACCTATCTGGAGTGGATTCTCGAGCGCGCCAGACGCCTGTTCTTGATCCTGGTCGAGGTGGGCGTGCCCGACCAGATATTCGGCGTCATCGATGATTCGTGGGACGACGAGGACCTTCCTGTTCCGCTGGAGACCGTCGAGCGCCTCGCCCTATCGCGCAAAAAGGACGATCAGCTCAACCGGAGGTTCTATCAGACCCAGTTTACCTTCCTGCTGCGGGAGCTCCACCGCGGCGCCCACGTCGCCTACGCCCCGAACGAGGTCATCCCCATTGAGCACGTCTACAAGCTGCCGCCTGCCGCCTCGCTGCAGCAATGGTCGCGCGTCCACCTTCCCAGGAAGCCCCACGAGATCTTCGTCCGCAGGCGTGTCTCATTCGGCGAAGACGCCGAGGCCGAGCAAGAGCAGTTTCGAAAGGATATTGCCGCGGCGCGTGAGGTAGAACACCATCACATTGCCCCCATCTGGGCTTCGTACACTTCCAAAGGGAGCGGCTGTTTCATCACTCCTTTCGTTGGAGAGCACACTCTGAAATCTTTCATCGACTTCCGAACCCCGCAGCAGTACATGAAGCTGACCAAGCCGGAGCGCTTTGCCCTGCTGCTGGACTGGCTGCATTGTTTGGCGGATGCCCTTGCTACCATCCACGGACATGGCCTCGTCCATGGTGCTATCAGACCCTCCAACATCCTCATTAACGATGAGAACTCCATTGCCTTCAGCGATATTGGTACTCTTAAGTCATTTCAGCGGGACAAGAAGGTGGCTCCTGACGAGATTTACAACTACGCTGCTCCAGAAGCGCATGAGCAGAGCCTGGCCAACCTCCTGGCACCGCTCACCAGCCTGACCAAATCCAAGAATCGAAGGGCTTCCGTGGACAGCGAGAACTCATCTCATGGATCCAACTCCAGCACCAAGACGACCAAGACGGCAAGGAAGATCAGCCATCTTACAAGCGCCAGTCTGTCGACCTTCGATTTTGGATTCAACAAGCCCGTGAAGTCGAATGATCCCCTTGCAACCAGCGAGGCAGCCGACGTCTTCTCCCTCGCTTGCGTCTTCCTCGATATCCTGACATTCATGATCAAGAAGAAGCCAGCCGACTTCGTCAAGCACCGCACAACGAAGCAGAAGACGCCGGGGAAAAGCGGCTCGCGCAGCGATGCCTCCTTCCACGCGAATCTCGACAAGGTGGAGAGCTGGATGCAGCACCTCGATAACGTCTCTTTCGAGTACGACGACCTCCATTTCCGGGCCGTCAGACCGCTTTTCCAACTCATTCGTGATATGATCCGAGCGGACCCTGAGGCTCGCCCCTCGGCGTATAGCGTTGCAGGCCGTCTCCGCGATCTTCTGGCCGATCACGCTGGCATGGTCAACCTGCACTGCGAGCCGCACGCATTGAGGATAGAAAGCCCGCGTAACGCGCCTATGTCTCCCCGCTCGGATCTGCATACGATACCCGAAGACGGCATGGGCGACGGAGAGTCGGTCAATGCAGATGACGCTTACACTGTCGCGGACGAGGCTACCCTGCGTTACTCGGTGGCCGATTCCACGGTGAGCGGTACGACAGCTGTCGGTTCGACGCGCACGCTGAGCATCAGGCCAAAGTCTATCCAATCAGCCTTCCACGAAATGCCGATGTTCTGGGGCAGGAAGAACTCCCGGGATGTGACGACATGAAGCGGCTAGCGAAACGACGACGCAACCAAAAACGAAACAGACAGGACTCATCGATCATGAGGAAAACTTAAGCGCCATGGGACGCTTCGCCACCGTCCGGGGGACACCTGAAACTGACAGTCCGACCTGGAGCCTGTAAAAGCACCTCCAGCCGTGTTTTCCGGCGCATGATCAGGCTACCGGCAGACCGCCACAACATTTCCCCTCCCGCCTCCACATGAAGGCCGTTTTCGAATCGCAGATTGATCCTTGTACGTTCCTTGGGGACTGGAACTTTGTCATCTCCGATGGAATTGCCTGCATGCAGATGAGACGATGCAGACTTACCTTCTTGGCTCCTTTCCTGCCGTACTACCTGCAATCCATCTCGCAACATCCCCCACGTCGCACCCGATGTATCGCATGCGCGCGGCTTTTCGGACCCCTCGGACTCCCTCCCTCGCGGCGCTACTGCAGATGACGCATATCTTGGACACGCTCGGTCATCGGGTCGCGGTTTCACGACGTTAAACGATAATACCCAAATTCGACGCATTATCCTATTTTGAACTTTGGACTTTCTAACCTCTTTCTCTTTTGGGATTGAGGAGTAAGATCATCACGACCACTGAATCTTCTCTGACTTTATCTCTCTGTCTATAACGATATCCAATTTGCATCAGTCAACGAGTCTCATGACAACCTCTCCTTATCTTTTTTTGTCCCACTCGCATTACATTAGCTCTTACGTGCGAGACAATTACTTCACCTACGTATCAACTTTATTTTTTCACATTCGCTTACTCATAAGCATCATGTCTCTCCTTCGCGCGCAACGGTACGGTCCACGTAGACCATCAGCCAGGAAGTCAAATTGCCGCGACAAGGCTGTTCCCTGCTTCATCTTTCCCCCGTCTGGAGGCAAGGCGGCAGATGCGGCACTTTCAGGGGTTCCGAGGGGTCGGTAAAAACGCGATGTACGACGCAGGGTGCGCCAGGGTAAAATAGATTGATCGCTCTTCTGCTGCCTAGCGGACGGACTTTGCCTCCCTCTCGGGTGGCTGGGACGGAGTTGTGCGTCGTCGTCATCGTCGTCGGCGGATTTTTCCCGGGGCTGTCACCGCTTTCTTCTTTTCTTTTCGACGCGCGTTGGTTCTAGCTCTTTTTTTTTAGCGTTCTTTCATTGCGGGTTTTATGTGCGTCGTTGTTGGTGGCGGCGGATACTACCTGCTGTTGTCGTCGAATTACGCGAATTTTAGCGCTGCGTCAGCTGGCGTTGCTGGGTGCGGCGGGATCCGGCAGAAGCGAATGGCGCGGCGCGTGGATGTTGGGTGGGCGTTCTGTTGATTTACCTGGCGTGTGCCGGTGATGGTGAATGTTTAAAGTTGTAATAGATACCCCCAATCAGACTGCTTGTATATTGTTATGCTCATGTTTCGACAAGGAATTTTGCTGGGCGTCTTTGAGGAGAATTGCAAAGTATGCAGAATAAATGGTGTCAGCTAGTGTGTGCAGTTCATGGAGTTGTCTGTCTGATGCGGACAGATGGTAGAGTACATTTGAAAGATTCAATTGCTCGACGTTGTATGAAATGTATGGACGTCGCACGGCAGAGCTCACGTGAAAATGGCTGATGCCGTGCTCCTAAGGATTGAGGATTGACTACGATAGCGTCAAACATAGTGTTGCCCACCTGCTTCTTCTTGGCACGATTAATTAGAAGGGGGCCATGACGTGCATCAGTTAGTGTCTTGCCGTGTCTCGGTTGTTAGCCTAGGCAGACAGTGCGTTTTGGATAACGGTCGCGATAGGAGATAAAGCCGCTCGACTCGTTTTCTTCAGGGCCCGCGGCACGCGCTCACTTTCCTAATCGGGCGCTCCGAGGGATCGTTGAAAACTCCCCTGACGCCACAGCTAGTCAATGTGCAATGTGCATCTCGAGCGTGATTAGCGTTGGCATTGCAACAACGACATCGTGAGGAGAGCGTCCATGATGATTCAGTCTTTCCAATTTTCTCCCCTACCTTCTTAACTTTAAACGTTTCTCGTGTACCAACCTAATCTCAGCCTCAAAGTGACTGGTGCGCATTCTTTTCCGTGACCATGACAGCCCTTCTTTATACTTATCCAAATTTCCATGCAATGCAGTCCGGATGTACAGCGAGAATTCTGCGCCATCAGCCCGAGAGAAAAGAATTCAGTCAAAGGAAGGAGAGGATACCCGAAACTTTCAAATATCCCACAACGCCTTCCTCATGCATATCCGTTGTGATCATAATCCAATCTCCACCGCATCTTTCGAAACGCACATTAAGTATTAAGAAATCCTGTCCAATCTTCTGTCCCGTCTCCTTCCATCAACAGCATCAAATCCTTCTTCCCATCACTGTTCATCCATCCCCTATCCTCAAATCCTCCTCCTCTTCACAATCAGTCCTCCCCACACTCCCCTCATACATCCTTCACCTCACACCCCATCACACCTCCTTCTCCTCAACCCCCATCCCCTCCCCCTTCTCCAAATCCCTCTCCGCAGCAGCAACACCACCACCACCACCACCCGCAGCCCTCCTCCTCGCCCTCTCCTCCGCCGCCCTCTTCTTCCCCTCCAACCTCTCCTGATCCCTCCGCATCTCCCCAATCAACCGACTCTTCTCCCTAATCCTCCGCCCATACCGATAAAACACAAACGGGATCGGCACAATCGCCAGCTCCAAGCACCCCAGCAGCGTGCCCGCCCACTGCGGCCCCAGCTGCGCATACATCCTCGGGCCAGCGAGCGGCAGCACCCCGCCCACGACGCTCCGCAGCACGCTGTTTCCGGCGAGGGCGGACGCGGCGAAGATGCCGTACGAGCCGGCGAGGTAGTTAGTCGCGTAGATGAAGACGGCGCAGTTGCCGGCGCCGAAGGGGATGCCGGCGGCGATGGGGGCGAGGAAGTGCGTCGGCGGACGCGATGTCCAGGCGAACCAGAGCTCGCCGGTGGGCACGAGCAGGGCTGCCACGCAGACGATCGAGACCATGGCTTCTGGGGCGACTTTGCCGGTTGCGGGGTCCCGGGTGTGCGCGTTGATGATGCGGCGGATGAGGGGTTCGGAGAAGATGACGAGGAGGCCGCCGATGCCGATGCCGACGTAGGCGAGGCCGGTGAGGCCGGGGGTCCAGCCGCGGAGGTCGGTGAAGATGATGGGGTAGGCGACGAAGCAGAGGTAGAGGATGGCGTAGACGACGGCGATGTAGAGGTTCCAGAAGACGCTGGGGGAGGGGTGAGGTTAGCGGGTTGGTTTGATTGAGGATGCGAGTATGTGTGGGTCGATTGTGTGTACGTGGTTGGTCCGCGTAGTATTGCAACAGCAGTGTCATACGGAGTCGAAGCATTCGTCCGGACGCAAAGAGCGAGGTTCTTTCTGTGCTCTTGCATGTTGATGAATGTTCCAACTCGTGCCATATGAGCCCCTCGAGCCCTGCTGTTGCAATAATTTGCAGATCGACCTCGCAAGAGCCCTGACGGGAAAGATATCGTGACGGGGTTGAGGTGAATCAAAATCTAATCAAAGAGCATTTGCGGTCTTTTTTGGACAGGGCAACTCACCAGATCGGCTCCGTAATAGCCATGATGAATGGCCTCGACAGGTTGATCTTCAACAGCGGCCAGAAGTCGGTTTTGTCATCATACCGGCACCACCAGCGCTGATTTCCAGTCTCCTTTCTCATTTGAGCCGCACGTTTCCTCAGGATGGCAGGCGCGTACGTCTCCTTGATCGTCAGCATCAAGCAGAAGCTTAGGCCGGAGCTGCACATGACAACCCAGTTCGTCCACCGCCAGCCGAGATATTGGTAGACGAAACCACCCACAACGGGCCCTGCGGTTGAGCGACAGTGTTAGTGATGTTCCATCTCATCTACTTCGACGGGAGTCTACCTATCACAGGCTGGGAAAGTCAGTCTACCAAGAACATCAATCGCAGGGAAAGTGGAAAGCATACCCCATTCATAGGCCCGATACTCCAGATGGAATATGCCAAGGCACGATAGTCATCGGCGACAATGTCACCAACCGTACCGGGCGCGTTGCTGATCATTGCGGAGCCAGCAAGAGCGCCAAAGAACCTGGTTATTAAAATGGTCTCCAAGTTCTTCGCCAGCGCGCAGGGCAGAACGAGGATGGTGAAGAGCGCCATGCTAATAATGTAAATGGGCCGGCGACCGTACATTTCCGACAGAGGAGCCAGGATCACAGAGCCGAAGGCGAGACCGAACAGATAGGTGGTGATGCCAAGGACTACCACCGTCTCGTTGGTGATGCCAAAGGTGGACATCATGCCGGGAATGCCCGCTGAATACGATGTGGAGTACATTACACTGCAACAGTCAGCAATCTGATGCTAGACGTGGTCCCGATCTGGATGAAGGGTCTTATGTACTGCTCAGAATCGTTCGAGTGTTTTTCCAGACGCCCTGTTATTACATGTGACCACAAGGATCAAGACCAAAACGCGCGACTTACACAGAAGTAGTAGAATAAGAGACGAAAGCGATGATCACGCCCCGATACCAGAGCGGCCATTCTCTAGGATTGCCGCTGTCGCCATCCTCGTCCCAGTCAACCTCAAAGGCCGGGTCGGAGGTGGCGTTGGTCGCAATGGAAACACCGGTCCTTATCCGGCTGAGCGCGTCGGCACTCCTATTGCTCGCTCTGGAGAGAATGGTCCTAAGCCCATCGGCGCCAATCTGGTCGATCTGCAGAGATTCCTCACGGCGGATCGAGTCAAGCGACGAGGCTGAAGAGTCCGAGGACACGGACGAGGCGCGCGGCGGGTCGCCCTCGGCAATCTCTTTGGACAGGCCGGAGTCGGACGATATGGATTTGGACGCTTCCCCGGCCATGGCGGTTCAAAGCGGGAAACAGAAGCTTGCGGAGGCGTGCTGGGGAAAGGGGCGCCGGTCTGCGGGGCAGGGGAGCACACTATTATAAATCGTGCAAGAGGAGATGGGCCAAAGTACCGGCTACTGGGGAAGGTATTGGGCGGTGATAAGAAGTCGGGTGCAGGTCTTAACACCGCAGCGAAACACGGGACAGTAGGTCGTCAATCACTGGGGCAGAGCGGCATGATGCATGCAGCAAGAGAGAGGGTTTGCAAGGGATTGCGTGTGAGGGAATGGGGGACGCTGATTTGCTGGCGGGAGCGAGCAGCAGAGAAGAAAAGGAGAAGAAGAGTCACCAAAGAAGCGGAGGGGAGTCTTGCAGCGGGAGAACAGCGGAGGGCGCACGCCATTGTTGCCGGAGTCAGGCGCGGGACTGCCTCACCGGTACCTAAGGAATACCGCGCGCCGTCGGTGGGGCGCGCAGGACGAGAGGGCGGGCAGAGTCATGGAGAGCGAGGACGGCTCGCTGCGGGCTGCTGGCGTGCGGGCGGAGGATTTCCGCGCTGAGGGAATATCAAATGGCATGGCAGCTTTGTGGGTGAGGCGGGCGTGCGCCTGATCAGCCGCAGCGTCGGGCCATGGCAGGCCTGGCCGAGCCCGCGCGGTGGTGACGACAGGAGCGAAGTCGGGCTCGGCGATCTGGGGCGTGATGGACGCTGCGGAGATGCCGATTAGCCGATGGAGGGCGTGATGGGCTGCCGCTGCTTGGCGATACAGTCACGCACACACAAACTCAACCGCCCCGGAGCCGCATCTTATCCTCAGCACCATCCATCGCCGCCGTGCCACCACCAACGCCCGCGCTCCGGGGAAGCGCCAGCCCTTCGAAGTCGCCACCAGCCCCGACAATGTTTCCCATTGCCAACTCCGCTATCTCACAAGAGCCAGTGCCGCGCCCGAAGCCGCCCTGATCCTTATCTTGCCGGTCTTTGCTCGAGGCGCCTTCGTCGACGCCACCGCCAACCTGCCGCTCTGAGCGAACCCCGCGCCACGTTCCATCGTTCACAGCTTCCTCCCAACGCAGCGTCCCACCCCGCTCGCAAGGAAATCACGGACACGCTAACCGTATTGGGCAATCCGTCACGCAATCCGCCCAATATCACGTCGTCCATCCACCGCGGATCTGAGACTGCCCGGCGCGATGCCAGGGGTTCTGAACCAAATCACGCGACAGAGACACCAGTACACACTCCCCTGCGTGTGAGTCAGAGTCTGCCGAAGAAGATGCCCCCCAGGATAAGCGCAGCATTCCGCACACCTGCAATCCCAATCTTCCCATGAGAAGCATTCCGCAAAGAAGGTACTAAAAAGATTCATACACCATCCGACCTATACTACACTTCCCAATGTACGTGTTTTTGTTCCCAATTCCCCAATCCACCCACCAAGTCATTGCCAACAAAACCACCTCTCCAACCACATTTACTTACCCCCGCAGCCAAAAAAAGAAAATCGCTTCCACCCCTCCCTCAATGCCCCTTGAACTGATCCTCCGTCACGCCCTTCCCCATAGCCGCCGTCGAGCTCACCCCGCCCGACACCATCTTCAGCATATTGTCGACGTAGTTGGCGCCGCTCCACTTCTGGTGCGTGACAACGTCGACCTTGTTCTCCATCTCGGGCTCCTGGACCAGCTCGCCGTAGGCGGCCATGCCGCGCTTGGCGTACGCCTTGCTGAACGTGTCGGCGATGAGCGCCGTCTGGTGCAGGCCCGCCAGCGTGATGAACTGCCAGCAGTAGCCCAGCTCCGCGAGCCGCTTGATGTACGTCTCCTGCTCGTCGCGCGGCATGGCGGCTTTCCAGTTGAAGGAGGGCGAGAGGTTGTAGGCGAGCCTGAATAAGAATAATCAGTGCCGTTCTTCTAGGGGATTTTTTTTTTGGTCTTGTCTAATGATGCTGGTGGGTACTACTCACTTCTGCTCCGGCCACACGGCATGCACGCCGTCCGCGAACTCCTTGGCCTGCTTGTAATCGGGCAGCTTGCTTTCCATCCAGATCAAGTCGGCGTACGGCGCGTACGCGACGGCGCGGTTGACGGCGCACTGCGTGCCGCCCTGGTAGCGGTAGTAGCCCTCGCGGGTGCGGGCGGCGTCCCAGTCGAAGAAGATGTCGACGCCGGTGATGCCCTTGGCGATGGCGCGCGCCTCGAGGTTGCTCTTGCCCTTGGACTGCCGCATGAACTGGTCGATGAGCTCCTTCTTGTTGACGTGCACGCCGGCGTTGATGGTGTCGGCGACGGCCTCGTGGAAGAGCTTGAGCCCCGCCTGCGCCACCCACTGATCCTCGATGGCTTGGAGCTCGTCGCCCGCCTTGCCTGCTTCCTCGGCTGCCCTCATGAGGTCGCCGAGCGGCTGGAGCGCCGGGTTGGTGGCGCCCAGCACGAAGGGGTGATCGCGGGGGTCGATGGTCGAGGTGATGAGAGTGGCGGCTTCGGAGTCGGTACGGGCAATGGCGAGCAGGTCGGAGCCTGGTGCGTTTGTAAGTTCGAGCTCTCTCCCCAGAAGAGGTAAGCCACCTACCCATAATGTCTGCCTGCGCGCGAATGGCGACAAGACGGTTGATATGCTCGCTGATGGGCACAAGCACCTTTCCAGCCATGTGTCCGCACTTCTTCGTACCCGGCGCCTGATCCTCAATGTGGATACCAGCAGCACCCTTCTCGATGAACATCTTCGTCAGCTTCATGATGGCCGTGAGACCACCATGGCCGGTGTCGGCATCGGCAATGATCGGGCGAAGGTAGTCGACGTTGGGGCATTTGCTGCGGTTCTCCTTGGGGGTGGTGAGGCGCTCCTCCCTCTGCTTCCGGTCGTGGAAGAGCTGGGCGAACCAGAGGTGCTGCACTTTATTGGGGACAGTGGTCTGTCGAGTGTCAGTCAGTCCAGCCAACTGACTATTGAGTGATAACATGAAGGCCTACCATGGGATAGTCTGCAAGATCAGGACCAGGCTCATCGGATGACGACGCGGTCGAGGAGCATTGCCAGCCGGAGACGTAGACGGTGTCGATGTACTTGGCCATCTGCGTGACCATGACAGGGTCCAAGCAGCCGTAGGTGAAGCTAGCATCTTTGTTCTGCATGTCATGTCATCCTTAGTGGGGCCCCACACATTGACAAAGCATGTGAAAGTACGCACCTTGAATCTTGCCTCGACGGTCCTCCACAGCTTCTTGGACTGCTGGTTGCTCGGATACTGGATCTTGAGGTTTCCCCTCTTGGTGGCAATCTGCTCGGCAGTGAACGGCCGCTTGGTGTATCTCCACCGCGAGTCGGACCACCACTGCGTGATGGCCTTGACTTCCTCCTGGAAGGCCTGCTCCTCGGCCTCAATGGAGGGCATCTGGGGGAGCATGGTGCTTTTCGCCATGGTGGAGACGTATCAGGGCAATGTGCTAGAGCAAAGACACGGGGACGCAAGCGTGGAGAAGGCTTGGAGAGAAGCAGCAAATGCGGCAAATATGACAACAGTCAGTCGGAGGAGGGGGACTAAGGTGTCATATAAACTCGCAGCAAGCTTTCCCGCGCAAAGATGGCCGCATGAGCCATCACAGGCTCGGGTAGGGCCGGGTAAGAGGGCCAGCCAGCGTTGCGGTGCAACAGCTGGTGGACCATTGGGCCGAGGCGTGCTTGGGAGGCTCGATCGCACGTCGGCGTCGAGCTGGGTATGGGAGAGCGCCTTTGGCCCGAGGCCTGGGCAACGGGGCGATCCTTGCATGTGGAGTGCGGTCTGGGGGCCGGTGACCTGAAGAAGGCGGCATGACGTTGCGCAGCCCTGTGAGGGGTGCGTCCGGCATGTGAAGACGCACCGCGTCGCCGTCAAAAGAGGCTCGCGTCCGCGCAGCTCGACGGCGACAGCGCGCCGCGCGACCACGTCGCTTCTGCTGCCGCTCGCCTCTGCGCGCGGGCAGGCGCGGGCCACGGCCGCTGGAAGCAGCGCGGCGGGCAGCAGTCGCGCAGGCTCGCAGCGCTCCAGCGGAAACTAACACCTCGGCTATCCGGGCCCCCGTTCTCGCGCTAGACCGACTGCTACCAACCGAGTGAAAGGCGACCTCTCTGCCGCTTGACTCACTTCTTCGTGGCGCAGAGAGACCCTTCGCCATGCGTCTCGCGCACGATCCCACGGACTCCAAGGCTCACATCGGCTGCAAGCATGTGGTGTGAGTGAGTATACCTCCTCAGCTTCACACGGTATTGCCGCAGCAGATCATGCGAAGCCGAGCATTCATCGACATGTGGACGGTCAATTTCTCACTCATACCTGGATGAATGCTTCAGCTCTCTGCGCATCATCTCTTGCAGCCCTGCTGCTGCTATAGTCTGCAGCCCGACCTCGTATGTCAACACGCAGCAAGGATGACTGGACGGTGGTATGGTATTGATGCAAGCCCTGCATCCCGGTCTATAAGTCTACGGCAAAATGGATACTCTAACATCCAGAATTAAAAGTATAGTCTAGCTTTTCGAGAAGGTGCGTCTCTCTACATCATTTAAACATTCATCACCACAAGCGAATGGTATCGGGGTATCCTCTTCCACAATCTCAAGCCACCATTTTCCAATCCCCGCCTAAGCCAATGCTTCAAGAGTCATGCCCCACGACCACGCATCCACCCCCAACTCCCAAAAATGCTGGAAGAAGAAAGAAAAAAAAAGTTCAGTCTCTCCTGTCCTCCTACCATCAGCAAAAGTCCAAATTAGCATCCGTCACTCAATCTCCCCAAACCTCTCAAACCACAGTCGCCGCCACCACCACCCTTGCCCTTCCCATCTCCCCCATCCACTCCCCCGCTCCAACCCTCATATCCCCAATCTTCACCAACCCCTTCCTCAACCACCTCTCCCAATCCCACCCCTCCTCCCCCGCCGCCAACTCCTTCTTCACGCGCCCGAACCGGCCCGACGCCTTCGCGAACCCCACCGCGTCCCCCATCTTCACCATCTCCCGCTTGCGGAACGCGTTGCCGCCGGCCAGCGCCTCGAACGGCGATTCGCCCAGCACGAAGCACAGGAACGTGATGCCCAGCGCGTAGACGTCCGAGGCGGTCGAGGGCACGGGCGAGGGGTGCAGGCGGCAGAGCTCCGGGGCTAGGAAGTCCCAGGTGCCGCCGGCGAGGTGGGGGGGAGGAGCCGTGGTGGTTGTTGCGGCCATGGGAGAAGCTGGGGGGGAAGCGGGGTCTGAGGATGACGGAGTGGAGAAAGGGCGCAGGGAGATGGCGGCGGAGAAGTCGGTGTAGAGGGTGTCGAAGTCGGCGACGTGGATGCCGTCGGTGGCTTGGTCGCTGTCGCTGGTGGTCTCGCGAGTGAGCAGGGAAGGGCGCTCCAGGGGTCCTTCTTCGGTGAGCGATGCGCGGACGCGTCGCTGGAGCATCGCTTCCGTGAGGCCAGGTCTGGTTGGCCGCAAGAGGATGTTCGAGGGCTTTATGTCAGCGTGGACCACGCCTGCTTCTTGGTGCAGCCACTCCAGCCCCGTGAGCAGCTTGTTTGCTAAATTCGGAAACAGTGACGCAACCACTTTGGCGCGCTGGTTCTCGGGAAGAGATGCCAGGTCGCCGCGGATAAAGTCCTCAAGGGTAAGTGGAAGCGCGTGCATCAAGAGTCCGCCGGTACGAGGGTCCAAGCCAAGAAAAGGGACCATGTATGCCGTGGGAGAGGTGTGGCTAAAGATGTGGGTGAGCATCCGTGCTTCGGAGCGGATGACGCCAAAGGCTGCCCTATCCGCGGGCGCCTTTATTGCCCATACTGCAGAGCGGCTGGTTTCTGTGTTCGCGGGATTGTTGGTGCTGTAAGCGGTACTGCTGGACAATTGTGTCGTATACGAGTCGGTGGACGAGACTGAGCTTGACTGTCCGCGACGTCGGACTGGAGTGGCCGGAGGCGTTTCTATCGATGCCGTTGGTGGTGCGTATGGTCTCGGCGACTGCCTCCCCGCAGTGGCCGGAGCCGCAAGGTACACGGAACTCCAGAGCCCAACGCCCAGAGGCGCTTCGTGCATGATGGAATACGGGGTTGAGTTCTCCCACACTCCGTCTGGCGAAGTGTAGACAGATGCGGGAGGAAGAGACATTTTCGAGTTGCTCGCGCATGGCGATGGCAGCGTGGTATTTAGGGACTGCGGATACTGCGATGAGCTGTCCTTGTGTTGGCTAGCAGATGATGCGGTGTGGTTGTTTCGAAGGGGCAAGGTGTTGAAGCGGGGACTGGTGGGCGTGGCCGGCGGAGTCATGGTGGAGTCGCCGTGACTGCTGGAGATCGTCATTTTCGGTGGGGGAATGATGTCCGAGCAACGGAAGTCAAGTTGGATAAATGTAGGGCGGCCAGGTGGTGGGATTGGGGACTATGCAGGCAGGCCGCGGGAGGGGAAATGCAGTTACTAAGTGCAGGACCTCACCGACTATGCGTGTATGCGACAGGAATGGGAGACGATAGGAGCCATGATGTGTTCGGTATGATGCGTATCCGGGAGGGCAGAAAGTCCAGATCCAGCGTGCTGTTCCGCCGGTACCATACACCAATAAGGTGTGTCTCGCGGGCGACCTGGCCGTGGGCGCTCCCTTCGCTGGCCGTTGGAATGCGGGAGTAGCACGAAGCCAAAAGCTAAATTTACCTTTTGTCTCTTGTCAAACCCCGCAGCGAGCCAGAAAAAAATTTGTGAGAGATGAGTCGCGCAAGAATGTCGGGAAAATGTTGAGCAGCAAAAGCGAGCAAGGGGCGGACCTTCTCCAGCCTCGACGCAGGCCGCACAGCGTCCAGCGGGTCGTCCGGCAGCCAGGCTATATACCGACGGTGGTGGCGGGCTCCATGACGGACGAATGCAGCAACAGCAAAACGGCCTTCGCGCGTGTACGTCAGATGACGGTCAACCCGTGGCGAAACGCGCGCAGCCGCACGTCAAGCGCGCGATGGGAGAAGACGACGAGAGGGATCCTGCGGAAATGGCTGGGCGAGATGGGGCTCGACGCAGATAACCTATCCGTACCTTGGCGGCGCCGGGCTATCTGGTATCAGCCTTGCGCGACGCTGACAAGAGCGACGAGACGCCTTGCCGGCTGCTGCGCGACGATCCGATCGCGCTGGGCCAGAGCCAGCCACACGTGTAGAACGGCTTTCGCTGCTGCTGCTGCTGCTGCGCGCTGCTTACGCGCCAGTCGTCGCGCGTGTCTGGCCCAACGTGGGCGCCGCCATTGGCTGCGGTTCTTCCGCTGCGCGCCTTCAAACGGCCGCCGTCTGCGCCCTCGCCTCGGTGTGCTACGCATCTATCCGCGCCGCACCCCGCGATCGCAACGCGCGATGCGGCAGCCGGCGGCGAGGGAATCGACCCGAGTCGCGGAGATTGGCAAGCGTTCATGACGTCTGTCGCGAGTCCCTTGGCACCCGCCCGATGCGGCAACACGTCATTTGCCTGATTGGCATGGCTGGTGCTCCGCTGCGAAGATAGCTGCGCTTCAGCTCTCCGCCATCTGTCTCCGCTCCCGCCCGCGCGTTGCCGCATGCAGGTACCGCGCGCTTCACCGCAAGGCTAGGCTGCATGCGACCATCGTCACGCATCTATCGCTCACTTTGCGACTCCTGCACCAGACACGCTCTAAACGGGAGAAGGCGTTGTTGTATTATTCGTTGTGAATGTTAATTGAGACGATTTTGAGCCTTATGGTTTGCCTAAACCAGTACAACGCGCCTGTTCACCCCCGCGACGAAAAGAACCTCCCTAGCTGGTCGCCTCGCAAAGGACGGCGATTAGAATTCCCTAGGTGCCCAAGAAAGAAACCTCGTGCCAGTGCCCGTCTAAGGCAAGAGTAGAAGAGATGTGATGAAAAGGTGTGTGGTCGTAGGAGTGGTGCGCAAGGCCGAATTGCATGCAGCAGAGAGAATCAGAGCCTGGGCTTGGGTATTCCAGGAGGTGCTAAAACGAAGAATGCAAACAGGAGACTCCCATCCACGCGTACGCGGACGGCGGTTTTTCTGAGAAGAGACAAGCAAGGAAATTGGTCAGGCAGGGCGCACGCAGCAAACGGAAAACCAACGAAAGGGAAAGAAAAAACACCGCCTAGATGCGTGGTGATATCGCATTTGTACAAAACAGGAAAAGCAGCCCGTAAAAGAAACCTCCACACGCTTCAATTATCGTCATCGCTCATCAGACTCGTCAGCTTGGGTCACGATTAAAGGGTGAGCTCTCTCTCATGCTACCCAGATGTATCCCGCTTCCGGCTGTACGAGTCGATGATTTGATCTTCAACAAGTCAATGGTCGTAGCCGGCACCCCGCTGCCAAGGGCTGGCGTTGTTCTGTGCCCGGAACCTGTCGCTACCCATCGTCCCCGTGCGGCCGTACCCAGCGCTGTTGTTGCTGTTGCGCGGCGACGCGTATGATGGTGGTGGCCCGGTCCTGTTGTCCGTGCCGTTCGCCGGGAACATCGGCACCGACGGGTCCACAGGGCTGCGCGGCGGTCCGTAGTAACCCGCTTCTGCGCCCTTGGGTTGCGAGCCGGAGCCTGATGAGAACGACTCCTCGTCATCGTCGATTCCCGTGCGATTGTATGGTCCTTGCTTGGCCTCGCCACGGGCCGTAGCTCCCAAAGCATCCAGTTCCGTGGTAAGCTGGCTCTGCGACTTGATGAACGAGCCCCTGTCGTCACGCATCGGCTGGTACCGAGTGTCGGGGTTCTTCGAGGTAAGTGCGAAATACGACGACGCAAGGACCATGATGAGGAGTACGAGTGCGAATACGGCATTGTAGACGAAGAAGATGACGCCCATCACACCAGTCACGATACCCTGTCAATATGTCAGATTCCCGTCCATAATCGAGTAAAAATAGACTGTCTTACCGGCTGGTTGAAAATATCGGTAAACACCAGGAGGAAGATTGCCGAGATAAAGTTGATGGCCGAAATGCCGATGTTGAACGCGTTGGTCTTCTTGTCCATGTACGGACGGAGAATGCTGACAGCGATAAGCATACCAGCCTCAAGGAGAACCAGTGCGATGGCCTGGGTGGTGCCGCTTCCTTGACCCAGAGCGATGAACATGCCCTTGACCAAGGTGAATGCCAAAACGGGGACAATGAAGTAGTAAGCCGTGGCCTTGAATTGCACGTAGAGGAAGCCCCACTTGTTCAAGGAAACTGGGTCCGAGTATAGGATGTAGGCCGGGTTCTTGTGCATCGTGATGGACCTCTGCGCAATGCGAATGACCTTGGACGATGCCCAGCCGAGAATGCAGACCATCGTGACGATCGTGAAAATGGCCAGGATGATTTCCGCAGCGGAATCCTTCACGGTAAGCTCCCAGAAACAAAGCACAACCATTTGCGGGAAACCAATCAGAACCTGCCAAGAGGTTAATAATTTGGCACAGTTGAATCTTGCACGGTCGGACTTACAATACGGAACAAAATTCCCTTCAAGACGGTCAACCAGCCATTCCTGAAATCTTGGAACTTGTTGCCCGAAAGCTTTCCATTCTTGCCCAGTAGTTCCATGACTCCCTTGAACATGGCAACGCCGAGGACGACGAGGATGACGAAGATGACGAAGAACGAGTAACCAGTGAGGAAAATGTTCGTAAGCTCGATGTTAGCGCGGAAACCAACTCTCTCAATGCCGTGGACTGTGACGACGTTCGTTGTTTCTGCCTGGGTAACGTCATTGTTACTCCTGGCCATCAATGCGCGCCTGGTCAACTTCTTCACAGCTTCCAGCGATCGTTTCTGAACATCGACCGACGTCGTCGCCAAACTCGAAAGAACGGTCGAGGGTGTTCCTCCGGTCGCGCGCTGGTACCAAGTGGCCATCTCCTGCACAAACTTGATGTGAATGATACCCATGCTCCATTGGAAGTTCTGCGTCCACGAAGCGACAATGGGCGGCAGTTCAACAGCAGTCATGCCAATGTAGGCCTGGGCCTGGAAGTAACCGAAGAGCGAAAGCGCGTTGGAAGCGACGTGAGCGGCGGTATTCGAGTGTCCCAATCCGGAAGTGATGGCGGAGGCCGCAAGGCCGGAACCGGCGATGACAGCAGTAACCCATCCGACAGCCTTCTGGTAGACAGTCTTTCCGTTCGAGAGCTCAGCCTCGACGCAAGCGAGAGCAACTCCGGTGTCAGTGTCGTTGATGTAGACCTGGACCTTACCGTCAAGGTCCGGGACCGTGTAGGCGATGTCTGCAGACGTCAGCAATTCAATCTTTCGGCGAAAAAGCGTGCAAATACTCACTAGGCAGGTTCTTGACCGTCTCCTCGTCGAGCATGACGTTGGACTCGATGTTGATCTGGCCGGTGTTCATGGGACACAGGCCCTTCAGATCCGCGCTCTTGCAAGGGTCCAGCGTCTGCTTCAGAGCGCGGTAGCCATAGGCAAAGACTTCCAGGTCCGCAGTGACATTTCCAGAGATATCCGAGACTCCGACGATGTTGAAGGTCAGAGTCAAGTTGTCCGGGGTGAAGACGACGTTGAACAGGGTGGCCGAGAAGCTGGAGTTGGCCATGCACGGGTTGAGCGACTTGGACTCAATCAGGCGCTCGGCGGCAGCGAAGGGCAGCAGCAGCGCCGACAGCGCGCCGGCGAAGAGCGAGGGTCGCATGTTGCGAGGAGCGTGTGTCGGGCGAGGGACGGGGTTCGCGAGGGAACAGAGGCGGTGGTGCGCCGCCTCCTGGAGCCGGTACTCGGGCGAGTACAATCAAAGCGGATGCGCCAAACCAGCAGCAGTCGATCCGGAAGTGCGTGCGGGCGTCGGGGGGGAGCGAGAGCGAGAGGTCGAGGAGAGGCAGTGGAGAGTCAGGTGGTCGAACGAGCGGTGGCTGGGCAGCGAAGGCGGGCGGCGGGCGGCGTGGACGCGCGGAGCAAGGTGTTGCTGCGACGATGACAAGGCCGAGCACCCGAAACCGGGAAGGAGAAAGGGCGGGCGGGCTGAGGGCGAATGGCGCTCACGAGCGAGCGCTAGCGCGAGTAACGACCGTGGGAAGGAGAGGGCGGCGCGTGATGGAGCTCGCTCGGCCGCGGGACGGGACGGGGTGAAGAGAAGAAGGAAGCACTGGCAAAGGAAATCCGGTGGTGAACGAGCGACTTGAGGGTGCGTGGCCTGTCGCTCCTGAGGTGTCGGGCGGGACGTATTGGGGCTGAGCAGGCCGTGTCTGACACTCCGGGCAGCGGAAGAGTGAGGAATGCGCAGCCAACGCGTGCGTCCAAGACAGTCAGGGGCGTGCTCTGCCGCCAGGCGAAAGTCGCGCGCTTTCGTATTATCGTAATTAATTAGGTCTGGCGCACGACACGCGGCGCTAGCGGCCTGCACAGCGATCTTCTTGTGGGGTTTGGAGGATGGCCGCGACCCGCCAAAAGGGCGTCGCAGCTCCAGGCGCGGCCGTTACAGGAGCGGCCGCCGCGCTGCGCTCTCCTTGCGCGCGGCCAGACCTCGAAATTGCCATCGGCAGCGCGCACAGCAGCGCGCAGCATAGCCACAGCCCTGCGCACCCTGCCAGGCACGGGGCAGCGCCCGCCCGGTTCTCCGCACCCAAAAGCGCTCCACGCCCGTCCGCGCCGGGCACGCGCGCGACGCCCGTGATTACGAGCGCCTGCCGTCTTGTCCCCGTCTTGTCTCCTCTTGTCCTGCGGCTCAGCTGCGCTGTCCGCGGCCAGCGCCCGCTGTCGCGCGCTCTCCGCGCTCTCGCTGCGCTCTCCAGCGCGCCCGCCAAGGCCCCCATCCGTGCGTCATCGCCGTCGCCACGCTGCAGCTGCGAGACGCCTGTAACCGTCCCCCCGGCCGCTCCGTACTTCTAAATTTGTCGTGGCCAGGCAAGCTTTGCTCCTCGCGCTGCACCGCTGCATCATTGGCGTTCCTCCCTGCCTGATCATCCCGCAACGATCGTCCGCTGCCGGGGTCGCCTGCTCCGCTCGCTGCTCGACGGCCACTGATCGTGTCGCGCGCTCACGATGCACCGGGTTCGCGCAGCGTAGGGCCCGCCAGCCCACCGAGCCACGGCCGGGTCTGCTGATCGGCCGAATCCACTGCCACTGCTTGCGTACACCGCAGATCACGCCGTTCGAGATGAAAGGACGCTCTCGATCGCGCCCGCTTTGCCCTTAGCCCAGCACTGCCCGTCTGAAATCAATCTTGCCAGTAACATCATCGTCTGCTGCGCTCATTGGTGCATCGCAACGCCGCACTGGCGTCGACCTGACATCGGAAACGCGCCCTGGCCAATCGTTCTGATGAGTAAGGCGCTTTTATTGCACAGGTGGCGCCCGGGCTTTGGCTGCTGCCCTGACGCCAACTGTGCCAATGGCGCACTGGGGCGCCAGACGAAAATGTATTGCTGATACACATCGCGTGTGGCTTCCATCGCGAGAACTCGTCGTCAATGCGGCGCTCGCGCTACGGATTCTTGCCGCTCTGTGTGCTTCAAGTCCAGACAACAACTGCGAGAAGATGTGTGTTCACAGACATGCATCTCATTTCGGGTGAATGACAGCCGTCGCAAAAGTCGACGTCTGCTCCCGTTGCGTATAGATGACCGTGCTTGTGACTTCGAAAGATTCTACGCCGCCGGCAATTGTTGCATCCGAAAACTAATGTCAGCTGCGGCTCAAGCTTTTCGCGACAATTCGTGGTGCAGATTTTTTTTTCGACTTCTGAAACCGTAGCCATATTTCCCGAGTGCCGCAAGATTTTCGGCATCCAGCGGCAATGATTTATATATTCGAAACTAACGCAGCACTCAATGCCAAGCATTGCAGTCAAGCGGCAGTTCGAAGGTTCCAGTTCATCGAAATCTTTGAAGGAGAAAGGTCGTAGATAGGGTCTGAGGAGTCTTCGTAATGCTGCGGGGAGTGGCTACGGGGAGTGAGTGCATTGCGATATTGGCATCGAGAATTCCAACCGCGCCCCGAAAATTGAACAAAAATCCCACACTAATTTATCGAAAGGTCTAAGCATAAGCACAGCCTGGTGTTCTCACATTTGCACCCTTTTTGAATCTGCTGCTGTCCCTAATAGATTTTTGTCTGACAAACGCCAAGCTTCTCACGCGGCGCAGGACATTGCGCTCTAATTAGCTGAGCCACCCATCTACAGTCCGAACCGTAACTCCATACTCCTATACCCTATGCTTCTGCTACGCGCGCTCAGCCTGTCCGCTCACTTTTCGTAGAAGGAAACATGTCTCAATGCTTGAACCTCTTGGTTTGCCTCGGCTGGCTGCCGTACGCCCTCCTTCCTTCCTGCTTCTTGTCCCTCATGCTGGAGCCGAGTTGGATGTCGACCCTGGGAGGTGCCTGGAATCCGAAACTGCGAGCTAGCTTTTGCAGGTCGACTTTCTCGATGGAGTAGACGCTTCGGAGACTATGGCTGGCGTACGCATTCAAATAGGACCTGAAGGCTTCCTTGGCGGACTTGTTGAGGTAGTAGTTGCTGGAAATCAGCTTCTCGAGCTGACTTTGGATGTTGAGTAGCTTCCGCTCCGGGAACTCGAATTCAGTCAGAGGGACACGGGCTTCCTTAAGATGGCGGATGAAACCAATTTCCGAAGGCTGAAGGACCAGCAAACACTTTCCGGATTTCCCGGCGCGAGCAGTTCTACCTGCGCGGTGGATGTAGTCGCGGACATCGTCTGGCGGACTGGAATGATTGTTAGTATATAGATTAACGGGAATAGTTTGCTGCGGGTTTGCCGTTGTTTTGCCGCGACTTACTCGAATTGGACGATCCAGTCAACCGCCGGGATATCGAGACCTCTTGCAGCGACATCAGTGCAGATGAGGACGCCACGTTCGCTGTTGCTGAATTCGAAAAATGTTGATGTGCGCTTCTGCTGTTTTTGCTTCCCATGTAAACCCAGTACGGGGAGGTCGATGTAGTTAAGCAAAGCTGTCATGTAGTCGACGGACGCACAGGAACTGCAGAAGACGATGATCTTCTTCTTCAGGTGCTTCTTGAGGAACGTGAAGAGGAGTCTGAAACGTAGGTCACTCTCGCAGACCACGAATCCTTGTTCGAGGTTGTCCGCAGTGCTGTGCTCCTCGTAATGATCTACGTTGATGTAAAGCGGACCTAGGAAAGTCAGAAATACGTGATGAGAATTGCGGTAACTTTCACCAACCTGGCTTCAGGGAAATTCTCGCAAGATCCTCGACCTTGGTGGTCTGAGTGGCCGAGAAGAGGACGGTCTGGCGATCAGAATTGCCCAAAATCTTGATGATTTGGCGCATTTCATCCTCGAATCCAACCTCCAGGATTCTGTCGGCCTCGTCGATACACAAAACTTTCATGTTCTTGGTCAGAAAGCCTGGGGTATTCTGGAGATGGTCCAACAGTCTGCCAGGAGTAGCTGTAGAGCAAGTTAGCTTCTAACTTCCGTTGAAAATTATTCGTGAAGGCCCAGAGCGTTGTCAACTTACCAATCAGAAGATTGACGCCCTTCTCCAGTTTGACCTGTTCAGCTTTCCGGTTGGCGCCTCCCATGACTATCTCGCGGTCAGTTTCGATCTCTCAGTTTCTCGAATTGAGGCGCGTACCGATCCCGAATGTTTGACTGTGGTGTTCAAGCAATTCCCGGGCAACGCCAAAGATCTGAAGCGCAAGCTCCCTCGTGGGCGAGATGACAATGGCACCAGTACCGTTGCGTGGTTTGAAACGAAGGCTGTGAAGCATTTCGACGATGGGAATGAGGAAGGCAAGAGTCTGCCTTACTGTCAGTCACCATGAATTGTTAAGAGCTGTGGTATTGGACCGCACCTTTCCAGAGCCAGTCTTCGCCGCTCCGAGCACGTCCTTGCCGGCTAGCAACGGAGGAATGGCCCGGCGCTGGATTTCTGTCATGGACTCGAAACCCATACCCTCAATCGCTTTGCGCGTCCTCTCCGACAGCTGGAGATCAGAGAAGTTGACGGGGTCTACACCGGCAGTAGGGAGCGACGTTCTGGCACCCAGAATATCCGCAGCCGACTTTTCCAGGTCCGCGCCTCCCTCATCGTCTTCCGGCTCACTCCCGGCGGCAGCCTCTTCCTCAGCGACCTCCTCGACCTCCTCTACCTCCTCTTCCACAGGCGCATCACTCTCCTCTTCGCTGTCGGAATGCTTTCTCTTCGCCTTCTTGTTCGACTTCTTCGTGGACGCTTCGGAGGTTCTCTTGGTTGCGGGCGCGGCGTCGGTCACGGTCGTAGCGGTCTTCGTAGAAGTTTGTTCGGCGGCCTTGCTCGCGCTCTTGCGCTTGCGCTTCTTCGACTCGGCGGCCGCGGCTGGGGCCATGTCTGCGGCGTGAAATTTTCGCGTTCGCAGGTGTTGAGGTTAGGTGCAGTGTGTACGCGCTGCGGGCAGGTCGCTGGGCGTGCGGGTGAGAGTTTTCCTGGGAAAATCGATCGGCGAGTCGGCGTCTGGAAAACCACTAGTAACAAAACGGTATAGCTCTAGCAGGGCACCCCTGTACATTTCCGGCAGCTATGATCTAACGCCTCCGGCTTCAAGTCAATGTCACACCTCAACTCTCTCGAATGTCTTCACCAGCTGTCGGCAATGCAAGCCTCGGAAGCTCGAGCCATTCTATCTTTCGCCCTCTCCTCGTTTTCATCGCTTCCTTCAGCGCTGGCATGTCCCTCAGCAAACCGCTAAATGTCGTTGCCGCCTGTTACGCTACCTGGGCTGCCCTCTGGGTAGCCCGGCTCTGGGCTGGTGATACAGCAGCCATTTTCGATGCCCTGGTTCTCGCCGCCGCACTAGCGCGAAGCAATACTGCATTGGCTACGGAGTTACTGGGCACCTTGTCCACTTGTGTTCTTTCAGCTCTTCCTTTGTTATCCTCGATTTTATTGGTGGCCGCGCTGTTGGTATCAGGCTTCTTCACCAAGTACACCGAGGAATACAACCAAAACGAAGAATTGGCTTCCGGAAGGCACTGCAGACCACTTATAATCCCTTGCCTCACAACTCATACACGAATTTTCCCCCGGAAGCATTCCTTTTCGTACTCTTATCTCTTTGTCGGCATTCCTGTGGGCCCCAATGAGCGCCATTGCTCCTACGGCTCTATTTTGTCCGTGGATACGAACTTGGCTCCCGTGTCAAAACGCAAGAAGGGATGGTTCCACGTTCAAGGAACAGACTACTTGGAGCGCGGAGGCACAGATTTGGATCTCAACGCAAAGTTAACGCAATACCTTCGGTCTCAGGTACCTCTCTGATTTTCCTAAAGAGTGACAACGGCTCTTCATTAATGATTGCAGGGTATTCCTGATGATGCATGGCATCATGCCTACCTTGTGACTGCGGCTAAATTCCTCGGGTATTCATTCAATCCTGTATCTTTCTGGTACATATATTCAGAAATCCAAGAACTCGTCATGATGGTCCTGGAAGTCAACAATACGTTCGACGAAAGACGCATGTATCTGCTCAAAAGCTCCGACAGCAGTGGAGTCGATGCTTTCGACAGCCAAGAGGCGCCTGAGATACCCATCGCCGTGGCCAAGTTCACTAATGCGTGGGCCAAGGACTTCCATGTATCTCCGTTCAATTCTCGAAAGGGCTCATACTCTCTGGCTGCCCTTGATCCATTTGGCAACACTGGAAAACAATATCCTCAAGTGAACAATAATATCGTCCTTCGATCATCGGAAGGACACCCTAAATTGATAGCCCGAGTCTTTTCCCGCGGAGCCCCTATCGATCCAAACAATATGACCACTTTCGAAGTCTTGAATTTCATTGCCAGCTGGTGGTGGGTGGGTCTTGTCACATTCCCCAGAATTCTGAAGGAGGCATACAAGTTATACTTCTGGAAAAGTTTGGAAGTATTTTTCCGTCCAGAAGTTGCGCCAACAAGTATTGGAAGGAATCATACTACGGTAGAAAGGTTTGTATTATGTCCTCGTACTCTTAGCTTTGCCACTAATACTACGTCGTAGACAGCTAGAGTCTTTCTTCCGGAGATACCTCTGCTATATCGTTAATCACACTAACAAGCCCGTCCGGATTACCTACATACCGGCACCCGGCCTGGGCCAAGCTCAAGAAATCCTATCTGCCAATGCACAGAATGGAGAGCCGGCTCATGGCCTAGAGATCAAGGTCACCAGTCCTGCGTTCTACACCCGATTCATGGACTACACTCACACACCTGAGGCCCTTGACCGCGAAGGGCTCTTCACCGACGAGAAGAACAGGACGGTACGAATTTCGAACCCCGAGACATTGAGGCTCCTCCCTCTCTACCTCAGAGAAAACGTCGACTATTCTACATCCCTCGGTGGTCCTCTCGACCGCCTTACTTGGAATTTCCTGAAAATCCTACGCTGTCCTGCAGCAGCCCCGAGCTATCCAGACGATGAGGCTGCCCACGGTTCGGCATTTGTACGCAAGGATATCAGACCGAAGACATTTTCACATTGCGATGAGTACGTCATGAAAAACTGCGCCGACGCTTGGCTCTACAAACGGTGTCTATTCAAGCTATTCCTGGCACAAAGATATGCTGCCGGTTTTACGGAGGTCTTCGATTTGCTAGGCTTGATCTTCAGAGTCTTGCTTGTTCTTGGAGGTTTTCTCTTTGTGACGCCGGACCTTGAAAATCTGTCTCAGCATGGTGCGAATGGTGCTCTCGCGGTGACAACCGACTTATTGAAGGCTCTTGCTTTCAATGCCGTCCATATCTGGAGCTTTGTAGGAGCTATTTGGTAACCTTTCAGGATCTCGATGGTCCTTCTTAGAAGTTCGTCCTTTTTTATTTTTTTGGCTACATCACTCTGGAACTCTAGGTCAGTCGGGCAGGGATTGGCCACGCATGATCAACGAGGACATCAGAACTTCATTGAATCCATTGCAAGTAGAGTCTCTCTACCACTTGCATACATTTTGATCACTACGTTTTCCAAATATGGACCACTGCTCCAAATAGATTCTGTGCCGGAACCTGGATGTATGAACCGGCCAAGCGCCTGACGCCGAACCACACTCCCAGTCAATCACATTCTTCTGGAGTCGAAGCGTTTTCAGCATCCGCTCCAGTGAAAAATAAATCTGCTCACAGCTTCGCACTGATGACGCTGCCACCATCCAGGGCAATGGTCGCACCATTGACATAACTGCCAGCTTTGCTAGACAAGAAGATGCAAGCGCCAGCAACATCCCCCGGATCACCTATGCGATGGAGCGGAATTCCAGACTCGATAACATCCTTGTACTGTTTGAGGGTGGCAGCCATCATCTTAGATTCGAACGGACCGCAGGCAAGGGTGTTCGAGCTGCGCTCATATCAGTCCCTGCCATTCTTCCACATAGACACGTTGTATGGAGCTTACGTGATATTCCTCTTCCCCAAGTGGTTCGCAAGCACGCGGCTCAGGTGGTGCAAACCAGCCTTGCTGCTCGAGTACGCAAACGTCTCCAGCGCCGGCACCCTCAACCCATCAATCGACCCGATGTTGATGATGCGCGCAGGATCGCCCTCCGCAGCAGCAGCCTCAAGCAGCGGGGTCACGAGCTGCGTGATGGTGAAGACGCGATGCAGGTTCAGCGTGAGCACGCGCATCCAAGCCGACTCGGGGTACTGGTCGTAGGGTGCTCCCCAGTTGGAGCCGGAATTGTTGACGAGGACGTGCAGCTTCTCCTCGCGCTTGGCCAGCTCGGCGGCCAGCTTCTTGCAGTCCTCCTCCTTGTAGAAGTCGGCGGGGATGGCGTGGGCGGAGCCGCCGGTGGCTGCGCCGGCCTTGTTCAGCTCGGCGACGGCGGCATCGCAGGCTTTGGCGTCGCGCGAGGAGATGTAGACTTTGGCGCCGTTGGTGACGAAGCCCTCGGAGATCATGCGGCCTATGCCTTTGGCGCCGCCGGTGACGAGGACGACTTTGCCCTGGGCCGGGGGGGAGTTGGGTTAGCTGGGGAGGTTCCTGGAGCTGGGGTGGAAGAGCACACGCACCTTGACGCTGAAGAGATTGGAGACGTCCATTGCGAGAGTGGTGGATCAGGTTACCGGAGGAGAGAAGTGGGCCCGGAGCATGGCGGCGGGCGTTCTCTATATTCGACAGCAGTGTAGTAAGTAATCTGGGGAAACGCAGGCCGAGGCCGAGGCTGTCGGCGTCACCGAGACGGGAAGGCAGGGATCGCCGGGTTGCCGTGGCTTGACGCGGGGCTGGAAAGTGTGGCTTTCGAGAAAACTGCCCGCAGCCTTTGAACTTGCTGCAACACCCCTCGTCGCTGCCCATTCTTCACGTCCGCCCACGCCAGACATGGAGGAGTTGCAGGCCAAGCACCGCAAGGAACAGCGGGACCTCCAGTCGCGCATCACCCAGAAGAAGAAGGCCGCCACCAAGAAGACCCGCAAGGGCGTCAACGACGAATGCGCCAACCTCGAGCGCGAGCTGAAGGAGCGGCACGAGCGCGAGATTGCTGAGCTCCTCGGCACCAACGGCGACGGCGCTGCAGACGAAGTCGATGCCGTTGTCGCCGATGGCGAGGATGCAGCTGGAGAAAAGGACGACCTCGCTGACGCCGCGGAGAGACTTTCGATATCTTCGAGCCAGCTCGCCGCCACGACAAATGGCACCGCATCGCCAGATACTCAGTCGCAAGGACCCAAGCGGAAGGGCAACCGCCAAAAAGAACGTCTCGCCCGCCGCGCTGCAGAGCAAGAGGCATTAGCTGCCGAAGCCGCCGCCGAAGCCCAGTCGATGCCCGACCTCCGCAAGCAAGAACGCACCGCCCTGCTCGAGCACTTCGAAAAGCGCGGATTGAAGGAGCAGATCATCCGCGCCGACGGTCACTGTCTATATAGCGCCATTGCCGACCAGATGACCGGCCTGGGCCTCGACCTGAAGCCGCGGATAGCACCTCAGATCGTCGGACAAGATCAGAATAAAGAGACGGATGGCAAGCAGGAGGACTACAGAATAGTGCGGAGAGCAGCCGCTGACTGGATTGCCGCACACGCGGATGATTTCGCGCCATTTCTAGAAGAGCCGCTGGACTCCTACGTAGTGAAGGTGCGGGATACCGGCGAGTGGGGCGGGCACATGGAGCTTCTGGCGCTGGCGAGGACCTATGGTGTCAAGATTAGGGTGCTGCACGCAGACGGAAGAGTGGACACAATCGAGCCCGGTGTCGAAGGCGAGAACCCCGCGTCTGAGGAAGAGAAGGAAATGTGGCTGGCATACTACAGGCACGGCTTCGGCTTGGGAGAGCACTACAACTCTTTGAGGAAAGAACCTTGAATTACCACAGGATGCTACACTGTTGGTACAGACTGGGTCAAACTGGGTGTCCCCCAGCAGAGCGGGAACGAGTCCTGCTCACTTTCAGGATTTCTTTCACAGAAGAGGCCTGCCGGCCAGCGTAATATCTAAGCGGCCGGATGCCGCCAAACGCTGATCCAGTCTGTCCCCTTCCCTATCTCATGTGTTTGTTCGGGCTGGTAGTGCGCGATTCGGACCAGGCCATCCTTATTCCTCGGCACGGCGCCGGTCTCGTCTCGCTCTTCAATGATATGGCCATCGTCGCCGTATTTCAGCTCTTCCCCTGGACGACTGAGATGCTGATGGTACACCTTAGGCGGGAGACCGAATGGAGGACCGCCGGTAGACGGAGGCTTGTATGTTGGGAATTCGACGCAAACAAGCGCAGCATGAGGATCGTGGGATAGAAGATGGGACATGCGCAACGCCCAAGCTGGGCGGAGCTCCGGAGGCAGAGCAGAAAGGAACTAGGTGAAGATGGTCAGACGTGCTGCACGAGGGAGGGAAAAAAACATATAGAAAGAATCCAGACCAACGGGGCAAGAGCGTACCGTGTAATCGTAAATCAAGTCGAACTCTGTTTCTCCCGCTTCCTTGAGCCAATCGTCCTTAAAGAAGTCGCCAACCACGAACTTGGCCGAGCCACGCCCGACTTCCTCGTCAATTGTCTCGTACTTCTTCCACTTGTGCTCCTCAAGCTCCTTGGCCCACTTCCGCGCGGCTTCGGCAGCGTGCGGGCTCACCTCTAGGCCCCAAGCATCGTAGCCGGCTGATGCCAGCAGCGCGACATCGTAGCCCTTCCCACAGCCCGGAACCAGAGCCTTCTTCCGGCGTCCCGAAGCTTTATCGACTGGTGCAGGCACCATGGGACGGTCGCCCTTGGGGATATCGCGGTGGGGGTTGCAGAAGACATGGGTGGCCAGCAACTCGTGCAGGGCGGGGTTCGGAAAGCCCTTGTCCCAAGGCAAGAAGTCGCCCTGCTTCCACAATTCGTCCCATCGCGGACCCTGAGCGGCGGGGGCGGTGCTGCCGAAGTGCGACAGCAGCTTCGCGCGGGCGTCGGTGGGGCGGTCGTGGTGCTCGTCGGGCATGGCGGGGTAGTGGCGGATGGGCGCGGGACGGGATTGGGGGGCGCGCGCAGGTGCGTCGAGTGCGTGAAGTGACCGGACAGACTGAGAGGCTGATATATCGCCGGTTCAAGGTGCTGAGCTGACGGCAAGATTAAGTTAGAGTTGCCGTCTCACGGAAGGGTGTCACCAATGACGCCGAGCAGCCCGCAAGGGAAACGCTGTCGGGCTGGCGGCAGGGCGAATCAAGTGGCGGCTGCCAAAGTCGGTAGGTTATCGATAGGCGAGGCTTGGCAGTGCTTATGCGCGGCGGGCGGCCCGCAGCAGTGCAACAGCAGCACCTCCCACTCGCCGCATCCGCCTGCTTGCGACAGGCCCTCGTGGCCCTCTGCTTGCCCCACTTTCGCACTGGCGCAGATGCCTGGACTCTGCCCGTGTCTGCAGTGCGGTGCAGGCTATCTGGCGATACGGAAGGCTTGACAGTGCTTAGATCCGCGCCGCAATGGCCGCTTCGGCCTTCGCGCTGTTCTGGGCGGGTAATCGGCATTTCCTCCTTCCTTCCCGCGGCGCTGCCTTGCGATTTGCCGGCGCCTGGCCTGCACCCGGCGGGGTGGAGCCCGCATTATTGCCGTCATGGCCGCGCGATATGACCCTCCTCTCGCTCCGGGCTCGCCTTCTTCCTTCCTCCTCCTGTCAGGAAGACGCAGGCGTGGCGGAGAGGCATTCGGAACAGCTCGTGGCCCTCACACGACACCTCTCGGTCCGGTGAATGGCTACGCTGGTCGTGAAACGACGAAGAACGCTCCCATAATTTTTCTGCGGGTCTGCCACTAACACATACACTTGTCGGCGCCTGCTCCGTTCAGTCTTGCCACTCTGAAGTTCGCGTCCGTTCGCCTTAGTCCGACGCACAGCTTCTCGCATCGGCCATTCCCACGCTCCTTTAGGAAAGATCCGAGGCCCAACACCTGAAAAGTCGCCGCACTCTCGACTTGAACACTCCGCGCCCAAAAAATTATGGCAGACGAGGAGAAGGAGATCGGCTTCGAGGCCAGGCCTTCCTCTACAGCCTCAAACCGCAAACATCCTCTGGAGCCTGCTGAAGACCGCCCCAAGTCCGGCTCCAGCGGGGAATCATCCGACGACGAGATCCAGGAAAGCCACCACTCCGAGCCGCAACAAATCCAACGTTCGATATCCCGCTCCTCTGCGCTTTCGAGAACCCCGACTATCATTCCACGCCGACAGCGTCGCGGCCTTCTTGCCCACCTGTGTCTTATTCCTGAGGTGACAAACCCCTACGAGTACAGCCGTAAAATAAAATGGACCATCACCTTCTTCGTCGCGCTTGCCGGCATGGCTGCGCCGACAGGTTCTGCCATCATCCTGCCTGCACTTAATGAGGTCGCCAAGGACCTGGATTCCACTGCTTCCATCACCAACATGAGCGTGGCCTTCTATATGTTGTCCATGTCCATCTTCCCGCTGTGGTGGAGCTCTTTCTCAGAAACACTCGGCAGGCGCACCATCTACCTCTCCTCCTTTGTCCTCTTCATCCTCTGGGCTGTGCTCTCAGCTGTTGCTAAGAGCATCTCCATGCTGATTGTCATGCGAGTCTTGAGCGGTGGCGCATCTGCTAGCGTGCAGGCTGTTGGAGGTGGTACCATAGCCGACATCTGGGAAGTGAGGGAGCGCGGTCAAGCAATGGGTATCTTCTACTTAGGCCCTCTGTGTGGCCCGCTCCTTGCGCCGATCATTGGCGGTGCGCTTACAGAGGGTCTGGGATGGAGAAGCACTCAGTGGTTCCTGGTGATCTACGGTGCCGTCGTGTGGGCTTGCATGTGCTTCGGGCTCCCCGAGACCCTGCGGAGAAAGCAGGACGTCGTAGCAGCCGCCGAAGGAGAAGCTACAAACAAGACCATCCAACCTTCCGACGACCCTCTCGCCGGTGCCAACTCTGCAGAGGAAGTCGAAGCCGCGGCAGGCGGCCTGGAGAAGGTCGACACCGACAATCCTGCGCCGCAACCCCGTCCATCCCTGCAGCGGGTGTCGACGCGGCAAAGCGTGCAGCGCGCGACGAAGAAATGGCTCGTCATCCTACGACGCTGCCTCATCGACCCGCTGCGCATCATCCTCTACCTGCGCTTCCCGGCCATCTTCCTCGTCGTCTCCTACGCCACCATCGCCTTCGCCTGCCTGTACGTCCTCAACATCAGCATCCAAACCACCTTCAGCCACGCCCCGTACTCCTTCGCCACCGTCATCGTCGGCCTGCTCTACATCCCCAACTCGCTCGGCTACATGGTCACCTCCATCTTCGGCGGCCGCTGGATCGACAGCATCATGCGCCGCGAAGCCGTGCGCAAGAACCGCGTCGACCCCGTCACCGGCAAGCTGCAGTTTCGCCCGGAGGACCGCATGCGTGAGAACGCGTGGCTGGGCGCCGTGCTCTTCCCCGGCGCGCTGCTGTGGTACGGCTGGACGGCCGAGAAGGGCGTCTTCTGGCTGGTGCCGATGATTGCGAACTTCTTCTTCGGCATCGGGAGCATGCTGATCTTCGCCATGGCGACGACCATGCTGACCGAGTTCATGCCCAAGAAGGCGAGCAATGGCATCGCGCTGAACAATTTCGTGAGGAATATCTTCAGCTGCGTCGGCAGCGTTGTGGCGGAGCCGCTCATCTCGGCGATTGGGAATGGGTGGTTGTTCACGGGGCTGGCGGTCATTTCTATTGTCTGGGGGACTGCTTGCATCTGGGCTATGATTAAGTATGGTGAGAGGATGAGGAAGGGCATGGACGGGCATAAGATGTTTGCGTGAGAAAGGGGAATGATGATGAAAGGCAGGGGACGGACAGAGAATGACTGCATGTGGCCAAAGAAATCAGAATGAGAAATGATTCAAGTAGTTTATAATGCCGGGCAGGTAAGGAGCAAAATCTCGGCAATTTAATATAGAGATAAAAATGCCAATCATGAAATTCATCGACCATTATTGTGTGTCCGATACACACCTACTTCAATCTGTCAGATCGATGCCCCCAGTAAATTAAAACCTCCTCCCACTCTCGACTCGGTGGACTTTGAGAGTTTGCGCAGCATTCAACTGGCTCGTAGAACTCGCATTCACCAATACGCTGGAAGCCGCGCTTGAAGAAAAAAAAGCAGAGTTGAAACAAGAACGGCTGTCATGATAGGTGCATAGGAAGTCTTTTCTGAAATGCGGCAGTCTTTGTTCGATATTCCAGTCGGGAATCTGAGACGGCAAACCGGGAATAGTGCTTGTGCTCTCAACTTGAGAAAGCAGCGTTTCCAAAGTTACCCTTGACTCGGAAACCAGACATTTTGCGAAACTTGTGTAAGTATGGGAGATCGATTTGGAGTAATCGGGACGGAATGGGGCCCTTGTTGTGTCATTCACAACTCCAAGAATTGCAAACACCTTGTCGCGTGGATCGCTGGCCATGCAACCTCGTGTATCCCGTTTCGGGTTCCAAAGATGACGACTTCATGCTTCGGCCCAAGTTGAAGCCGAATTACGGGCAGTACTTGTCCGTTTCACGCCGATGGGCTCGAACGGCTGGCGAGGTTCAAGTTTAATATCGACAACGCATCCCACGGTACGAGGTCCGGACCGCAAATAGCTACGGCTTGCTTAGCACCAGGATTCGATGGAACCATGGTCGAGAAAAGAGATTCCTAGACCAGAAGAAACTTCTTGGCTATTGAGCGACGGCTGAACGGGATCCGTTTGGTTGAAGATACCCGGAGGCCGGGTCTGTCCGAGAAGATCGAAAAGCTGCGAGCTACTTGAGTTTGCTTCACCCAAATAGACCAAGGCATGGACGGCTCTGAATATATCTGGGGCATCAAGCGGACCTGGTGGTTGCGCTCTTGGACGTTGGATTGGTTTATGCAGCAACCGATCATCGGCGGGTTCCCCGCATCTCCGCACCATCCGGCAGCACCTGCCATCTCTTGTTGGAGCAGCTGTCAGAACGGTTTCTGTCCGAGACCGCCAACTTTCCTCGAGCTATCCACGTCTCTCACAGCATGGAGGCAAGCACAGTACGTCCACAGTCATCTCACCGACTGTTCACTCCAATAAAGAACAAAAAGAAGCGCATTCGAGTCTTCACACCGGATGACCGAGCTTCGCATCGAGTGATAGAGAAGCAGCGCCGCGAGGCTCTGAATGAGCGCTTTGTTGTAAGCACAGCCTTCTTGTCAACCTGCTGGCCACCTTTGCACTACTCGCGCAATGGCAGCCTTAACCAACAGCTCTCTGATGGCGCAAACAGGAGCTCGCTCGTCTCCTACCAGAACTCGCATCAATCCATCGACTTTCCAAGTCGATCATTGTCAACGAGAGCATAGCACACCATAAGAAGCAACGAGCCGCTCGCCTGATTGCCGCTCGCGAAATCCACCTCCTGCTTGCTGAGCGTGAAGAGCTTCTTGCCGAGGTCAATGACTGGAGGGCTCGCTTCAGCCCAGTGGGAACGGAATTGCGACAAGCCAGGCCTCTGCACGAGGATTGCTTGAATCTCTTGGACGTTGAGAATGAAGAGTTTGGAAAGTTCCCCAATGGGTTCGGCGATAACAAGCTCGGCGATGACGAGGGCGAAACTAGTCACGACAGGGAGGACAACGAAGCAGAAACCAACCTCACTAGTTCTGCCGAGACACAAGCAGAGGAAGAGGACGGGGCATTAGCTCCGGTACCCACGGATCTGGGAGCAGGCCCAACTCTTTCTGAAGACAGTGTGATGCCACTTGCACCTCTGGCATTTGATGGCCCATTTCGCAGGCAGACTTATCCTGGGCCGCCCACAGGTGCGCAGCACAGCCACAACACAACTTTCCAGCACTTGGACACAGCAGATCCTGGATGCTTGCTCTCTTCTTTTGTCTCGGAAGAGCAGCCGGCCTTACACCAAGCGCCTGTACCGCTTGGCACTGACGAACTCTGGGAATTACTGGGTCCCAATGCACAGATTGATGTAACACCCGACCTCGCCGATCCTCGCGCTCTGCACCATGCAAGTCCAAATCCCACTGGTCTTGGTGGACAGTTTTACCTTTGAGGGAGAATACTTCTATTCTGCGGATGACCTCCGACATATGGACAGCTTCCCATGGCCCAGAGAGAACAAATTGATCTACGAAGGAGAATAATCATCATCACGAGTGCATTTAAACCAATTTCATGGCTTCCTCGATGGCAGTCTTGCTCCTCATCTCGCCGCCCTTGAACAACTCCAACGCCTCAAAGAGACGGACCTTCGTCACCGGATCAGCCTCGATAGCTTTCTGGAGCTCCACACCATTGTTCGCAAGATAGTCAATATCAGTGCTCGCCAGCTGGCCGTCCCAATCAGCCGGCGCGAGCGGGTCCATCTTGGAGAGCTTTGCCAAGCGTGCTGGCGTGGGTGGTGCGTTGACATACGGGTTGCCGGTTGCTTTGGGAATACCTTCACCCGGTTGCTGACTCTTGTCATACGGAAGAGCAGCAAGTTTGGTGAGGACCTCGGGAGAAATTGTCGCATGGTGGCAGCCCATCTCACCGGCCGCCATTGCCTCTTGCGGAGAGATGAAACTGGACATTCGGTTTAGTCACGGACTCGAGAAAAAGGGGGCACCCAAACCTTGCTGCCTTGACCAATGGCTGTTCCTTGCCGGTTTTCTTATAGAGCATCTTGTAGGTCTCCAGCATGTGGATCATTCGCGCTGACATCGTGTGCTGCAGCGCGGGATCCTCGACATTGGGCCACAGGGAAAGGTCGGCATGGGCGCGGACCTCTGCAAGAAACCAATTTAGCGTCAGTACGCATCATACAAGGGAGAAATTGCCAAGTCCAGTTCACGAACCGTTGTAATAGGGACTGATGTAGAGGCAGCCTGCCTGGCTTGCAGCAATCGCCTGTGAAAGGCTGAACAGGGAGGTGCCAAGTGTACGGATACCGTCTTGCTGCAGAATGAGACCCGCATTGAGCGCGGGCCCGGTACAGGGAATTTTGATGCAAAATTTGTCCTTTCCGATTCCGACCTTTTCCAGCTCCCTCGCGTATGCTCGAGCATGTTCGAGGACTTTTTCCATGTCATAGGCGTGAGAAGGCGACGTCTGCAAGAGCACTCGGCCCTGAATATTCTTGATATTCCTGGAACAGAGGATCGCGCTCTGATATCTCGACACTCATTAGGGCTGCACGCCGGAGATTGGAACACCAAGGAGAAAACGCACGACACGTGTGAGGACCGCCTCCCAGCCCTGGTCCTTGTAGTCTCGCACAGCCTGCAAAAACCATTCCCGGTTCTCCGGCCTACACATGTGCTCGTTCACGATGAGCTGGTTGCTGGTTTGGTTGTGAGGTTTGATCGGAAGGGTTCCAGGGAATTCCGGATCCATGGTATCAACGTCAACATTCACTGTTTGCTGGTAAGCTCCTGCCACTGAGATCAGACAAGGCAGTATAGAGACGCACGCCATTCCTCAAGCTTTTCGAGCCAAGTGACTGGATCCGTGCTTCCCATTGCGGCTGACAAATGCAACCCGAGGATAAGAAGATAATTGTGTAGAAGGGATGATTCTCAAAGAAAAGATAAAGCTCATCCAGTTCTTATAACGACTGAGAATCGGTGCAGTGGACCTGTAACTTCTGCCTGTTGAGGATATGCAGCGTAAACATCAGGGTGGGGCATCGTGGACAGCTGTGCTGCAAGCGAAAATGCATATGTCCTACGAGAACGCGCCTGGGAGTTGTTCGTTGTGAACTGACCCATTCAACATATCTACAAATGGTTAGCTTGGATAGTGTCAGCACACAGGGCAAAGAGGGGCACTCCGCGGGCCAGGGTGGCAGCACACAGGGCGGAGAGGGGGGATCCGCACGCGATCACCGGCATGCACACGACGTACGATAGAGAACCTTGTTTGAATCGTTGGCTCCCCGGATTTTGAAAAGCTGACTTCCGATGACCCCGCAAATCACCCCCGGTCTCCTGCAGCGCGCGCCCAAAGTTGGACTTGGCATGCTCACCCATGTCACGACCTGTACAGGTCCACGGGATGTGTCGTTCGACCTCTTCTTCGCTTTTCTATGGCCGCGTTGTCTAACGATGATCGGTCACACAGGTTACGTAGCGTTGCCTTTCCAGTCGCACTCATCCTTCGTCTTGGATTCAGCCGGCCTTCTATTTTGGCGCCTCTTCTTAGAGCACCTTGTCCGCCGATGCTTATGCTTCTTCATTTAGGTGCGAGTAATTCCGTCACAATGGCGCTCCTCCGCCCCTCCCGAGGGGCTTGTCGTACCGGGCACTGTCTTTCGGCACATACTGCTCCGGCAACCAATATATAAATCATGATCTTGAGCCATGTCACCAAAACTACCTCTGTCAACTTTCGCTTTACACAGTCCAGCATGTCTGCCATCAGAAAGCCTCCTTCTATTTCCAAGTCATTTCAAACAGATGTGGAGCACATTGAGGATTGCAACGGGGCGGCTGTTTCTGTTGATTACAATCGCAATGTGAACGCCAAGTGCGCCGAACCTTTGCAACCTACATAAAAAGACGGGAGAGACTAACTCCGATATCTTTATAGGATCTTGAATCCACTTGCCGGTATTCCAAAGAGTGAGCTACTCTCACGCGTAGCCTCCTTCTGCGCCACATCTAGTCTCCAAGAGTACACAGCAATATTCCAGAAGGGCGCATTGATTGCACAAAGTCCCGAGAGCTTCGAAAGCATACCAGATCTCGATGAAGAAGACAAATATCATCTCCGGCGAGAAATTACTCGTATGTCTGCTGGCACTAATGGGCATTACGTGTACTTAAGTGTGGTGATATCAGACAAATGGCACCTTCCAAAAGATCTATACGTCACAGTAGGAGTTTGCTCGCTCGGATCTGCAATCCAGTAAGTTCCCTTAATATTTTGGCTGGATGTCCTAACTTGTTCCAGGGGTTGGGATAATACAGGAGCGAACGGAGCCAATCTTTCATTCCCGATTGAATTTGGTATCGAGCACAACACTTGGCTTGTAGGCTTCATCAACTCGGCGTAAGCACCAATTATGGCCCCATTACCGCAGTTTGTCGTCTGATCTGACTCACATAGGCCTACAATATTTGGTTTAGCCAGGTAAGCGTGAAGTACTACAATTCAACCGGATATTGACACACTACAGTGCTTGGGCCGCAGACCCGCTCAACTCCCTGCTCGGCCGGAGAGGTGTGATTTTCCTCAGCGGTCTCTTGTGAGTTTTGACCTGTCTGTTGTCTGTCTTTTAGAATACTTACTCTTGCAGCTGCGTGTTTCCTGTCTTGGCGCAGGCGTTCGCGCAGAACTGGTGGGGCTTACTGCTTTGTCGCTTGTTCATGGGACTTGGTAATCCGAACGTCCTATACCATCAGCAAACTCAAGCTTACTTTCTCTTTAGGCATGGCCATCAAGATTACGACCATCCCAATCATGACATCTGAGACCGCACCAGCTCCGATTCGAGGAGCTCTTGTCATGAGTTTCCAATTATGGGTGGCATTTGGCACACTCGTGTAAGATCTCCGAGAAACCTCGTGCAGCTTATCCTGAGAGTACTGCAGTGGGTTCTGCTCGAATCTGGTATTTTATGACATGGGAAAACTAGCTTGGCGCTTCCAGCTGGCAGCTGCATTTGTTCCCGCTATCCCCATCCTCATTTTGGTCTGGATGTGCCCTGGTAATGCTGCCATTGACTCGTTCTGTAACGACATTAGCTGATGATTTTCACAGAATCCCCCCGCTGGCTTCTGAAGAAGCACCGTTATCAGGAAGCCTTCCGCGCGTTCTGCCGACTCCGCAACTCACCTGTCATGGCCGCTCGGGATCTTGTGCGTGGATTCCACCCTGCAAACCCTTGGTTAGGAATAGCAACTGATATACTTGAAAATCTAGTACTACGCTCATTGTCAGATTGTACAAGAGAGGGACGCGTTCGGAGGCGTTACGTTCTTCCGTCGTCTTCAAGAGCTCTTCACCGTTCCTCGCCTGCGCCGCGCCACACAATCCGGAGCCCTCACCATGACAGCGCAGCAGTTCTCTGGAATCAACATCATGTCCTTCTACTCAGCCACCATCTTTCAACAAGCGGGCTACTCCACCAAGCAATGTCTTCTGGCCTCATTCGGGTTCGGCCTTGTAACCTTCGTGTTTGCGTTCCCAGCCATTTGGACAATTGATACTTTTGGCCGGCGCAACCTCCTCCTCTTCACGTTTCCAAATATGGCGTGGTGCTTAGTTGTTGCTGGTTGCTTGTTTCTCTTACCTCACGACATGGACGTGAGGTTGCCCCTCATAGCATTTTTCATCTACCTGTTCACGGCATTTTACTCCCCTGGTAAGTCCAGCCCACCTCCCAGCTCATCCGAATATCCTTTGACCTTCTCCTTCAGGAATCGGTCCCGTGCCAGCTGTGTATACGGCAGAATGCTTTCCTCTATCTCACCGCGAGATCGGAGTGGCCTTCTGCGTTTGCGTGAATAACACCATTGCCAGCATTCTGAGTCTCACGTTCCCCTCACTCCTGAAAGGACTGTCTCCCACCGGGGGTAAGTTCGCTTCTTACCCAAGCTGTGAACCCCAGGTTTTGACATAAACATTTAGCTTTCGGCTTCTACGCGGGACTGAATATGCTTGCTTTCGTATTGATATTCTTTGTTCTCCCGGAAACAAGGCATGTGGCACCTTTTCCATGTCTCATCCTTGACCGCGAGCATTGCGCAGCTGACCTTCCTCGTCGCAGACAACGCACACTAGAGGAGCTGGACTACGTCTTTGGCGTGCCGACCCGCCGCCACGCCTCGTACCAGATTCGGACGTGGCTACCTTGGGTTGTACGACGCTACGTGTTGCTTGACCGAGATGCAAAATGGCAACCGCTTTATCATTTCGAAGGCTCATAGGTAGTGAAGAGAAACGGTGGATTTTGCGCCATATGGCGGCTAATAAAATAACAAAGACCAACACTTTCGTACCTACGAGACACGGACTGCGTCATTACGCCTCAGAGCCAAACTTGGCTATCATATTTAATCGACAATCTCCCAGTAACGCATCACGATCAGGCGAACAAGCCCACCCCCCCTCTAATCCTCGTCCAGCTCCACCTCGCCCTCCTCCCCCACAAACCCCTTCCACAACCCCACCAACTCCTCCGACGGCGTCCACCTCACCCGCAAATACGGATCGACCGACTTGTGAACCGAAACCCTCCTCCCCTTCCCCCTCCCACCCAGCCCCGGCCCCTCTCCGGTCCAAACAATCTCAAGACACTCCCCACCCCCCCTCTCGACGCTAAGCACAAATCTCTCCATCGCCGGCATCGCCTCCACCGCCGCCCTCGCCGCCGCTTTAAAAAACGGCTCGAGCAGCGCCGAGTTGACGCTTGTGCGGAAGTAGCGACGCGGCCGCATGCCCGTCCGCAGCCCGTCGTGGTACTCGTGGAACGTGTCGTGGAACATGGAGTCGTCGGAGTCGATGCCGCCGTCGCCGTCGGAGGAGGAGCCGAAGGGAGGGGTCAGGAAGTCGGAGGAGGAGGGGTCGCTGTCGCTGCGGTCGGGGGCGTCTAGGTACGGGTTTTGCGGGTCGTGGTCGTAGTACCAGGCGCCGGCGGGCGTGGTGCGGCCGAGGTGGATGGTGATGGTGCGGAGGTTGGGGGAGGTGGGAGGAGGGTTGGTTGCGGTGGTGGTGGTGGTGGTGGTGGGGGGGCCGAAGATGCTGGGTGAGAGGGCGATGTTGCCGCTGAGGGTGAGCTCTTTGAGTTTTGGGGAGAGGAGGACGGTGTGGAGGGCGCGGCTTAGTTCGTCGACGCCTGGGTTGGCTGGGTCGACGCCGCTGCGGGGTTGGTAGGCTTCGTTCGCGGGTTCTTGGAAGTGGAAGTCGAGGTTGAAAATCTCCAACTTCTGCGTATCCATGCTCGAAAGCGCGTCGGCAAATTCTGAGGCTGTGTAAGTTTGTTGCTCACTGATGGAAGCGGTTGGTGCATAGGCTCGGAGAGCGGACACACGAGCAGCCGGAACGATTTAGATTCGTGGGGGTTTGAATGTACCTTTTCGATATTTGTACCTGACAACATCCTCGGAGAATGCACAGTCCTCAAGGCGCCAGTCGATGCGACGAATGTTCGGGAATTTTGATGCTACTTGAGCGATTGACGCAGCGCGGAGAGTGCGTGTGCAAAGCCGGGAAGCGCATGCCGTAAAGCTGGTGACCCGCTGCACCTGAGGAAGCAGCGTCGGATCCAGCAGAGTCAAGAGGGATCGTTCATATCGATGTTGGCCCAGGTCATCGAACGGCCGCGGCTCTGCCGTATCCGAGGGGGAATAGGCATCCAACCACAGATCAATCGGTCTGCCGAGTCTCGAAAGGTCTCCAGAGTCCTTTTGCGGCCATTCCCAGGAGCTCAGAAACAAGAACAGCCCAGCGACGGCCTGACTAAACACTCTGTTGTTTGCGTCTCTTTCACGCTTCCGCTCGAGCTTCGCGCATCGGTCGTCGGAGTACTCCGGGAGGATGACGTTGTAACGAAGCTCCTCGAGCGCCATTCTGCGGTTTTCAGGCAACAACCGCTCGGCGAGCTTTTCGAGCTCGTCACTTCTTGCGCTGATGTTGCGGAAAGTGTGGTTTTCGACGGCGGCCTGCCATTGGCGCGATATAGTGGCGTATGGGGCCAGTTTTTCCCTGCCCAAAGACGAGAGGATGAGATCGACCAGTTCAGCGGGCAATTTGTCCATGATGGGCGTTTGCGGGTGCAAGCAGCGAGGCTTGAGGGCTGCATGAAAAGGGAGGTCCCAGCCACCTCCAGGCCGCAGCGCTACACGCCCGAGGCATAGCCGAGTCTGTGCTAAACCGGCGCTAGTCCTGTATAGAAACTGGCGAAAGACAGAAACTGAACTTAGTGATGTAGATTGGAAAATGACTGGTATTGGCAAGAAAGATGCTGAAAGCTGGATGCGTGGAAACCCCGAAGTCTTCTAAGACGACTGCTATCTCTCGGTCGTAGGCCCATGCAGCACAAACAAAGATCCACACCCTGTCCAAACTCCTCGAGAGCTTGCTGCTCCAACAAGAGTTTGCCCAAGATCAAGCAAGCTTCAGAAAGCTCGAATCCCGTCGTTGCTGTTCCCATGCACCCCTCTCAATTCGACCGATACTTTTCCTGTAGGCCACGCCCTTCACCCTTTCGATCCAGAGCACATTGTACCACTCATACTTCTCCGAAGACTTCGGGCGCTGCGGATAATCCCACTCTTCAATCGGCTTAGGCCTACTTGCAGCAGGCCTGCCCCCCTCGCTGCCGCACCCGTCGTCATCCTCCTCATTCTCCCAGCACCACCCTCTGGAAATGGCGACAAGCTCGACCTTCAGGCCTTTGGTATTGATGTCGTAAACCCCTTCGAAATTAGACTGCAAGACCCCGGCCCAAGCACCAGACTCGTCCACCACGGAGAACGGTCCCGGTATCTTGCGCCAGGAAGAGGATTCTCTATCCTCCACGCTGCGCCCCGGTCCTCTCTCGCCCAGAAAAAGCCACGTTCTTTCCGTGCATCCGGAAAGCAGTGTGACGAAGGGCCACGGCTCGGGTGGCTCATCCTTTGCTGCCGGCGAAGCAAGAGGTATTGGAAACGCGTAGTTTTGGTGCTGATCAAAGGCGTCCATATGCGGCTTCTGGCCCGAAACGTGCCTGTAGACGACTGGACGACCATTTGGATGGTCGAGCAAATCGTAGTCGTAGCGCACAAGATCCTTGATCGGAACGGAGTGCCGGCTCCAGCCGTTGGGCACATCGTCTCGGCCGTATTGCTCGATGGCCTCCCTGTATTTGCACCAGGTGCTCTTGACCGGGATGAGGTCTGACTCGACGCGCTCACGAACGTGCCATACCACTGTGGGGACAGTGCGCACTTGGGCCGCACACCTGGATCGTAGTAGATAGTCGTTCCCGCTGTTCCACGACGAGACGTTGATTCGCCCTTCCCAGCCCATCCAGCTCCAACTCGGAAGCGCATCTCCCTCCTCTCCGGCCGGTATTCTGCGTTTCATGCAGGCTTCGTGTGATTCCCAGAGAAGGGCAACGTCAAAGAACATAATTGGCAGACCGACTACGATTCCGCCAACGAAAGGCCGGCCCAGCGCATTTGCGATTCCGGCATAGGCATAGGGAACGTCCTCTGGATACGTGAGTTGCCTGGTGTTGAAACTGTAGACAAGTCTTCCATAGTCCGTCAGGCTGGGAAATTGACGCATGAATGTCTGCCCGTTGTGGGGAAGAAGCATCGAACCGGCACGCGGTCCTGAACTTGGTCGGAGATCATGAGGTGAGCACTTCACCTGAGCAATTTCCTCTTCCCACAATGCGGATCCGCATTCCCAGTATACTGAGCCATTCTTGAAAATGATTTTCCGACGGGAGAAGAGGTATTCTTGAAATGTCCATGCTCGCTCTGCATACTTGGAGGGCAACAGTCGAGAGAGCCGGCCATCGCTGTATCTCAAGATCTCCGTGCCTCCGTTTAGAGTGCGGACCTCGTCGGGTAGCCGCCGTGGGTGGGAAATGCCTTTAAGACCGCGGAGTCCGAAATCTGCATTTTCTCCTTGTCCAGCTACAATCGTTACGGAAGCGTTGGCGTATAAAGAAGCCATGTTGTTGAGCTGGTCCTGCAGTTCGTCCCATTCGTCTTGAACGATGCAGAGCGAGTCTACCCAAAGGTATCTCTCGCCCAAAAGTGGCACCAGGCCTATTGCATCTCTGATGGTCCGTGGAATCGAAAGAGCCTGGTTTGACAGGCTGCCTTCCTGTTGAAGCTTTTCAACATCTTCGCTAATGGTCTTGTATTGCTGCGTGGCTCCCCAGACGTAACTCAGCGCAACATATGACTGCCCCGGTTTTGCCTCGGTGAGACATTGATGCAGCGTGTCAACAAACCAACGGGGCCTTGCGGGAGGGAGTTGAGCATGGATTTTCTTGCAAGAACCTTCATGGGCTTCGCAGCATTTTTTCACCCATCTTTGGAAAGTGGTCGTCTGAATCCAATTGGGATCGCCGACAGAAAATCTGTTGCCGAATGGGGATTCCTCGGGTGGTTGGTCAAAGGAGATACGGTTCTTCAGTAAATCGAGCCAACACTCGGAGGCCACATGTTCCCCACGAGGCCCAATCCCGATCAGTTGGGCGCCAGTTCCTTGAGCGCCTCTCCAGACATGTACTTCCACGATGTGGTTTGCCTTTGGCCAGGAGGCGCCGCGAATGAGCGCAGCGTGTGATGAGCAAGAGCCTGGCTCCGTGAGAAGCGCGAATGCGCCCAACTTCAAGTGGAGAGAGGTTCCAGATGGGTATTTGAGAATCCACGTCAGTCTGGAGCATATATCACAGTCTGGCAGCTTCGAGTATTAGTCAGCAAGCATGCACACTGAGGCCGTGTTCTTCAGGGAAACTTACGGGTCCGGTGTTTGATATGCTGTCGTGATATTTTCCCTCCCAACTGAGATCTGAAGCATCGAAGTTCATGGTATCAAGCAAATAACAAACTCATCTCTGGTCGTGGACGATGTAAGGAGTTTCTTAGGAGTCGAGGTCGAATCGGAGCTGGAAAGGAGTGGACACCGCCTATCCCGATGACGTAATCAGATGAGGCGCCCCTTTTCACACTATTTTAGTCACGACAGCACCACACCAAGATTGTGAGTCGTCGGATGGTTGGTTAGGAGTAAATGTAAGTGCTACTGTTCGGACGCCCTGTCTGTTAGTCTCTCGCCGATCCGCCGCAAGGGCGCATTCGAAATGACGAACTCCCCATGCCGAGCTGCAAACTGCGCCGCAATCCAGATCAATATGCAAGGCTGTGCGCCTTTGCACAGCATCCCGCAATCATCCAGTAGCATTCGGGCTTTGGCTGGTATTCCAGAAGGCTTATTCTGTGGCCATGACCACTCGATGCAATAGATGGACAACGGCTCGTACTTCAACTTTTGGGATTGGCGCTTGTGCTCTGTTCGGCCTTCCAAAGAATCGACATCGACTGCGACTTCAAGGGTTGTTTTGCCTCCCGGTAGCACGTTGTCGCAGCTCAGAAGCTTGAACCTGACCTTAAACGGCCTGAGTACGGCTAAAAGTCTGGGCCTAGTATATAGCACACAATATGGATCTCGTCCAGACCTATTCCAATGCAATTGCTCTCAGTAAGAAAGACCTGAGGCGGTGGGTTCTTGTCGTTTAGGATTGCGTGGAAGCGGTCCAACCTCCGCGATCATTATGGAGAATTGCGAGGGACTTTCGCAGTCTCATTGGTCTGGACAGAATTATGTCAGTAGGAAGGCTTGTTTCTGGAACAGAGATCTGATTCATATAGCTATCGGGGCCTTGCTCCAAGTAGCACGTGACTGTGTCTGAGACACAGCTTGTGAAACCACAACAGCGGGTTCCAACATTCACTCGGAGCGACATACCTCTTGTGATGCCACTGATAAATCGCAAGCCCCTTCATCCGTACATGTCCAAGGAGCTCCTAACAAATGTTTGGAAACGGCGTGTCAAGGAAATCATACAATCGCCGAAAGATTGCAGCCTATGCATATCTCAACAGCATGGAAGGCGTCCCAGCCCGGCCAAGGCAATTGCGGGGTGCATATCCATCGCCCCCGTAAGGCTTTGCAGACAGAACATGGTAATCGGCCATCTTTCTGATGATGGAACTGAGCGATGATGTGATGAGGATGATATTTTCTTTGAATGAGCACGTTAGGGAAGGGACCCTGGGGCGGGGCAGTGGCGAGGCACGTGAGATTGCGCATGCGAATAGTCTCTACTTTCAAGCCGCAGATCACCCTGATTGAAGATCTGGAGACTGAAACACATTTTTAAAGACTAATCGTCTGCTAATGGTTGAGTACCGATCCCATCATGAACACGTAACCAGTCGACATACCAATAGGTCCGCAGTCTGTTCGCATTGTACTCGGAAAGCACGACAACTTCCCTCCTGCCCACGGAGTGACAAGACTTGCGCGATGGGCAAATATTTATGTACAAGCTCAAATCTCTGAAAGTCAGTAGCGCGTGCTGACTTGAAGTGTTCGTTCCAATGTATCCAGACACGTCTTATTTTACTTTCACGTCTAGACCAATACTTCACCTCCGCTCAGCCTGCTGTTGTACTATCGTTCCAATACTTTGGGGGCCTTTCAGTTAAGATTTTCCCCTACTTATGGCCCGTAAATCTCAAAAGACATTGGCATCGAGAAGAACAGAAAGAAAGGTGCATTGCAACAAGAGAGCGCAGCAAACTGAAGAAACGAAAGAGAGAGAGAGACAGAACAGCGTTCGTGCATCTTGAAGCAAGCAAGTAGGCCAATAGTGTAAGGCAGACACCTCGAGCCAAGCAAACTAGAAATTCAAAAGCCAGCCCCCATCTGTAGTCTGTTAATGCCTAAAGCTCACTTCCCATAGACATTCTTCCTTCGCTTCTTCACCTCCGTGATGTCACTCTGGGGTTTGGTCCTGGTGGTGGACTTAACGATATTAATGTTCGCTTCGAGTTCCACAGGCTCCGGCTCTTCCGGGATGGTGGAGAGGTACACGGTGCCGTCGCCATCCGATACCGACGATCCAGACTCCCATGAATCGCGACGATAGAAGTTTCTGCCATTATTCACCAGGTCTGTTGAAGGGCCGGAGCCGGAGTGTGAGGCGGAGGACGTTGAATCGGTGGGGTACGCATGGCGGAAGTTGTAGAGCTGAGAGCCAGAGCTGTGGGCTGCAGGGTTGTTGTTATCGGCGCAGCCTGACTGGTGAATAGGGGGTTGGTGCTGTTGGCATGCTAGTAGAGCGGAAGTAGCGTCATTGGGATGTAGGGGTTCAGTGTCTGAGGCCACAGCGCACGGGAGCGGAATTGTGTGGTGAATACTGAGAATCTCGTCGATGGAAGGAATGATGGATGTACTGATATGGTTGAGTATGTGCGGGTAGCGCGTACCTGAAGGTATAGCGATTCAGATGATAGAACTCGGCGTGAGGATAATTGAATCAACAGTATAGGATCCAAGCACAGATGATGTGTAGGGATGGGTATGAGCAGGAGTCGGAGCTTTCAAGGGACGGGAAAGTCGCAACCGCGGTAAGACAACAGAAGCGGCTAAGTGACAGGGGCCGCGTGGATATGGAACAGGGCCCAAGACATACCTCTAGCGTCGCCCAAAATGATAGGTACAACGGCATCGTCTTCAATGCCGGCAGCAATCATGTCCTCCGCCCTGCGAATCTCCTTCCAGGAGTCTTCTTGGTTTTCTGCCATGCTATACGATTGAGAGCCTCAACTGGACCGACTTTCTGTTCGATACCGGAGTTGCAGTTTCCGTGACTACTGCAGGCCTTGTGGTAGGCTTCAAGCGCTGCAACGAGGGTTGCTAGGACTTTGAGAGATCGATTTGGACTCGCACCGGCGGCCAGAGAAAGAATGAACAAGAGAATGACAGAGGGTAGGAGCACTTTAAAAGAGAGAGTGCTCTGACGCATTGCAAAATCGACAGGTAAGCTCAGAGAGCATGTGCTGCTTATAGCTTTGCTGGAACCAAAGCTTTGCCACCGAAGGCGGGGATGGTGACAAAGACGCTGTAACTTGAAACACGGGCAATTTCTTTGACAATTTGTGGAGGGCACTATGAGGAGGGGGTATGCCGTTGGCCAGGGCATAGTGACAGACAGCAAAGTTGCTTTTTTGTCATTATCGTGCTGCTCGGTGCAATTGAGATGTCTTGGATGTCCCTGGTGTTGGCGTTTCCCCCAGGGAGTGAGAAGGCAGACTGGGGCTGGAAATGGCGATGATGAGCCTATATTCAGCTACATGGCTAGCAAACGTGTTGGAAGCTGCACGTGGCCAGGGCTGGGCTTTGAGACGAGGCCGCGGGGCCGGGACGACAAACTGAGGCAAGACACCGGGGGGGAGGAGATCGCGGGGCCCGTCTGGCTTCTGTTGGGTCCCAAAGCCAAAGAGCATCATCAGGGCACCCCAGGCCAAAGTTTGAAACACCACCTCTGGGATCAGAAAAGTGTCGTGCGAGAAACACGTCCAGCGGCGCGGGCCGCTGGAAACGACTGCCACCCTTGAGGGTGACGATAGGCGGAAGTTTAAATGAAAGTTGCACCTACTTCCAATGGCCTCCAATGCAAGCAGCGGCAGAGGAACAAGAGATCCTGGGCAGAGGACACAGGCTGCAAGCCATTGAACGAGGGGGCTGTTGGATGCGGCGAGGGCAGGGCATTTGAGATTGCGGCAGCAGAGGCGGGGCCAATTGACGCGGCCGGGCGTAGAGTCGCGCAGCTGCACCGTACAGCAGCCCGCAGAGGAACTCCGAACGAGGGCAAACGCGGCGGCTTCGATCCAGGAGCTGGACGGCGACGTGGGAAGCGGGAGCGGCAGGTCGTTGCACCACGCGCTAGCTCGAGGCAATCTCGGAAGAGCGAGCACGGGCGCGGCGGAGGCGGGCGCTCGACGACGGCGCGGCCGGAGGGAGCGCGGTGGAGCAGCGGCGGCGACGTGTTGGAGGGCCCGTCAGATGACGGCCAGACGATCGCCGGCGTCGCACGGAGGGCGTTCGCGCAAACGGCGTGGAGACACAGCGACGCGGCGGCACGACAGGCCCCCTGCGCGCGGGTCGCGGCTGCTGATAAGAGGGTTGCGCAGCATGTGCGCGCGGGCGCAGGCCGCGATAGGCAGCAAGGAAAGCATTGAGCTCCGGAGACGCGGCCGGGCCGAGTTGGGACGGGCGCGCGAGGAGGTTGGGGGACGGGCACTGCAGGCAGCCTCTGCGCCTGCGTCATCCGCCAGGCCCTCGAGCTCTTCCTCCACCTCGCCGCTGCACCGCCGCCGCGCCCTCGCTGCACACGCCCGCGCTGCCCCCCGAGCCCGCGCGCGCCAAGCTCATCGGATTGACACCGCACGCGCCCGCTTGTTCTGGTGCTAGCGCCGCCCGCTCTGCCACCGCCGCTGCGCCCGCGACTCAGCACGCCTCCAGTCGCGCCGACAGCCTGGGAGTGCGATTGACGCCCACTGCGCCCGCCTCACACCCGCCAGCTCAGCGAGTCCGCCCTGCGCGCCCCGGCCCGACACGACCATGGGCTTCTACACCTTCAGGTGGTACGCGCCCCGCCGCCCGCCGTGCCCGCCGTGGCTGACCGCGCCTCTAGGGAGCTCCCCGCCAGCGACGTCTATGTCACCGGCTCCTTCGACGACTGGTCCAAGAGCGTCAAGCTGGACGCGACCGGCGGCGCCTTCGAGAAGACGGTCGAGTTGCCCAGCAGTGACGAAAAGGTCCTGTATAAGGTGAGGTCCCACCCTGTACGCCCGAGTCTCACCGCGCCGCGCGCGCAGTAAATCCCCGCTGCCTGCAAACCGGATTTCGTCACCTGGTCAACGCACACACCGCTTACCGCTCCACGCACAGTTTGTCGTCGACGGCAATTGGACCACCAGCACGCGCGCCCCTCAGGAAGACGACGGCCACGGCATTTACAACAACGTCCTCCTCCCCGCCGACATCCACTCCTCGCCATCCCATCCCACAATGTCTTCCGCCGCTCCCGACTCCACCTCCGCCCAGCTTGCCGCCGACGTGCCCAAGGAAACCCCCAAGCCCGAGGACGTGCCCGGCGCCTTCATCGAGACGCCCGCCCACGAGTTCTCCGTCAACCCCATTCCTGCCTCCAATGGCGACGCCAACCCCATAAAGCTTGCCCCCGGCGACAAGGTCCCCGACCCGAGCACAATCCACGACAACACCGTCGAGTCCACCGTCAAGGACGACGAGGAGCTCAAGGCTCAGCACGAGGAGCAGGAGCAGGCCTTTGGCGTGAACCCGCTGCCCGCCACGAATACTGCTGGCAACCCCATCAAGCTCGCTCCCGGCGAGAAGGTCCCCGAGCCCGAGGCCATCTCCGCGAACAACATCCACAGCAATGTAACCCTGGACAAGGAGTCGTACGAGAAGGGCGAGTCGCTACCGCCGCAGCTTGGCCCCGTCGTCACTCCTGACCAGGACCGTGGCGCCAACATGTTCGATATCCCTGGCATTACCTCGACCACCATCCCCGAGTCGAGCCTCCCCGTCGGGTCCGGTCCCAGCGCCAAGGACGCCGACCCGGGCGTTACCGTCCAGTCCGCACACCCGGAGAGCACCACCGCTGCTCTTGCCGCTCAGGTCCCGAAGGAGCCGCGCGGCGTTCCAGAGGTGGTTTCGGAAAGCCAGCAGGAGGCCGGCGCTGCTCCCGAGGCGTCCGCTGACGTGACTGCTGTGGAGGAGAAGAAGGAGACGGAGAAGGAGCTCCTGGATAAGGTTCCCGAGCAGCCCGCCACCTCCGAGAGTGCCAGCGCTGGTGACGCGGCTGGCAAGGTCGCCGAGGCCGTGACTGGTGGACTTGCGGTTGCTGGTGCTGCCGCCGCTGGTGCCGCCGTCGTCGCAAGCAACAAGGCTTCTGAAGCTGTCTCTTCCGTCACGTCCACGACTGAGTCGGCTCCCACTGACGTTCCTGAGACGGTCTCCGATTCTTTCAAGCAGGCACACGAGAGCCCCGAAGCAGCTGCCAATCCCGAGGCTGTGGCCGAGAAGAAGGACGTTGAGAAGGAGCTCCTCAACAAGGTTCCTGAAGAGAACGCTACCGGCCAAACTGCTGAGGAGAAGGATGTGCCTGCAGCGGTCATCAGCTCCATTGAGAAGGCTCACGAGAGCCCCGAGGCTGCCGCAAATGCTGAGGCCGTGGCTGAGAAGCACGAGGTTGAAGAGGAACTGTTGAAGAAGGTCCCAGAGAGCAATGCCAACGGTGAAGCCGCCCCTGGCGCTTCGACCAGCGTCGTTCCAGACGTCGTTAAGGAGTCGATCGCGAAAGCGGATGTGAGCCCCGAGGCCGCTACCAACCCTGAAGCAGTTCAGGAGAAGTCTGCATTCGAGAGCGAGCTGAAGCAGGAGGTTCAGCGTACGGATGAGATGACCGATGTCGCGCCGACCGAGAGTGCTGCCCTGTCTGCGACCGCTCCCGGTGCTACGATTGATATCAGTGCTGCGGATGCACCTGGCATCGTCAGTCCCAACGCTCTGGCACCCGAGGAGCCTCTCAGGTCGTCCAGCGAGCCCGAGGTTGGCGCGATCGCTCTCAGCGTGCCGCCTACTTCTGATGCGAAGCCCACTGAGGAGGCTAATGGTCTCAACGCTCCTGCCGACAAGCCTGCCCAGGCGGAGCCGAGCGCCGTTATGGCTGACTCCGCTGCTCCGACCACCACCGAGCAGACCGAGCCCACCGTCACCTCCGGCGTTGAGACTACCACTGCGCCCGCAATCTCTGAGCCTGTGCCCCCCGCCACTCCTGCCAAGTCTGACAAGGACAAGGCCACGCCTGACACGCCCGCTTCGAGCGGTTCTGACAAGAAGGCAAAGAGGCGCAGCTGGTGGGGCAAGCTCAAGGACAAGTTTTCCAGCGGTCACAAGGAGCAGCTCAAGGAGCAGCTCAAGGAGCAGCCCAAGGAGCAGCCCAAGGAGCAGCCCAAGGAGCAGCCCAAGGAGCAGACTACGACCCCGCCGGCGGCCGAGTCGACGACCGAGCAGACGACCTCTTAAATTGACTTGAGAAGTGCGCAGGGGATAGAGAGCCCAAAGGCATGGAATTTGTGCGGCTTGATGACGACCAAGTCTGATGATGAAGACAGAGCTGCCAATCGTCGAAGCGATTCATGATTGCCAGAATGGTTTGTGTGAAGTGAGAAGAATCACAGTCAAGTTGTTGTATTGGGAAGCGACGATGCGGAATTTCATCCAGGATAATGGAACTGGTAGCGGGTGGTTCTGGTGGTGGGAGGCTTTTTGCATTTCTTGGTTCTTAGCCCATCGTTTTGCGATTGTGTGCTCTGCAGCATCTTTTTTTGCGCTTGGCTTTTCTCGTTCTTTGTTGTTGATATACCTCGACTCGTACGTACTTTCAGGTACATTAATGGTTGGATTTCGCAGCATTGGTGCCTTTTTGCGTGCTTTTGTTTGAGGTCGTTGACGTCTTGGTTGTCTGTTGAACTGCGACTTTCGTTCACAGTTCAGACCTACGTAGGAGCGAGCCTCTGGGACCACCTTTAGCGAGCGTTCTTTCTTCTTTTTCCAGCCCTGCTGGCCGAAAAGTCTAAAGGGATAGTTGCTTTAAAGGAGTCGTGCTTGTGTTGCTTGCTCCCAGTCTCACCGCTTTGCTGGGGACATTCGTCGTTTCCGCCCCCCCACCCCAACACTTTCTAAGTCACGGTCTCTTGTATATCTCTCTGAGCTCATGTTCTGCTCTACTCAACTCTACACACTCCGCGCTCGGTAAGCCTTATGTACATCTACTGTCCATCGTTCACTTCAGTTTACTCTGGACCTTGACTTCTGCTCAAGTCCTGCAAAAGACATTACATTTGTGACAAAGAGACGACGGAAGTTGTGTCTTGTTATGTGCCGCTTAGCCTGGAGGGAATGACGTCCAGCATCATTTTCAACTAGCGAAGAGAAACGTTGTCCAGAAGAAGAGGTGTTGGCTTTTGTTGTCGTCGGCAATCTGACGGGCCCCCTGGTTTAGGCCAGAAGACGGGGGAAGGCGTCGCTTGTCGTATGTAGAAACGTTGTCCAGAAGAAGAGGTGTTGGCTTTTGTTGTCGTCGGCAATCTGACGGGCCCCCTGGTTTAGGCCAGAAGACGGGGGAAGGCGTCGCTTGTCGTATGTTTTGGCTTCCCCAACAGACTGGCATTACGTTCATCCTCTCGTAGCAGTGATCTAGACAGCGACCTCCTGCAGCTGGTTGCATGAGGTGGCAGTCCGGCGCGTTTCAGAATGAAGAAGCTGGGGAGTCCGATGAATCGGCGCTTTTGTTGATGATGTAGTCATAGTGAGTTCAAGAGGTCGTTAACGGCTCCAAGGAAGCTGTGACGCTGTCGATCAGACTACGAGCAAGTAAACATTGTTCTCTTAAACCTGCGTGAATTGTAGTATGACGTCAATAGATGCGTCCAGGAGATCTAAGCGGATAGTTTTCGGGCCGCTGAAGAACAGGACCATCCAGACCCACTCTACCTTGAGTTAGTCCTTGCGAATATTGCTATGTGGACGAGGCAGAGCTGATCAGATCATTGTTCCATGATGGAGTTCTTACTGCTGTTTTTGTAGATGATGTGATTAGATTAAAAGCGCCGTGGGTGCCATATATAGGTGGAGATTCTAACTGCGTTTTATGAAAGGTACTTCTCTTCAAAACCTCGGGACTATGCTGACCTCGAACATATTGTAATGATTGCAGCCATCATTGCCTCATTTCTACAGCTGGTAGTAGATACTGGTAACCATGCCCACTTGCTATCGAACGTTCGTAGTCTCACTTGCTGACGGCTTCTCTTACCTGTCCATTGCGCACCTTCCTGGCCTTCCCCCAGGTTCGGTTTCAGACCAAGCAGCTGTCCGATGACCAGTGTACCAATATAACTTTTCCTCATAACATCATTCCCAGTGCACAAGGATGTCCAAAATAAGGCGAGCATTGAACCTCGTGACAGCAAGGGAAATTTCCCCTTCGTAATATATAATTCCACAGAAAATGAACAGTTTTGTCAGGTAAAGTGTACATTTTTCCCTCACACCAAGCCGCGAAAATTCCCCCTTCGATTTGAAAACAAGTTACCCTTCACCATCGCAATAGGGATATCGTACGAGAAAAACAACTACCAGTGAAACCCATCTGCAAAGAGTGATCCTCCCCTTCCCATTCTTCAAGTGAAATCACAACATCGAACGCTCGCGGTACTGCTTGATGCCGTACGCCACTACTCCGGGAGAAAAAAAGCGCGTTAGCAGAAGTTTCTTTCAACCTATTGGAAGACGGGAATCAGCGAGGCACTTACCAACAAGCACCACCAGCCACCTCACAAGGCCCCCGCTCTTACCTTTGGCACCCAGCCCCAAGAGCGTGAACAGCCAGCTGCCCTTCCGGTTGCCGTCCCTGTCGAAGTTGGGCTTGAGCTCGCTCATCTGCGCGTACTGCTTCGCCTTCTTGGCCGTGTAGGGCGGGTAGCGAACTGCCAGGAGAGACTCCATCCAGGCAGGGGTCGTGGTGACGGAGCGACGGTGGGTGAAGACGTCGAAGGAGGCGCGGCCGCGGTACGCGCCCTGTCCGCTGGTCCCGACGCCGCCGAAAGCGAGGGTTGGGATCGAGGCGTGGAAGAAGCCGCTAAAAGAGTGTAAGGATATAGTTTCTGGCCATTCGGAGCGGGGACTTACTCGTTGACGGAGGCACCGCCAGAGCGGGTCTCATTGAGAACCCTCTCAGTCTCCTTCTTGTTGCCGAACGGATAGATACCCAGCGGCGTGTCATGTACCTCGTTGGCAATCCTAATAGCCTCGTCCAAATCCTTCACCGGGAGGATGGGAATGAGAGGACCGAAGCTCTCATCCGTAAGCAGACTGTCCTTGTCGCTGTCAACCTGCACAACAGTCGGCTCGAAAAACAGGTCACTCTCATCCATCGTGCCGCCCATAAGGATCTTGCCAGAGCTCTCGTCCAACATCTTCTTGAGCCTCTTGAACTGCCTCTCGTTCACGATACGGCTGTAATCCGGGCTCTTCTGTGCACCTTCCGGGAAGAACTCGTCGTATGCCCGACGCAGTTCGGCAATGAACGACGGCAGGATCTCCCGATCCACCATGGTGTAATTCTGGCTGACACAGACCTGACCCGCATTATGCAGCTTCGCCCACAGCAGACGGCGCGCGGCCAGCCTAGGATCAGCGTTCTTGGTAACGATGGCCGGGTTCTTGCCACCCAGCTCAAGCGTCACGGGTGTAAGCGTCTCGGCGGCCTTCTTCGCAATGATGGTGCCAACACCCACGCCGCCCGTGTAGAAAATCTTGTCCCACTTCTGGTCCAGGAGAGCCGTGGTTTCGGGAACGCCTCCCTGGACGACAGTGTAGGCGGTCGAATCGAGGGACTCGCGGATGATTTTTTCCATGACAGCAGCGGCGGCGGGGGCATTCTCGCTGGGCTTGATCACAACAGTGCAGCCGGCGGAGATGGCGCCAATGACGGGGCCGAGGGTGAGCTGAATGGGGAAGTTGTAGGCGCTTAAGGGAGGGAGTCAGCATATTTCGCAATTATTCTGTGCAGTAGGAACAGCTTACCCGATGACGAGAACGGTGCCCAATGGGTCCTTCCGGATGCGCGGGGCGAGGAACTTATTCGCGAGTGGGATGTCCGGGGCTGACTCGTCCTTGACCCACTTCTCGAGGTTGTTCTGCATGAAGACGATGTCGTTCAGGACCCAGCCATATTCGGCCAAGTACGTCTCGAAAGACGACTTGTTCAGGTCTTTCTTGCAGGCGTCGACGATGAGCTGCTCATTGTCCTTGAGTCTTGACGGGGGCGCGCGCGTTAGCAGAGGGCGCGAGGGCGCGGAATTGCGGGCGCACTCACCCCCAGTACAGCTTGCGCAGCTGCTTCAGTCTGAAGTCGACATTGCGGGTCTTGTGGGTGTTGAAGGTGGTGCGGAGAAGATTGACGGTTGCGGGGATGGAGTCGACGGGCGTGTACTGGAGCTCCGGGAGCTTCGACATGGTGGTGGTGGCGGCGGCGGGGGTTCGCGGGAGGGAATTCGGGCAGCGGGCGCTGGAGAGGGGCAGGAGAACAGGCGGTTTAAAGCAGCCTGGGGGTCTCGGACGCGCCGAGGCTGTGGATGCAGAGTCTGGACAGCGGGTTGCGTGAGAACGTGACGGTCGCGCCTTCCCGTTTCGCGGTGCTGGTGCGGCGAGGCACCTCGGCTCTTCTCTTCCCCATCCGTGCGCGCCACCGGCTCGGTGCCTCTCAACTCTCCGCCGCGCGGTTGCTTCCTGTTTGGTCCGCCGCCTCTCGCACGTAGTGGATAGCGCTCTGTTGCCAATACTCCATTCTATGCCATGTGTGGGCCCGGAGCGGGCATTGGACAGCATCCGAGTCCCGATACTTGACACATTTGCATAGTTGAGAAGCATTGCATAGCTGTGTCTGGATTTCCTCTCCTGTCCATGCCTTGGCATCCCGTACTCGTACACATCCATGATACATGAAATGCTACACAGGGTTCCGCGATCAGCCCGTCTGATGAGCAGCACTTTCACTCGCTTCCCTCATTGTTTCGTCTCCTTGGTTTCGTCTTCAGCCGCGAACGGCTGCGTCAACTGCGGACTCTCTTGTTTCACCACTTCCTCTTCCCGCTCCACCCCTCCGAATCGCACCTCGCCCGCGATAACGTCCTCGTCACTGATCTGCTCCAGCCTCTGCACCTCTCTCCTCAGATAGCTCACGAGCGTCGCCAGTCCCGTCGGGTTGATATCCTCTGCCTTCCAGATATTCCTCCACAGCGCCGTCGCTAGCACCGCGTCTCCCTTCACCAAGCCCTCGTCGTATGCTGCCATGACGCCACGCCATTGGATGAACAGGTCTTGCAGATACCTGTTGCGGATGCCGCGTGCCTGCATGTTGTGATATATGACCATGCGGTTCTCCGCCTCGTAGAAGAAGTGATCGAGCAGATGCTGGTGCCACGCCGGCGCGTGCTCTGCCGGGAACTGTCGGAGGCGAACCGTCAAGGCGTACATATGGAGGAAGGTCACCTGCGCCCAGGTGTTAAAAGTCGGCGTGAGGCCCAGCTCTGCGCACGCGCGAGTTAGCAAACCGTCCCACGTGCGCACGCACATCCAGAGAGAGCAAGCCAAACTCACCCTCATACCACCACCCCTCTCCCACCCCCAAATCCTCCCCTTTCGCCGTCTTCGGCGCCTCCCCCTCCTCGTCCTTCTCAACCCGATAATCCGCCTGCCTCGCGCACTCTCGGAAAAGCATCTCCGTTCCGCCGTACGCGACGTACGTCTCGGTTGACCCGCCCGCGCGCTTGCGCAGCTGCTGCGCGATGACCTTGCTCATGAGTGCGTGCGATGGCGCGCTCGCGCTGGCGCTGGAGTAGGCATCGTTATTGCTGCTGCTGTTGTGATTGGCTGCGGAGGAGGGCTGCCGCTGCTGCTGCTTTTGCGCGGCTGCTTCTAGAGAGTCGATGGGTTCGACTGGCCGCGAAGGCTTTGTGCCGAGTTGTGGCGGCGGGGATGCGAGGTGGGTGGTGGAAAGGGAGAAGGCGCGGCGGGCGGTGTGGGGGGTTTGGCGACTGGTCTACGTGCGATCTATTAGGGTGGGCTCTCTTTACGGGTGCGGAGGACTTTTTTTGAGATGAGGTTTTTACCTGGGTGAGGGTGGAGGCGTGGTGTTGTAGGGCCCGCTTGCAGGCTCTACAGGCGAATGCGGAAGCCATTGGCGAGTTTGTTCAAAGGAGGAAAAAAGAAAGGGAAGGGGGTTACGAGACCGGTGGTAGATAGCCAGCGCGTAGGTGCAGAGCGCGTTGCTTACTTTTTGTCGGCCGCGAGTCGTGAATCGAAAAAAGCTTGGGCCACGACCAGCGATCAATGACTTCACCATTCTTAAACCGCACCATGATGCTATTAAATCGCGACTTTAGTAACGCATAGCTTCTAAATGAATACGGGCTATTGGTAGCAATCTAGCAATACCGAGCAATGCAAACGATTGATCTCCCTAATTTTGACCTGCTACTCGTCCGAGTCTCCCTGGCTCAAGCTACTGTACCGATTGCCTCTTGCGGTAGTGTAATTGAACTCCTCATCGTCCTCCACCACATATTCTGGATCCTTTGCCAGAAGATCTTCGATACTCCAGATGATTCTCTCTGCTCCAATTCTGGCCCCTCCCAAATTCCCTGCTGCTGGCCCCAGTCGAAGGCCTGCCAACCGGCCAGTGACAAAAAGTGGCACTCCATCTTTCCACATCAAGTCATCGTTTAGACATGGCAATCCTCCATGCTCGTGGATTGGGTAGTCCCTGTTCATTGATTTGAGGAAAGGCAGTGTCGTGAAGTTGGTCTGTATACCGGTGGCGAAATAAATGTAGTCGATGGGCGGAAGGTCGGCGATCGGAGGCTCTGTATTGACCGTCCATGTCCGAGTCGAAGCATCGAATGCCTTGCTCCTGATCACTGTATGGGTGTGTAGGGACACGAGACCGCGAGAGATATGCCCCTTGAGAATCTTCTGATAAGGCGGGTTAATGCTGCCTCCGCCACGAGCTGACTTGATTTGCTCGAGACGCTCTGGAAAGATGTATTAGTACTTAGAGCTAAAGCCTGACGCTCGATCCAACTTACCCTCATCTGTATCCGCAGACCAAAAGACAGCCTGCTCAAGATTCCGGAATTTGCCCATCCAAGCCAGGTCCACGTCGAAGGGCTTGACTTTGCATGGACCTCGCATCAGATGCCAGACTTTTGTGATGCCCTTGCGAATAGCCATGTCCGACAACTGGGCAGATGTCAGACCACCGCCAATAACCATGACATTGGTCTCCTTTCCGGTCTTCATCTTCGCCGACACAACCGGATCAGGGAAGTTTTGAATTTGCATGCTGTGACACATCTGCGGAGAACCCTGCTGCACACATTCCGGCTCAACATCCGGTATGCTTGGAGCATTGCCGGGTCCCACTGCGAGAACGACCGTCCTCGCATAATGTAAACCTTTATTGGTCCGAAGAGTGAACACCTTGTCGACGTCGGAGATGTCCTGGGCGTAGCCAAATTCGATGTCTTGGACTTGTTCCTGCTTGATCAAGCCCTCACGTAGACCGTATCTATCGACTACGCATTCGCAATGGGAGGAGAACAAGGGCCGAGAAGGTGTGAAGTAGTCCTTTCGATCGCGCTCGTCGATGACGACTTCAGAATGAGCCCTATCGATTGTCAACGAAAAGTGTCCGATTCAGGAAGACATAATCCCTTACTTTCGAGCCTTCACCCTCTTCTTCCTAAGGTGCTTGCTGATCTCCTTCCCGACGCACTCTCTTATCTCCACTAACTCGTCATCGCGGTGCTGCTCATGGGCGTACGCTAACAGGCCATCTCTATCTCCAGGGTCGACGTGGAAGAACATTGGACTCCGAAGGTGCGTGATCTCGAAGGTCTTGAACAGCTTGTTCCACCGAGCAAGCCATTGATCGCCGGTCGCATCGAGTACTAAAGTCGAGTATCGCCGCCCAAGCCGAGAAGCAGCCGTTGTGATTTGTCCGTTCTTTTTGTTCTTGATGCTCATCCGCGCCCCATGCTTGCGAATCCAGTGGTAGCGCTGGTGTTCCTCATCTGTGAATATTGCCGATGGTGTGTGTTCGCAAAGACGAGCCGCTACTGCAAGCCCACAGGGGCCAGCCCCGATGATTATAACATCATGGACGAATACCGGGCTTTCTCCATGCGGGCTATCCATGATGATGCGAGCAGAAGGTCAAATTGAAGATGAGAGAAGTGAGGATGGAGCAAAGGCAGGAACCGTAGCAGAGCAATCCTTAAATGTATGGGGTTGGAGAAGGTGAGATCAGAGGGTCCGGAAAGAGCACCTTGATGGCCGCGGGTGTTTGGACACTGCACTTAGAGCAACAGAAGACTAATTGCCACCTGTGACTAGAGATTAAGTGACTTTCGAAGTCCGTGCCTGAATCGACGGGCGCTCCAAGGGCCCGTTGTTGTGCTCGCTCCTGTGATAATGCCGAGCAGGCTCCGATATGAGCACCTTGATGGAGTCTGATCCGGCTGGACTCGTCCATGACCGCCTTCGCATGGATAGGCAGACATGCCTTTCTTTATCCTTTGCTCAGTGGAAAAGGGTGCCTGCGTATAACAGATCGTGAATATTTCTTGCTCAAGTAAAACGGAGCAATGGATCAACAAAGACCGAGTATCATGCTGGGGACATCTGAACATCGGCGACCTGTCACGAAGCAGTTGAAGTTAGTGACGATATCACACCTGGAAGCATCATATTGGTCAGTATGAGATGAAATCAAGATGTCAATGTGACGAGTGAAGATGGGAGCATGGTTCGCTTGAGGAGAGTGAAAAGCAAAAACCCGTCGCGGATAAGCGGAAAAGTTGTTGCCGATGGTCTGCGCGCCGCGGGTATTTGCGATCTTCTTACGCCTCGACTTTCCCGTTTCATCACCATCAACTGGTCATCCAAACCATGCCATGCGAAGAGTGGTGATCACCGGTCTGGGCGCGGTCACGCCTTTGGGCGTTGGTAAGAGGTGGAGCACCACCTGTGCTTGGCTTTATCGCTGACTTGACGATGGCGAAGGCATCCGCCGAACATGGTCGCGCCTCCTTGACGGCCACTGCGGCGTGGTCTCTGTAAAAGATAGAGGTCCTCGATTTGCGGCGCTGCCGAGCCAAGTCGCCGGTGTCGTGCCGTCGGGCTTGAAGAAGGATGGAGGTTGGACTCCAAAGGAATGGCTCCAGCCGGGCGTAAGCTGTGCCCCCGATTTTCCACTTCAAGGCATTGACTGAGAAATGCAGGACGAGCGTAAGATGGCGCTTTTCGCCCAGTATGCAATGGCCGCCTCTCAGGAAGCGCTTGACGATGCTGAGTGGCACCCGAAGACTGAGACAGACCTGGAGGCTACTGTTCGTAAATCGCGACTTTCACGCCCGAACTCATTACTAATGGAACCCAGGGTGTATATATCGGGTCCGGGATAGGAAGTTTTGACGACGTCTACGAGACATCAATAGCGTACGATAAAGGTGGCTACAAGAAAGTGTCGCCGCTCTTTGTTCCCCGGCTTCTAATCAACCTCGCCGCCGGCCACATCTCTATGCGTTTTAGACTAAAGGTATTCACCTCGATGCCTCCTGATAGATATCCATTGATCTTGGACAGGGGCCAAATCACGCAGCGACGACGGCTTGTACTACCGGAGCCCATGCTATTGGGGATGCGGCTCGCTTCATTGCGTATGGCGATGCGGACGTCATGATTGCCGGAGGCGCGGAATCCTGCATCCACCCCTTGGCAATTGCAGGATTCGCTCGTGCCAGAAGCCTGGCTACAGAATGGAACGACGCACCCCATCTAGCGTCCAGGCCCTTCGATAGAAGCCGGGCGGGTTTTGTTATCGGCGAGGGCGCTGGTGTGCTCGTTCTTGAAGTGAGTTTGGCGACCTCTCCCGAGACTCTGCAAGGATCTGATGGACCGTTTCAGGAACTCGAGCATGCAAAAGCACGAGGTGCAAGGATATACGCAGAGCTGAAAGGCTATGGCCTCTCTGCCGATGCTCATCACATGACCGCTCCTCGCGAGGATGGGGAGGGCCCATATCTCGCAATGAAGCGAGCATTGAAGCATGCAAAGCTGCCGCCGAGCGCAGTAGACTACGTGAATGCTCACGCCACATCAACAGTTCTTGGCGACGCTGCTGAAAATCTGGCAATCAAAACACTTCTCCTCGGTGAGCGGGGGTGGAGCAAAGCCGCGGATATCAACATCAGCAGCACCAAAGGAGCAATAGGACATCTTCTGGGGGCCGCGGGGTCTGTCGAGGCCATTTTTACGATCTTGGCGCTTCATTATGTAAGTTTGGTTCGGCCAGCATCCCGATCATTGCTGACGCTGCTCGCAGGGAATTCTGCCGCCAACGCTGAATCTCGAGGCACCCGGTGAGCCTGCGGAGGAGTTCAACTGCAACTACGTGCCGAAGAAGGCGCAGAAAAGAAGCATCGCTGTCGCTCTGTCGAATTCGTTCGGGTTCGGAGGCACCAACGCTAGTCTTTGCTTCAGCAAATGGCAGTAGGCGCAGACGAGAAAAGCAAGATAAGAGGAAAAAGCACACTGGTGGTCCCGCGTCCTCCAATGATCTTTTGTCTGGTGTGCGTCCGTGACATCTTCATATGACTTAGCAGAGACCGCGACCGGGCAGATAACAGCGCGCTAGCAGGCCCCTGCTTACCCCACCATGGTCCGAGCGTCATGATGAGCACGATTAAACGGGAAGCCAGTGGCTGCCGCGTTAAAAAAACTCCCGCCGAGTGTCGGTTACGGCCGACGGCGCGGAGACTTTTATCTTCTCCGCGTCTGCTGCCTCGCTGCTACTCCGGTCTTCAAATCCTCCCTCGTCCGGCCGTCGCGATGGCAGAGCCGCTGCAGCGTTATCCCTCCGGCGATCTTCCCGATGAGGAACAATCCTTCCTGAAAAATGTTTCGAGGAAGGCTGAGAGGTATCACGGCCGCGTTCCGTACCTGCGCAAGCTGCCTTTTGCAGCACTGGCCGTGATTGTCCTGATCGCTCTCGTCAACGCTGCTGTCTGGGTTGCTGTGGGCATTGTTCTTGTAAGCGTCGCGCTGCCAAAGCAAGGATCACGAGGCTAAACTCTCCATCACAGCACTTCCACCCGTTAGTTCTTCGTTGTTCGTGATTGTCAATAGACGTTGTCCTGACCGACTCCCAATCAAGAGCGCTCATATCTACGGCCATATTGTCCTATACTCTCGGTCTGCGTCATGCCTTGGACGCGGACCACATATCCGTTCGTACTCTGCACCCGGGCAGCACCTCGCCAGATACTAACAAAGCCACGAAAGGCCATCGACCTGATGACCCGCCGCCTAATCGCCGCCGGCCAGAAGCCCGTAACAGTCGGCATGTTCTTCTCGCTAGGCCACTCCACGTAAAGCCTCGCTCCAAACCTGCTGCTTTCCTCTCTTGCCCAGACTGCTGACTTGCCCACCCCGCCACCAGCATCGTCATCATAACATCCATCGTCGTCGCCGGCACCGCCTCCGCCGTCTCCAGCAAATTCGACAGCTTCTCGCGCGTCGGCGGCATCATCGGGACGTCCGTCTCCGCCGCGTTCCTGATCCTGCTGGGCATCATGAACATCTACATTCTCTACCGGCTTGTGCGACAGCTGCGGCTGCTGATCGCTGCGGACCCCAACGACGAGCAGGAAGGCTTCAAGATCCACGGCGCGGGATGCCTTTTCAACATATTCAAGGGCATGTTCAAGATGATTGACCGGTGCGTGCGCTCTTCCAACCCGACGAAAAAGAAAACAAAAAGAAGAGATAGAAAGAGAGAAAATGAAGGTAGAAGAAGAAGGAGAAAGATCCACTAACACCGCACCCGCCAACCGCAACAGCCCCTGGAAAATGTACCCCCTCGGCGTCCTCTTCGGCCTCGGCTTCGACACGTCCAGCGAAATCGCGCTCCTGGGCATCTCGTCCATCCAAGCCGCGCGCGGCACGTCCATCTGGCTGATCCTGATTTTCCCCGTGCTCTTCACGGTGGGCATGTGCCTGCTCGACACGGCCGACGGCGCGCTGATGATGAGCCTGTACACGTCGACGGCGCTGGCGCGCGACCAGATCGCCATCCTCTACTACAGCATCGTGCTGACCGTCATCACCGTCATCGTCGCTCTCGTCATCGGCGTCATCCAGCTGCTCAGCTTGATCCTCAATGTCGCGGAGCCGACGGGCAGGTTCTGGGATGGCGTGGAGAAGGCGGGAGATAATTATGAGATTATCGGTGCGTTGGGAATCCCCAAGTCTTCCTCCTCCGAATTGCAAATCCCTTCCTTTGCCTTCTTTTTTTAAAGATCCCGGGTAGAATGTGAGAAGTCTTGACTGAATAGTCCAACAGGCGGTGCCATCTGTGGCTCCTTCATCGTATTTGGCGCCCTCAGCGTCCTCCTGTACAAGCCATGGCGCCGGCGGATCGACCAGAGGCGCATGAGGAACCAGGCTCTACTCAATGCACAAGAGCCCGAGGAGTCTGCACTGGGTGGGGATTTCGAAAACCCTCACGGGGATCTTCAGCCAACGGATCAGACCCATCGCACTCCGTACGGCCAAGTTGAAACTCTCGACGAAGAGGCAGCCGGGAATTTCGCGAGCAAGACGCAGCATACTAAAGGCAAGAACGATGGACAGCAGCTCTCCATCCACGAAGTCGGCGAACGGGCTTAGGGCCGAAGACGTATTCAAGGTCTTCCACACGAGGTTAGAGTGCTCGAAGGCCACTTTTTTAAGGGTACATTTTTGGCCGTTCTAGCGAATGTCATTGTCCATGCGCAGTTGCATTACCCATTACGTTCTAGAGCGTACGGTACAATCGTCCCCGTATCCATTGTTCGCAAGAACACCCACCGAAAAGCAAATGCAGTAAGCTGGTATCGTCACTATCACTCCGTGGGAGCCGCCTGAATGTTTTGAATCTCCGCCTTGGCCTCTTCCCATGAAGCCTGGTTTCGCTTCGCCCACTCGATATGGCATTTCGCGAAGGCAATCTGAATGCGTTAGCGTGATAGATTTGAAATGTCTCATGACCTGCGAACTTACCATGTAACGCTTAAGGTCCTCTTCCTTCTCAGCTTGGAAGCGCTTGAGGTCCCTCAACACGCCTATGCTCGCATCCTTAACATCCTTCTCTGCCACCTCCAGTGCTTGTTCAAGCTGAAACCGTTTTGTCAGCTTTCTTTTCCGATGAAACGACTTGTTTTGCCCTTACCTGAGTTAAGCTCTCCCTCGTCTTGCCAATCTGATCCCTCCGCGTCCTCTCGGGGTCGACATCCACAATGCCCTGGAATGCGTGGCTAACCCGACCGAATATCTTTGAGGTTACAAAGTTTCCACTTGCAGTCTTTTTGTGAACCGGCGACGATGGCTCGGATCGCTGAGGTTGGCCTTGTGCTGCCGAGGGCGGGGGGTACGATTCACCATGCGTCGGAGGAAAGTCCGAATCAATCGATGCCGCATCCTCTTCGGGCCGTGGAGGGTCGCTGTTACTTCGCTGAGATGCCGAAGAGCTCGATCTCCTTGGCGGCGGGGCTCCGGTCTGGGTGAGGTACTGTTCTATTCTCTTTGCTTCGGCTTCGCTCTGCTCCAACGACTGAAGCAAATGCCTCTTCTTATCCAGCTCATCCTTGGTCATTTCTTCCTGCACGCGCTTGAGAATACGGTACCGCAAGACATCGCGAACAATACCCGCAAACTGAGCACTCTCCCGCATTGGTTCCGCAAAGCCTGCGCTTAATGCAGACGAGAGATCGGTAGTCTGGATGTAGGTGGAATCGACAGCTTGACCCATCTTTTCAATAGCCTGCGAGAGGGTCCGCGATTGCTCGTTCAACGCAAAGGCATTGTATCTTGCGCCCAATTCGGCCATGTCGTCCCCCCAAGAGTTGAGGTGAGCCAGCGTCCGGCGGTTCACTTTTTCCATGCTTCCCTGCAATAGATTTTCCAGCTCCTTCGAGGAAGCCTCGAAGTTGACGAAGTAAGGATCAAGTTCCTCTTCAGAGAGATTCTGCGACGTTGGAGGGAATCGTCCAAAGATTTGCGGACCCGGTATTGTGTGCGCGGCGGCGGAAGGCTGAGCATGGTGTTGCGGCGGTGACGTAGGCGTGCCAGACGCGGTCGTTCCGGTCGACTTGAGCTTGGCAGAAGAGGACGGGATGGGGAGATAGGTGTGGCCGGGAGTAGGGTTGGCGGCGTCCAGCGGCGGTGCCTTGAGGCGGTTCGGGGGAAGCGACGCGACTGGATGAGAATGGAGGACCTCGCTCTGCACATAGTCAGCATCAAAGCACATCAGAACCCCGCTGACAGCGTAATCTTGCATACCCAGCTGACGTTGGGGTCTAAAAACCTCCACCAAACTCCGTCCTCGCGGACATCTTGCATCCTCCGGCAGCGATTAAGGAAGACAGCCAGCATACGCTTCCGCAGTTCTATGATCCCAACGTCCTCCTTCGCCTTCATCGGCTTTGCGACGTAGTCGGCCGTGGTGTGCTTCTCGGGTATCGGTGGGATAATCAGCGTTGGGTGAAGGTTGACAAGCGTTTGGCGCAGAGACGCGAACTCGGAATACCGCCGGCGCACTTCCAGGTCCTGTACAATCATCTCAGCGTTTCGCGAGCGCATGCGAAATACGGCACGCGTACCCCAGTTCTGATGGTGTACACAATGTACTTGCCCCCGCCTTCCGCGCTCTTGCCCGCGTCGGTGATAACGATGGGCAGCTCGGGATTCTCGTAGAGTATTTGCTCGATGCGACTGTCATAGCCGCCTTTCTTGGGCTCGACACGTCTGGGCTGCTGGGGCTCGTCGTCGTACTCAACATCGCTAAGGTCCCGCCGGTGGGTGATATACTCTGGCGAGCCGAAGGGCGGGGACGACGCCTCAGACGGCGGGGTCATCGGGCGGACTGGAAGGCCGTGTCAGAGATGCAAGCAGGGAGCGTCAGGGAGACAGCAGGCAGCCTTACATCCGCCGGGCGAGCCAAAATGGCCGGCTTGCGAGGGCGAGGAATCATGGCGCTCGAACGAGCCGTACGGGTTGTTGTCCTCGTCGTCCCACATGGCGAATGGGTGCGCGTCGACGTGCGGCAGCGGCTGGTGAGAGAAGCGTCGGCGCAGCGGATCGCGGGGTTCAGGCAGAGGCGAGGGCGCGGTGGAGAGGCTGGTTGTGGAGAGTGCGCGATCGGCAGAGCTGCGAGGTCGAGCGAGCCTTGGGAATGGGGCTGGAGGTCGACCCAAGCGAGAGTGACGTCTGCTTGGATGCCCTAGCGCTGCCCGTCTTCCCGCCTTCCGAGTGCCTGGCCATCGCCGCCCTGCGCCCCGGAATCGGCCAACGCGCTTGCCTCCTCTGCCTGATAGAGCCCGGCAGAGCAGCCCGACGACGATTTTCTGCGCACGTTCGGCGCTGGTGTTCGCACGCTGGGCCATGACGCGCTTCTGCTGCCCGCACTAGAAGCTTTGACACTCGTCCGTCTATGGCTGGTGCTTCCCTGGCAGCTGGCAGCTGCGAGGTCCCATGGCCTGCCAGAAGTCCTTGCCGCTTTGCATTGCACCGGCTCTTCCAGCTCCTGTGCGAGCAGCATTGCAGCCGCCTGAAGTAGGTCACCGAAGTGTCTGCACGCAACTGCCACTGTGACAGTCCAGCTTGACCATAAAAATACCTCAGGTGTGACCCGGAAATACTCAGAGCTAGAAAGCTAGGCTTTAAGACTGGACTACTCCTCCCGTGCTCGTACCGAGTCTTACGACGTCGGCTCGTTCGGCGGTGCAGCAGCTAGGCTACAGGAGCTCACTAATGGAGGGATGGGGCCTTCATTTGGACGGAGGGAGCGTCTTTCATTGTCCTCTTGCATCTGGACGAAGACTTCAACTCCCTAGGCATTGCTGCTGCAATACTATGGAATAAATCACATAGGTCGAATATTGATCGCAATTTACACTTGCTGCGCCCGCTGGAATTAGGGCCTACGTCTATGGGAAGCTTGAAGATGAGAACGGAAAACGCGGAAACGACTTGAGAAAGGGCCGGGACATCACAGGATCCATCATCCCTCAAATCATACAGCGGTGGTGCTCCGGCTTGATGATATCGGGCTGAACATTACAACGCTGTGCACTGATGCTAGGGCAGAGAAATCCGGGGCTGAAGCTGTGATTCTGGAGGTTGGCGGCCGTGCTTGAGGAATGTTGCTGCACTCAGAAAGGCATGGCAAATAGTTACGAGGAAATGCTGTCATCAGCACCCGCGGCCTGTGTTTGCGACCATATCAGGCTGCTCCGCTTTTCTGTCCCGATCGTTTCAGACTCGATGTGGGCAAACCGCTCATTCATTGAGTGACCGAGAGTGTGAGCGGATTTCGTAACCGTGAAGGAGAATCCATTGGTATGCTATGCCATGTCGGGTCAGCAGACAAAGCAAACGCCGAGTTTTTTCCAAGCTGCACGAGGATCACACGTGTATTGATGTACACGAAACCTCTGCCAGCCCTCGCCCCGCCGTGACCGTGATGCAAATAATCCGTTTCGCCCACGTCCCCATCATCAACGATCCGCTTATTTCTTGTCCTTCTTGGCACCCTTGGTCTTGGCCGTGCCCCTGAACTCCTTGGACCTGTTCTTGCGCTGCTTGCCTGTTCGTCGAGTTCCGTCAGCATGTGCCTCTGCAAGCCCCGACCGTGGCGGCGTCGTCGGCGCGCCCGGGGAATCCAATTGTACGTACGCTGCTGCCTGCTGGCCTTCTCGATCTTGTTGGCCATGCCGACGCGGACCAGCCTGTAGTGGGGCTCGAACTTCTTCATGGCCTCGTTCGAGTCGTAGATGAGAGCGAAGCCGGTGCTCTTGCCACCACCGTACTGCGTCCTGAAGCCGAAGCAGGAGACCTGGTCCTTGTTGGCCTTGTAGAGCTGGGCAAGCTTCTCGCGGAGCTCATCCTTGGAGACGTTGGCGCGGTTGGGGTGGAGGACATCCCTGGAGGACGCTGTTAGACGCATTCTCGCGCGCTCGGTCGGGGAGCATCGGGCACTTACACAACCATCTGCTTGCGGGCAAGGAGAGGGTTGCGGATGAACTTGCGCGTGCGCAGAGTGACTTGCGATTCGGACATCGTGACGAGAGGATCGTAGGACCGAGACGGCTGTGGCTCAGAGTCAGACCAACGCTGGAAGCGCGCGACGCGAGATGGTGCAGCTTGTGCAAGGCGACGTACTGAGAGAGGCTCAAGGGTCCGGCTGCGTGATCCTGGTGATGAGGGTGGGTTGTCGCAGCAAGTTGCCGGTCGTCGTCGGTGATGCGAAGATTCGCAAAAGATCAAAACTGCCCATTATCGTGTGCGGTGTCGCGCCAAGACTCGCTAAACGCTGGTGGGCGCCCGCCGCCGCACCTCGCGAACTTCAACACCGCGCCCACCACCGCCCGCGCACCCTGCGGCCAGCCCGCCACCATGGATTTGTCGCCAGGCCAGATGCAGGCCTTGCAAGTCTTCCGGGCGCAATACTTTCAACTTCTGGATCCTGTGCACGTGCGATGGCCAGACGCGCCGCTACTGAAGATGCCCGCTGTCCAGACATGGCTCTTTGAGGAAATGTTCGACACGGACTCTATCCAACACCCGCCTCCGGAGCGATACCAAGTGCGCATCCTCAAGCAGCTTGTGTCTGCCATCGAGGGTGCTATCGACGACCCTGAGGAGGATGTATGCACGCCCTCGTCTCCCCTTTTCTTCTTTCCATGCAATGTCAATTTTTCCCTATGCAATCAGCGCTGCGCTGCGCATCGCGAAGCGAAATGCATCGGCAAGAAAGAAGCCCCTTTCCATACACACTGCAAGTCCCAGAGAATCATCCGATAAATAGCACGATGATCTTGTGCATCTGTTCTCTTGGACAGCTTTCTCTTAAGACCGTACGAGTCTGGTTCGATGCCAGGAGTAAGCCATCTGCTCGCTCAGCTCACTTTCCAACGCGTCTTGCTTCGCGATGTGCGGTGTTCGCAGAAGCCACTTGTCATTTCGCCTCACGAGCTACTCTCGAACGTCCTGTGCATACTAATTCACGTGCTCTTCTGGTCATGTAGGAGATATCAGACGATCTCATGTCTTCCCTCTCTCTGCTTCTGAGTTCCCGCCTTCCTTCAGAATCCGCATCGGCTCAGACCAAGTCGTACGTGACCTACGGCTTCGGTAATGATCGTGCGGTCACACTCCTCGAGTCTCGCTCCGTCATATCCTCTTCTGGAACGACGGGCCTTCGGACATGGGAGGCAGCGTTGCACCTAGGCAGCTACCTAGCAAGCGAAGCTGGCAACAAGTGGATCCAAGGCAAGAGGGTTCTTGAATTGGGAGCTGGCACAGGCCTGCTATCCATCCTTTGCACAAAGCATCTGCATGCAGCCAAGGCTACGGCGACAGACGGGGACGAGGGCGTTGTCGATAGCATCAAGACGAACATCTTTCTCAATGGACTCGACAGCCGCGAAAACACTGAATCCATCGTACTGCGATGGGGCTGGGGCTGGGCCTTGCAAGACAGCCTTTACTACGAGGAGGGGTCAAAAGATCAGTATGACGTTGTTCTCGGGGCAGACGTCGTAAGCCGGAACCAGAGTTGCCCTTCGTGAGCACATTACTAACGTCGACACATAGACCTACGACAAATCCGTCATCCCGGTGCTCGTGTCCACTCTTGCTGACTTGTTCCAGCATCAGCCGTCGCTCCAGATTCTGATCGCTGCGACAATTCGTAATGAGCAGACGTTTGAGGCATTTACTGTGGCTTGTCGTACGTCTTCCCTGCATGAGTCACTCGCCACTATCCACAACTCCGCTCTTCTCGTTGGATCATTGGCTAATGGTCGTTTCAGGGCGCAACAAACTGAGTCTAAAAGACATCGATTTTGCACCGCCTCAGGTCGACAGCCAGAATGGTCCGTTCTACCCAACGTCAACCCCTATTCGAATCGTGCAGGTTTCCAAAAATGGCGAATGCGATCCTTTTGCGGTGCAGTGAAGCCCTAAGCGCGTCGCGGCACGGCGGTTGCTCGCGAGCGTCGCAAGAGAGCGTGGCGCCGGTCCGACGGAAGCGGGTCCGACCACAGCATCTAGACAGCGAAGGGGTGAAAAAATAGAAGCAGGTTTCCAAGGTCATCGAGCTGGTCAATGTTCTCGGGACTTTTGGCGCTTATGGCATTCTCGCGGGGCCGAGGCCGGGGCAAAGATAATCGTTGCCACTAGCACGCAGCGCACGCCGTAGTTCGTGTTCAACGGCCCAGCTGGAGGAGCGGCCAGCGGCACGTGTTAAGAGTCATCCGCATGTGTTAAGGGTGGTTAAGCGGGCTTGAAAATTTGGATTCGGGCCGTGGATATCTTTCAGACCCGCACTTGAGCAGCCGCGAGTCCCGCATGAGAGTTCCACGCGTGCAGGCAGCAGAAGTTTGGACACGGCGGTGCAAAGAGCAGGTCGAGCAGCGGCATGCCCCGCAGCAACCGGTCAGGTTGCAGACCCTGACATCCCTGGCAGGATGAAACTCAAGATCGAGAATCTCGCCCTGGCGCACCCACCGCAGCGTCTTCACAGCAATGCCCGTCTGTGTGAAGCTTGCTCGACCGCACGGCGGCGCTCACTGGCTCGATGGACATCGCGGCTAAATTGCCATCACGGCGCAAGGTTGGGATGATTCTAGAGCGTCGGCGCACGCGTAGCTCTGTGCCGAGTGCTCCGCGAGCGCAGTCGGGGCACACGTTCTCGCGGACGACCCTATCAGCTGAGGGCGTGCAGACGGCGAGCGTTCCCGGCGCGAACCCATGGGCGAACGGTGGTGATCCGGTTGGGTGCGAGGGGCGCAGCGGGCGCTGATTGGCGCAGCGGGCGGCGGCATGCGCGTCTGAAGCAGGCCACTGGACGGCGGACAGGGGAGGCGGCAGCGGGACGGGAGGTCCGCCGCGCATCGCTGGCAGCGGGCGTGGGCTGGCTGGAGGTTGGCGTGGGCCGGTCAAGGAGACGCTGTGGGGACGGGCGCGCCTCGTGGGGTGAGGGCTGGTGGATCTGAAGCCGCGACTCGGCGGAATGATGTGCTCGATGAGGAATATCGCTCTCGACCTTTGTGCTCCGCGGGCCGGGCCCGGGCTGACCGGTAGCAGTCGTATATAGAGACGCCGCCGCCATCGAGTGCGCACCGCCAGACTCCCCATCAGGCACACCCCCAGCCACTGCGCCCGACGTCGCCGCTCCTGCTGGCCCGTCGCACCTCGCACGCACCCACAGCCGCATCTAGCCGCGCGCACAGAACTGCCCCTCGGTGGGCCTGCTGCCCGGATCGACGCGAATCGGCGGCACCTGCGGCCACCCTGAGCAGCTCGCCATCGCCGCAGCAGCAGTACGTAGCAGTGAGCCTGCCGCCTGCCCGCCAGCGCTGCGCCGGCGCCCGCGCAATGCGTGCTAACTGCTGCCCGCAGGCGTCCGTCCCTGGCTGCCCTAGCGTCACCGCGCCCGCGGCACCCGATAAGCAAACAAAGGCGCCCAGAGATATCCCTATCTCCCGCCCGCCCTCTATCTTGTGTCACCGCCCTGCACGCCAGCCGTAAACATCTGTGGCCCGGCATCCTGCCCTTCTGCTCCAGCCGCGCACGCGACACTTTGCTGCTCGACCAGTACGACAGGCCTGCAAGAGTCCTGAGCTATAAGCACACCACACCGCCCAGATGGCCACCACGCACGCCCACCACCGCACTCCCTCGCACCCTAAAAGGCCATTGCAGTCCCACCCGCGGCCCTCCAAGCCGGCCCCTCTGTCGAAGCGCCAGACCAAGGCCGCCGTCAAGCCCGCGCCGCGCAAGGAAGAGGATCCCGACGACGACCTCATGGCTGCCAGCTTTCTGAACTTCTGGTGAGCCCTAGCCCCGGCCGCCCTTACCGCCGTCGAGTCATGGCTGACCGCGCCCAGCACTGTGTGCGAGAAGCAGATCATCGTCCCAAACAACTCGATACTATACTGCTCCGAGAGGTAAGTTGCCTCTGCCTCCACCGCGGCCCGTCTATCCACTCCCCGCACTAACGCACTCCACCGTCCAGCTGTCGGAAGAAGGACAACACGAAGACGATCACCTTCGAGCCGTCCCCGCCCCCGACGCCCTTCTCTCAGCTCTCCTTCGAGGATCTCTCCCCCACCCGCGACATCATCCCTCCGCGCTCGCCCACCGCCGCTCCCTCAAAACGTCTCTCCTACGGCTTTTCCGACCATTCCGACGATGAGACCCCTGATTGGGCTCGAAAAGAGTCGGACGCCGCTCGTTACTTGAGGACTTTCTCGTCAACCGACATGACATCGCAAAGGTCGAGGCCTAGCTTCCACCGATCGTCCACATCAACCGTTGTATCGACTACAAGTACAGCCCCTTCATTGTCGCACACCCCGACCAGCTCCGTCAGCATATCAATGCCGTACACTCCATCCAACAGGCCGCTGCCGAGGAGAAAACCTCACGGCTCTTCCTACGGCACCCGCTCAGTCGATCTCGTCAACCCGTTCACGGTCGCCGCTCCTACGACTGCGCCCTCGAGTCTGTCGCAATGGTCTTTGAAGAGCGGCCCTTGCTGCCAGACCTCGACTGGCATCGCTGAGGGGCAAATGGAGCTGTTTGAGAAGAAGACGCCCAATGCGGCATCGCCAAGTCAGGGCAGTCTCAAGCAGCTGTTCGCCTTCAGTGCTATGCAAGCGCCACCGAGTAGTACAGCCTCGACTTTCCGACCGTCCTATTCGTGATCTACGTTGCAGGCCCTCGCTCAGAGTGATGCGGCCTGCAGATGGGGTCGCCGATGGACAGTACCAGACACTGGTGTGGGAGCACAATGTGCTCCACCTTCATTTCCCGCAAACTTACATCTCAAAAAGCGTGAATTTTCTTAGACGGCTCATCATCCTCAGGGTTTATTTAATTTGATATTTCGTTGCAGCGACTGTGGCTTCTGCCCTCATTTAAAGGTTTCACATAAGACATGGCGCAAGCGGGCTTGGGCAACGCTGGCGTTTACCCTCCCAGTTGGTTGGCAGAAGAAAAGTTTGTTGGTGGTCTTAAATGTCTCTCATTCTCCATTTGCTTTTGGCGTAAGATCCGGAAATGGCACCCGTCCCAGATTGTACGTGGTCCTTGGGAATATCTCCACTTCGCCTTTTTGTATTGGGTTGCGTTTCACCCTTGGCGGTATGACATAACCGCCTGTCGAGCTTCGCATCCTATTCTGGATAGACGTTGTTTTGCCGTCATCTCTTGCGAGCATGGTCTGTGATGTATGAGACTGCTCGAGGCAATTTAGATCTCTCTATCTCCTTACATATTTAATTACCATTAGCCAATGGCGAGAAGCCGGCTTTTTGTCTGTTACACTCTACCGACCGTCGAAATCATGGTGACAGATAACGCTACATATGCAGAATAAGCGCAATTGCCGCAGCGCTTCGGATCTCCGGTTTCATCCCCTTGCCCCAGGATGAATGGTGGGGGAAAGCGCATGCCCGTCCTGCAGCCGCATACCTACGTGGTCCATTTCTGCATGTCGTCGCAACAAAATCGGCGGGGGGATGCGGCAACGGCGCCACGCAGTGTGACGTGTTGGAAGCTGGCGCCGCCGACGTGCTTTCTGGAGGCCTTGCAGGCGCGCCGTCCCGGTCGATGGGCTCGCTGGGCGGCAGGCAACCCCCGGGTGCTACATGGATCCACTTGCTGCACGCCTATCAGTCTATTGTTCTTCTAGAAGCCGATGGACTGCCGACATTTTTAGGCACGGAAAAATATCGTCTTTCGCTTCGGACGGTGGATGAGTAGTGATGTCAGTCGATTCGGCCAGACGATTCTTCAACGCTGAAGGCTGCGGAGGCCGGGGATTTTTGCACTTTGACCAAATATATGCTACAGCTTGAGTATCCCCAAGTCAGTGAGCTCTACTTTTCTCGTGTCTTTTGCTTTATTCTGCCGGCCACAGTCATCAAATTCATGGTGAAAGTCCGAGTACTGGCCTTTTCGACACGTTTCTCTGTTGCTCCCGGTCATCTCGTATCGCGTAGGCAGCAGGATCCTATCCAACATTGTGCGTGCTTGGCAATTGACCGCAGCAATAGGTATTGCTCGTCAAAGCAAAGCGTCTTGGCAACAGGATGTTCCACGACTACCTGAACCGTCTTCTTCATTTTCCAGATATTTCACCCGCAACTATTAACTTCACCCATCTTTCTCTTTGCCCTTGTTGAAGACCCAAGCAATGGTATACCGCAGGCAGCAAGTTCCACAACCACGGAGAGCCTTTCGGGCCGGCGAACGATCTGTCGCTACTGGCCTCGCTACTCCCTGCGGATCTCTCTTTTGCATTTTCTACTATATCTCTGGCTTAGATGAGCAATTAGAAGAGAGATGCAGGGGATCGGCTATACGCAACGCTACAGAAACGGGAGATTGAATTACGCGGGATTATTTATCTATGAACTAAGAGAATGCACTTTTAGCGTCGGCTGGGTCAGTTCTTGGTTAATGTGCGAATTAACTAGATGCTTTTTTAGACTGCATGTGTTCAAGAACAGAGTGGGAATAGGCGGGGATCAAAGGCCGTCACCAGAAGATCTGGAATACTAATACAAGGGAGGCGTCTCGAGATATGACCTCCTCGTTGCCAAAGTCGCCAAAGCACCGCTTCCTCGAGCGTTGACTTTCCCGCCGGTTCGACGCGCCCGCACTGGTGCCGGCAAGCAGCATGCAGACCCGCAAGCGAGCTCGCCGCTGTTCTCTAAGCTTCAGAAAGAGATTCGTCCGCAGATATGGGAGTGCGTGGTTTGCGGAGTTGACATTCAATTCTACTTTCTCAAAGAGAGACACAGGTACAAGCATCGGAATTTTGTTTTCTACGTCGAGAGACGATCCCGGTATGACTAGTCGGAAGATTGTTCTCAGGACATGAAGAAAGCCGCGAAAGGACCCTGAGAGATGCGACGCTGTCATGCATCCCGCAAGAACTTACCGAAACGGGAAAGTGACCATCTGACAGGGCAGCTTACGTGTGAACGATCCTGCATCCAACAGAGCCCGATAAGCACAAAGCCCCGCTCCCCAGGCACACCATCTGATGATAGCCATATTCCAGGAACGTGGACCGTTTCCTTTAGTCCGGTCCGAACTGGTCTTGACGGGGTTAAACCGGAGAGCACGGAGTTAGAACTGACTCGAAATACATAAACTCCAGCCCTTGCAACAAACCGCGCAAGACGTACAGCAACTTTCCTTCCACGAAAACACTAATCATATTTTTTTAATTTTTCCTCGCTCCGATCAACAGCATGCACGTCATCCTCACCGGCGCGACCGGCCTCGTCGGCTCCGGAGCTCTGGCTCAGCTGCTTGCGCATATGAAGGCCGGGACGGGCCCCATCTCGCGCGTCTCTATTCTTAGCCGGAAGCCCGTGCCCATGGCTGAAGGCCAGCCCAACGTGACTGTCATCCAGCACGGCGACTTTGAGAAGTACCCCCCAGAGGTGCTGAAGCAGCTGGAGGGTGCGGAAGCGTGCATCTGGGCGCTGGGAATCAGCCAAACTCAGGTCGGAAAAGAGTGAGTTGCTCGGAGCTCTCCATTCCTTACGGATCCGTGGTGCAGCTGCAGAATCCTTCCATTGGGAATTCATTGGGCGGATTACTTGATTTTGTCTACTCGGTTTTCTTTTTTCCCCGAAAGAGACGTGTGGAGAACTTGGTGCTGACACAAATGCAGGGAATACATCAAGATCACGGAAGACTACGCGCTCGCCGCAGCAAAGGCGTTTTCAGGTCTCTCAGACCCATTCAAGTTCGTATACGTATCTGGTACGCTTACTCTTACCCACAAGCGCCCTCAGCCCACCATCCAATACTGACTGCCGCACAGGAGAAGGCGTAAGTCCAGCATCTCTCGCCATAGCTCGACCAAATCCCAGCACTAACCATTCCCCCCCACCCAGGCCACGCAAAACCCCGGCTACTTCAGCCCCTTCTTCGCGCGCATCAAAGGCCGCACCGAAACGTCGCTCCTCAACCTGCAAAGCGCCTACCCTTCACTCCGGCCCTACTCGGTGCGCCCAGCCCTCGTCGACAACAGCACCCACCCTCCCGTCATCGAGGCGCTCAAGGACCGGCGGGGCTACTTCACCGAGAAGCTGGCCGTCGTGCTCGGCTCGTCCGTCAGGAGGTTCTACAAGAGCGCTCACTCGCCGACTGAGGAGCTGGGCGACTTCTTCATCAAGCTGGCGGCCGGCGATGGGAGCCCGCTGAAGGGGGACGATGTGTTGGAGGGCGGGCGGATCGTGCCGAATGTGGCGATCAAGAGGATTATGAGGGAGGAGGGGGGCCAGTAGAACGGTTGGGGGGATTGGAGGCGCGGTATAGAGGTATCGATCGGGGGTCTGCTTTGGGGGGCGCTCCATTGGCGGTTTCTGGGAGTATTGGGGCCATGGCTGCGCTGGAACTAGGATCTGGAGTCTGGTTGGGTTCAGCAAGGGCCTGTTGTATGATTAGTATCGAGCATTTCTCTCTTCGATTCTTCCTCTGCTTTGCTGTCTTCGCGCGTGGGGTTCGTCCTTCCGCCAGGAGCGCGCGGCTTGCGAAAGGACTCCGTGCACGTGCTGATCAATGAGACAGGAGGCCGTCTGTAGCCATGGAGGCTCCCGCTGTTGGAATGCGGTGCTGGATTCCAGAGGATGGAGGCAGAGGATGGAGGCAGAGGGTGCGGCAGGGCGGGCGGAAGCCGCGCTCGGAAGGCCGCCGCGGAGCCGAAGAAACGCCGGCATCGACTTAAATCCGCCGAGAGACGCTCGTCGCCGTTTCTGTTCCCTCGGGCGTGAGAAGTGCATTTGGGCGCTCTGCCTGAAGATATGACTTCCTTTGACCGTGTCCGTGGAAGCCCGTATAGGTGGCAGAGCTAAATGGAAACCCTGGTTCCTGGTCTGACCAACGTCCGCCCGGATCATTCATGTCCTGCATGGGGCGCCAAATGCTGCGAGATCGCGTCACTTCTGGGCCTCTTCAAGGCGGACTTGCGCGAACCGACATCTATATATCTGCATCTCCGTATCTCTCTTTTTCGTCTCACACTTCCAAGCTCGTCCGAATCCATCTCTTCCATACGTTCTGCTTCAAGTTTTCGCGAAAATGGAGGTCCCATCTTTCCTCCAGCCCTCCGTGGCGCGTCAGATCAAGACGATCGATATGCACACGACTGGTGAACCCACGAGGATCGTCTACGATGGATATCCGGAAATCTCGTGGGCTGCACTCCCTCCGCACCTCCGCGAACTACCATATTGATACACCCTCCCCAGCGGCACTCTCCTCGAACAACGCGCCCTCGCCCTCTCTGAGCATGACCACATCCGACGCAGCCTCATCTTCGAGCCCCGCGGTCACCGAGACATGTACGGCGCCATCCTGCGCCCGCACACCGAGCTCGTCGACGCGGGCCAAGCGCACATGGGCGGCCTCTTCATGACGCACGAAGGCTACAGCACCATGTGCGGCCACGCCACCATCGCCCTCAGCCGCCTGCTAGTCGACTGCACCGACACCACCATCTTCCCACGCCGCAACGACCTAACCTTCGACGCCACCAAAAACGAAGTCGAACTCCTCCTCCATGTCCCCTGCGGCCTCGTCCGCGTCACCGTCCCCGCCACACGACCACCCAACACCACCACCACCTTCCGCACCGACCCCACCCGCCCCATCCGCTACCTCTCCATCCCCAGCTTCGCCGCCGCCCTCAACCTCCCCATCCCCATCCCCCCCTCCCTCCGCTGGCCCGCCCTACCCACCACCACCACCACCACCATCCCCGTCGACGTCACCTACGGCGGCGCCTTCTACATCGTCGTCCCCGCCCCAGCCCTCGGCTTCCCCGCCTCCTGCCTGACCCACCAACAACCCCCGATCGACGCCCTGCGCCACGCGACCCGCAACCTCAAAGCCGCGTTCAACGCGTCGCCCGAGCTGCGCGCGCATCTGCGCCATCCGGACCACCCTGATCTAGGGTTCTTGTACTCGGTGTTGGTGACGGAGGCGGGGAAGGAGGGGGAGAGGGCTGAGACGGGGTTGTGCGTCTTTGCTGATGAGCAGGTCGATCGCAGTCCGACGGGGAGTGGGGTGCAGGCGAGGGTGGCGTTAGCGGTAGCGAAGGGGGAGAGGGCGTTGGGCGAGGGGTGGACGTATCATAGTGTTTTGTCGAATGCGTGTGGGGGGAGGGGTGGGTTTGTGGGGAGGCCGATGGAGGAGGTGGAGGTGGGGGGTAGGAAGGGGGTGAGGGTGGAGGTGAGTGGGTGGGCGAACTATACGGGTGTTAGCACGTTTGTTGTTGAGGAGGGGGATGAGATTGGGCGGGGGTTTTCGTTTGAAGCTTTGGGTGTGTGAGAGAGCCGCAGTTGCGGAATTTACTGATTGGTGGATCGCATGTGAAGCTATTCAAGTCAAGACGGTGGAAGCTTCGCGAGTACTTAAAAGCAATTTATTTACTCCCTTCAAACAGACCGATCATTAAAAGCACCAAAGTCGCGCCTAAGACTGAAGACTCTCCAACTCCCTTTCCCATCTCGTTTTTCGCGTTTTCTTGGCTTTCTTGGGAGGAGAGGGTGTCTCATCGCCTTCCCCCTCCTCCGTAGATTCTTTTTTCGTCACACGTTGCCGCTTCTTACCAGTCCTCTGCTTCTGGCTCGGCCGGACCTTTGGTGGCGATGACGGTGCCGGTGGCTCGAGCTCAGCTCTCTTCGGTGTGGGAACAGGCGTCATCTCCACCAGGGCGATCGGTTCCATCAGGGCGATCGGTTCCACCAGAGGCGAGATAGGTGCAGGAGGACGAGGCTCTTGTTGCATCACAGTCGGCGGTGTTTCAACAACCACCATCTCCGTAAGCCGAGTCTTCTCAACCTCAGTCCCTTCAACTCCGGTCACCTCAACCCGCGGCACCTCAACCCCAATCTGCTCTCCCCTCCCCAACCCATCACCGTCCTCCCCCTCCTCCTCCTCCTCCTCCTCCTCCTCCTCCTCGAATACCTCCTCCGACGCCCTCCACACCTCCCCCCCAAACACCATATCCCTCTCCCCCCCAACCCTCCTCCACTCCCTACACACAAACTCCATCCCCCGCCCCACCACCCCCGGCAAAACCTGCAACCGCCACCTCCCCCACCTGCCCCCCTCGTCGTCGCAATAAAGCAGCGCCGCCAGCCGCCTGGTCTGGTACGCGTCCAGCGGCGCCGGCATGCAGATGGCCAGGCGGCGCAGGCGCGTGAAGCGCAGCGCGAAGGCGCTCCACCAGCGCTGCCAGCCGCGGGCTTCGCGTTCGAGGAGGAGGGGAAGGAGCGCTGCGCTGCTGCTGCTGCTGCTGTTTTGGGTGCCGGTGTGGAGGTGGTAGCGGATGAGGAGGTCGTCGGTGAGGGAAGCGATGGTTGTGCCGGCGGGGGCGGCGGTGAGGCCTGCGTAGAGGGTTTGGTTGGAGTCGTTTGGTTCGGGGGGAGGGAGGTCGGTGGTGGCAGTGCTGTTGAGTGGTGGTTTGGAGAAGTGCGTCCCGTCGTTGCGGTGGAAGAGACGCGGGTTGTTGTTTTCGCGGGCTAGCCAGGCGGGGAAGATGGTGTTTTGCTTGCAGCGTTGCCACTCGCTCCGGCTCAGGGATCCCCAGTAGAAGCCTGCGTGGCTTTCATCTGAGATGCGTGGGCGGTTGCCGATGAGTACACGGACCGGGATATTGGCGTTCGTAAGGGTGCTAAGGCCTCTGATGATGGGTTGGAGGATGGCGTCGGGGTGTTCGTTAGCTTTTGATTTGCCCAGCTCAATGCCGACATTGAATGGAAAGTAGATATCCATGAGAGGATCTATGTCCCAAAGCGGAACCCAGCCGAACCGTTCGTAGAGGCGCTTGAAGATCCAGATGTCGATTGCTCTTCCTTCGTTCCCGAATATGCTGTCCTCGGGTCCATAGTTCGGGCTCGGGTTGATGAAAGAGAAGAAGCTGACGGGTATTTCATTGATGACGTCCTTGTCATTGCAAACGAGCTCGATATCGCCGGCGCATGTACCGACGGCTATCTGAAGCAGGAGTTTGTTGAGTCCAGGGACTGCTCGGTCATCGTCGTCAAATTTCATGAGATACCTGACGAGTCTCGTTGTCGTTTGATCCGCCGCTGAACCTCTCCCTAGCCCTTTCGGAGGGTCTCGTATACTCATCAAGTATTCCTGAGTTGACTTTTGCTCCAACCATTTAAGAATCTGTCTCCGAGGGAAAGCTTCATCGTCAAGAGCTTGATGAAAACTATTAGGACCGGTGTCCTTACTCTCATGTTTCCGGCGGTACTGGCAACAATCTTCTTGATAGAAGTCCGTGACATGTCTCATGTGAGAGTTCTCTGGTATTGGTTCGGTTCCCTCGAACCTCAAAGGCTCTGACGGAGCATCCTTACTGATATCCGGCTCACGGGCAGAAGCATATCTGCGAAGGATACCCCCAAATGAAATAGATACCCTCTTGACCCGAGTATTTTCTGCAAGCATACGAAGCATGGACGGGGCGAACTCGACTTGATGGAGCTCGAGAGTACGCAGAGTTTTGGGCGCATTGTCCTCCAGCCCCGTTACGGTGGCGCAGACGTGCGCATGTGAGCCTTCCTTGTCGAGGCAGCTCTGTCGTGGCCTCCAGGATTTGCTCAGTTCCGGCTCAAGCGAAGGGCCTCTGATAGCTAGAATCCTAAGTTTTTTGCAGGCCGCTATGACGGCGGTGACGTCTGCGCCGGGAGTACCAGAGTCGGAGACTTCGCGGCGACTGCGTGTCTCTACCTTGTGGTGTTCAAGTCGATCTTTCCTTTCAACCAACCCGCTCGAGTTGGTGTGCCTGTGTATAGAATTATGCAATGTATTGCAGCCCCAGTGTCGAACCCACAGCTTCTCAAGTCGATCCCATAGGCCTGCAAGCGGCTTGGTGCAAGCGGACCAGTGGTAAAAGCCGTGGCTGTTCAGCTTGGTTCTGGGATACGCGCCCCATTCCGAGTCATTGGGGCGATCGCCGTCCAGTATGACGCCGTCCTGAATGTCGCTCAGATCGAGTTCGGTCAACTTCGGTAGATTTTCCTGGACCCATTCGAGATCTTCAAACGTGTTCCAATGGCTCAGGGCTAGACGTCGGACATGGCCGCGGTTGCTATCATTGATTGAGTTCTTGAATTCGATCCATTGCGGTAAGGCCTTCTCCTTCCACTCAGGACGAGACACACCGTCGAATTGGTAGAAGCGGGGCGCTGGGGTATAGCTAGGCATGACCAAGGATATTCGCGCGGTCGCTGCAATGGACGAGGAGCGGGAGTCTAGAGAAAGTCGGGTTTTGCATTGCGACGTAGATTGCGAGGTAATGGAACGAATGATGCTGGCTTCTTTGTTTGTCCCAGCTCTTGTGACTGCCCGGATTTGGTCATCACGGATCGCGAGCGTCCATGAAAACAAAGCCGTCACCATGAACGATCAACAAGAACCAAAGCTGTCGAGTCGGAAAGAAGATTGAGAGAAGTCAAAGACGATCAAAGCCATATTGAACCCGACAAGCCAGGTGTGGTTGTCTGCCAACAAGAGTTCATAAAACATGGAAGTAGACGAGACTTTTGAGGCCAAGGCCAACAATGAAACCTTGCTGCCCCAGCCTGTCCGGGCCACGACTTCTACATGGAACGCGAAAGTGACGCTCAGGACTCGCCGAGAGGAATGCATGAAGCGTCTTAGCCAAGGCTGCCAAGAAGGCTTCGCGTGTACTAAGATCGAGTGGCACGCAAGGGACGGTGGAGATATGCTACCTGGTGATATCGAGATCCATCTACTGTGTATTCTGACTGAGCAAAGCAGAAAGCGCAAACCGAGACCGAGTCCAGACCAAGCACGCAATCGCAAGGAAATCACATGCAAGAAGGCTATCAAACGACCAGTCGGGGGAAAGGTATGATTGAAGGATGTCTGGTGGAAACGCGGTCCAAAAGAAACCCGGAAGGAAACCGACGCAAATTCATGCTCGGCTAAATAGATACTCAGCTGGATGCCGGTCGATTCCCCGCCGCCGCCGTACCAAAGAGCATCACGTCGTCGTTCATTCTTGAAACATGGCGCCAGTGTGGCGCTTACTTCTGCATCATGAGCTGCACGAATTCGTTGTCTGTACGCGTGGTGTCAGTCGCAACGTCCGCCCTTGCAAGCTGCCGTACGAGGGGAGGGGATATTCACAGTCGATCCTGCCGTCGCCGTCCTGGTCCGCCTCGCGGATCATCTCGTCGACCTCGTCGTCGGTCAACTTCTCGCCGATGGAGGTCATGACGTGGCGGAGCTCGGCGGCGGAAATGAAGCCGTTGTTGTCACGGTCGAAGACCTTGAAGGCCTCGCGGATCTCCTCCTCGGAGTCGGTGTCCTTCATCTTGCGGGCCATCATCGTGAGGAACTCTGCCGAGCACGCAGTCAGCGTCGCCGAAGCGCACCATGACGCACGGGAAGGCAGGGCGTACCGGGGAAGTCAATGGTGCCGTTGTTGTCGGCGTCGACCTCGTTGATCATGTCCTGCAGCTCAGACTCGCTGGGGTTCTGGCCGAGCGAGCGCATGACGGTGCCGAGCTCCTTGGTGGTGATTTGTCCTGCATTGCGGCCTGTCAGTCGTTGCACGCCTAGCAGCCATAGTACCAATTGTTCGCGTGGGTTGTCGTGAGTCGTGAGGCCAGCAGGGTGGGGCAAGGCTGGCGGGCACGAGGCGGCCAGCAGCGGCAGCGAGACGCGTCGGGGGCGTGCACAGGAGAGCGCGGGCGGTACGTACCATCGCCGTCCTTGTCCTGCAGTGGAGAAAGGCATTATTAGTAGGGGGCTCGACGCGATGGCGGCGGCCAGGAGGCCAGGCTGACACGGCCGCGGGCAGGCGGCGGCAGAAAAGGAGGCGGCGGGACTCACAAAGAGGGAGAAGGCCTCCTTGAACTCAGAAACTTGCTCCTCGGTGAGAGAGTCGGCCTGCGGGGGCGTGGCAGTCAGCGGGCGGCGTGTCCAATGTTTCGCACAGGCGGGGTATCAGCAGCGACGCACCATTGTTGCTGTGGGGGGGGGGGGGGGGGCGGGCGGTCGGGCGGTGCGGTGGGTGGGAGGAGTGGTGGGAGTCGGGGCGGGCGCGGCGGGAGGCGAGCGGGGACTATTATAGCAGTCGGCGTGTTGTTGCGGCTGAGGAGGCGATCGGGATGAGGATTGCTGCTTGGTGTCTCTTGTCGGGGCGCGCACAGGGCCAGCAGGCGGGACAAGCGTTTGCGCTTGGCCGCCAGCCCTGCGCGCCCGCCAGCGAATGGGCGCGCCGCTGCGCCAGGCAAATTACGTTGCCAGCTGCCACAGCGCGCGCTGCAGCCACGACCACCGGCATGTGAAGCAGCGACCGCCCCGACTGCCTCCCGCGCGCCTCTCCTCCCGCGAGCCCCCGGAACCGCGATGCGCTGGACGCGCTGACGACTCAGAGCCTGACGCCCTCCCCACCGCCGCCATGTGGCGCGACCGCACCAATCTGTCCGTCCCGCCCGCCGCCCGCCTGCCCGCCGCACTGCTGACCCCAGCCCAGCTTCATCTCCTACCGCCAGTCCTACTCGCACCACCCCGCCAAGCGGAAGCCGCTGTACGGCGCGCCCTCCAACGGCTACGCCGACAATGCCGCCCTCTCCGACGAGCGCCGCGGGCTCATGTCCGCCGGCGCCTACGACGACCCGTCCGACGGCGATGCTGTCATCGAGATGGACGTGCTCCCGCCGCGCTGGCTGGACGTCCAGGACGAGGTGACGGAGCACCTGGCCGACGTCGCGAGGCAGACCAAGCGGCTTGACCAGCTTCACCAGAAGCACGTGCTGCCCGGCTTCGACGACGAGGACGTCAAGAAGCGCGAGGAGCGCGAGATCGAGCGCCTGACGCAGGACATCACCCGCAGCTTCCAGAGCTGCCAGCGCGCCATCAAGCGCATCGACGCCATGCTGCGCGAGAGCGCCCAGCGCGAGGGTGGCATCAGCCAGGGCGAGGAGGTTATGGCGCGGAATCTCAAGGTGTCTCTGGCGTCGCGCGTTGGCGAGTCCAGCGCTGCCTTCCGCAAGAAGCAGTCCGCCTATCTGAGAAGTGAGCACCTATTCGCTTCTATCCGTTCTCCTTCATGCCGTTTGAATCCACGCTACTCACACCTATTGCAGAACTCCGCGCGCTTGGAGGCCTAGCCTCACCAACCCCCCCGTCCCGCACCTCTTCGCCAGGGCCCCGGAATCCATACACCGACCCTTCCCTCCAAGAATCCTACGACGATACCTCCCTCTCTCGAGCAACCCTTCTACAAACCGCACAAGTCCGTTCCCACGTCAACAAGGACGCCAACGAGGCGCTCATCGCGCAACGTGAACGGGAAATCGATGAAATCGCAAAGGGCATCATCGACCTGGCTTCTATTTTCCAGGAACTAAATGCCATGGTCATTGACCAGGGCAGCATGCTCGACCGTATCGACTACAACGTAGAACGCATGGCAACAGACGTCAAGGCCGCGGACAAAGAGCTCACAGTAGCAACGAACTACCAACGACGAACCGTCAAACGAAAGGCTATGCTTCTGCTCGTCCTTCTCATTGCCGGCGCTTTCATCCTGCTCGGACTGAAACTGGGTAGCCGGAGTAGTAGCGCTAGTGTCAGCCCGCCGCCTGTGGTGCCGCCAACACAGCCAGAGCCTCCGACAGCACCTGAAGCTCCAGCAGAAGCCCTCAATATAATTGATACCCCGCCTCGGCGGACAGCACTGAGACGTGCCGTGAGCTCTCCCGATGCGAGAAGTAAAGACTGGCTACGCAGGCGTAAGCGCAGACTATGGGAGGTCGGCGATGATGTCATGGCACTTTTGTGATTTTTTAGAGCACACGCCTGCTGCATCTCCTAGTCGTAGTGATAAATATACACCAATAAAACCTCGACGAAAACTCCGATCGCCTGAACCGGCCACCAATTCTCCTGTGAACGGCACAATAAAAAACGGAGTATTTTCCCTTTCTGCATGTCCTAGGGCAAAAAACTTGATACCCTACTACTGTATCCAACACACACCGCTTGGCTCACCGACTTGATAGGCAAATTCCTGACGAGCATTACCGTGGCCCTATCACGCAACGGCGCTGCGGCTCCCTCGTATTAGTTTATGCAAGGCACTGAGTCGAATAGACTTCGGCGTTGCCGGGATGGGGCTCGTATACGGCGGAGAACGCGTACAAGCCACAGCACAGCACAGCACAGCATTTACTATCTTTGGCTACACAAACGAGTGTGGAGATGCAGAGGCTGGGGTTCGTGTCTCAGAATTTTTTTTTTATCCCGGGCGCCACGGTTCTTCCTTTCTTCAGCCCTCCCAACTTTGTTTTGCTTCCTTGCTCTTTCCCTTCACCCGGCTGATTATTGCGTTGGTGCGCGTGGCTGAGCAGGAAAGGGGAAGGGGGAAAGAAAGAATTGGGAGCGGCGTTCGCGCTTGCGCACGCCATGTTGCAGGCAGCGCGCCTGAAGCATGGTCGCTGTCGCAAACTTGTGGAGAGCTAGCGGCGCAGGCCTAGAATATTCAGAGTGGTGTTACCTGAACGCATATGTTGTATGTGCCACCATTTGTGAATGGCTGCAGCTCAACAGGCTTGGAAGACTGCTGCAATGGTTTTTCAAGCTCACATGCTTGTGCGCAACACTGAAAGAAAAAGATCTTCTGCCAAAGGTCTATTCCAAGACATCGATATTAAGCATCACCTCGACTGAATACAAGTTACATCATCACACTGAAAGAAATGGATCTTCTGCCAAAGGTTCATTGAAAACATCAGTATTAAGCATTACCTCAACTAAATATAAATCACATCACCGTCACACCTTAACCCTCATAGAGCACCCCACCACCTCCCTTCCCTTTCGTGAACCCATCAAACTCAGGCAAGGCATACGTATCCTCCGGGTCACTTCCGTGCTCATAGATATACTGCCTCGTCTTCACGATCCGATGTTTGACATCCGTGACCTTCTCGACAAAGTCCAACCTCACATTCTCATTCCTCCTTTTCGCGCCCTCGAGCGCCCTCAGTGCGACGTGATACCTGCTCACATGATTTACAAGCATCATATCGAACGGCGTCGTCGTCGTCCCCTCCTCCCGATACCCGAGCTTGTTACTCTCAAGCTCATCTGGGGAGAAAATTCGTAGCCTCTTCGGATTATCCACGAGAGACCGATCTAGTAATTCTCCGATGGTCTTCATGGAGCTCGCCTCTTCGCCATTCCCAACACCAAACCTCTTCCAGTCCGACATTTTGAGCCCTTCATAAGGATTGTAGGTCTCCTTGACCTGGCCAAGCTTCTTGTGATCGTTCTCCGGGATCATCTGGAGCACCGAGTCCTTGGGAGTGCCATCGTCGTTGAAGGATTCAAAGGATTACCCGCTGCGATGTAGCATGCGGCGTGGCGGAAGAGGGTGAATTGCTCATTGTGAACTTCGGGAAGAGTGGTCTTGTCCAGCTTGACAGCCAATTGCATGACATGGCCAGGGATGTTTGAGGGGAGCGGTTCGGGGTTGGGGCGATCGACGACTTCTCCAGGCATTTTCAAGACATTGTATTAAGCTGGGTATCGGGGAGAGGAGAGCAGAGCAGAGCAGCAGAATAAAGTACGGAGCTGGAGCGGGAGCTAGAGCGAGAGCTGGATTTCAGAGACGCATCATTACCAGCTACGACGGCAGGCTTGCCGTGCGAGCCGAATGGGCAGCACCATTCCGTGCGCTGGAGGCACCGGAACGCAAACCGCTGCTTTCCGCGCGCCGGCTGCTGGCATGGAGCTTGATTGACACTCAGGTTCGGCAAGCGTAAGGCTGGTGGAAGGAGCCGATCATGCCGGTGATGATTTCCGTGACGTCGATGGGCCGGAGAGCGCTGGAAGGCGCGGGCCCTGGCGAGTCCCGGCTCCTTCCTGTCGTAACATCCCGTAGCGCAGCCTAAACAGGCCTGCCCTGCGCCTGCGCCGTCCGGCAGGAGACGTGGGGTGAGCGCAGCAGCTCCGAGCGACAGCGCTGCCACGCCAGTATAAAATCGACACGGAGAGGGCGTGTTCCTTCCTTGCGCTCGTCAACCAGCTTGTCGCAGCAGCAGCATCCCTCGTGTCTACTGAGCTGCCCCGCGTCATCCGGCTCCATCGACGATTGCCCCACTGAAGCGCGCCTCGCTAGGAACTCGAGAGCCACGCCGCAACAAGAGCTCGCGAACTCGTGGCACCCGTCTCCTCGCTGTAGCGCTCCTTTCAGTCTCCGCAGAGGAGCCCGGCGATTGAGCCTCCGTCTGCCTGCCCAGCATGTCCAAAATCATCCTGGCCGCCAATGCGGGCTCCTCGTCCGTCAAGGTCTCTGTTTACGCCTCCAATGGAAAGCCGCAAGAACTCAGACAGCTTGCTGAGGTGTCTGTCTCCGGTCTGACGGCCCCTCCGGCGAAACTAAGCTACCAGTGCGGCGATGTGAAGATCAAAAACAAAGAACTCGACGGTTCCAAAACGCAAGAGGAGGCGTTTAAATACATCATCGAGCATCTGCTGAATGACGACGGTCTTCCGGAGTTGCAGCACAGAGACGACGTCGAATTCGTGTGCCATCGTGTTGTCCACGGCGGAGACTACCCGAGGGCTCAAGTCATCGACGACAACATCTACCACCACATAGAGACACTGTCCGATCTGGCGCCGCTGTAAGTGCCTTTTAATCCCAGCCACTTTCCTCTTTCTATCCGGGGATTTTCTTCTACTTTTCACATGACTCTGTCCTCCATCGTCTGAACTGGAACAATGACAGACACAACGCCGGCGCCCTCACCATCATTCGCACCGTGGGCAAGGAGCTCCCAAGCTCCACCAACGTTGCCTATTTCGACTCCTCCTTCCACGCCACCATCCCCGAAGTATGTAACTCCCCCAATCCCCACACGTCCTCAATCAATATCCACCAACCCGACCTCGCAGCACATCCGCACCTACCCCATCGACCAAAGCATCGCCAAGCACAACAAACTCCGCAAATACGGCTTCCACGGCATCTCGTACGCCTTCATCGTCAAAGCCGTCGCCAGCCACCTCTCCAAACCCCTTTCCTCCCTCAACATCATCGCCCTGCACCTCGGCAGCGGCGCCTCCGCCTGCGTCATCCGCTCCGGCCAGTCCTGGGACACCACCATGGGCCTGACGCCCCTGGCCGGCCTACCCGGCGCCACCCGCAGCGGTAGCATCGACCCCTCGCTCGTTTTCCACTACACCCACGAGGCCGGCATGCCCAGCCGCAGCAGCACCAAGGAGATGCACATCACCCAGGCCGAGGAGATTCTCAACAAGAAGAGCGGCTGGGCCGCCCTGACCGGCACCACTGATTTTGGCACCATCTCGGCGAGCGAGGCGCCCCAGTGTAAGCTCGCCTTCGACATCTTCGCCGATCGCATTTTGGGGTACTTTGGGTCGTATTACCTCAAGCTGGAGGGCGAGGTCGATGCCTTGGTTTTTGCGGGTGGCATTGGTGAGAAGGGGGTCAAGTTAAGGGAGCGCATTGTAAAGGGTGCCGCGTGTTTGGGCTTCGAGCTTGATGCTGAGAAGAATGAGAAGGCTGGTGCGGCGGAGAGCGTCGTGACGGATGTTGGGTCTGCGAACTCGAAGCATAGAGTTTTGGTTTGCCGCACAGATGAGCAGCTCCAGATGGCTAGGAGCTGTTGCGAAGAGGCGGATAAGTTTCGCAGCGGCGACCATTAGATCAGACGGTAAGAATTGGTCGTTGGATGGGTGATAGGTTCCAGTATTCCTTTTCTTTCCCCCCTCCCCTTTTTCTAATGATGAGCTTATGACAGGTTTACATATCGTATCTACTGGCGTCCCTCTCAAGTGGAGTAATTTCTTCTACAGCGTCACTGTCCATTGCTTCTTAGCGTAGGTCAAGCAATGTCTATTAGATTTTACAAACGTACCTTTGAATACCTAGAGCCTATATCTGAACGCATTGTTCTCTCCCGATCCGTCCTATCCTCAAACCTCTGCTCAAGGCAGGACCTCTGCATCTCGGCTGGCATCATCCCGCGAGGTCACATTCAGGCCGTGTGCAAAGGGTGCTTTTTTGTCCTCCATAAACGCTACGATAGCAGAAGAAGGTTGATGAGGGATTCGTGGTCACAATTGTCGTGCCCTTGCGGCGTATGTGACTTGGCTCATAAGTACGTGCCGATCAGCCGGCAGGATCCCACTCTTGCTAGCCGCTAGTTGTGGGGTAGTGATAAAGGCCTCCGCAGCCGTGCAACGACCTCGGCAAAGAAGCCTGGCAGCCTGAAGACTGGTTACGAGCTTGATTATACGTGCTTTGAGCCTGGGATTTGCGGACTACGAGAGACTCATTTGAACAGACGCGGACAGCAAGAGACTCGCCAGATTTCCCCTCAAAAATGCCGCACAAAGATCCTTCAGGGCTCCGCATCGCGGTGCTGGTCAACACGACCCGGGAATCGTCCTTCGAGCCTTCAGTGAGGGACTCATTCGTCACCACGATACTGGCCGTGGCCCCAGACGCGAGACTGGATTTCTATGACCCGATCCACGGTCAGAGCTATCCGGAGGTGAACCAGTACGATCTCATAGTCCTGAGTGGCGGCACCGCCGACATCAATGCGCCTGAGTCATGGGTCCTGAAGATGCTGGATTTCGTCAGGTCGACGCTGGCTTCTTCGAGTGTCAAGCTAGTCGGGATATGCTGGGGTCATCAAGCCATCAACGTCGCGCTTGGTGGCAAGCTGGTTGTGATCGACGAGGGCCCTGAGGTAGGTGATGGCCAATTTTGAAGATGCCCCGGCTCATATGCTGATCGAATTAGCTTGGCGTGACAACAGTCGGCCTGACCAAGGAGGGAGCCGAGTTCTTCGACTTCGCCAAGGAGAAAGCGCAAGTAGTAAGTCTTGTTCAGCGCCTACGTTTGCCCCGTCTCTAAAGCAATGCAGAATGTCCATGAATTCCACAAGCGCGAGCTCGCCGAGCCAGCCCCGGGGTTTGTTGCTCTGGCGGAGAACAACCAGATGTTCAAATCCCCAGACAACGGGATACTGACCTTCCAGGGCCATCCGGAGATGAACGCGAAGTTGGCGCAGGCTATCTTGGCAGATGCGCCTTCGTACACAGAAATCTTTTCGGCCGAGCAGCTCTCCGCCATCTCAAAGAAGATGGAGAACAATCAGGACGGAGTGGCCATCTTCGAGCGGATCGTACGCTGGGCCAGTGAGAAATGAGGTATCTCTTGGTGAACCAATACTTAGACTCTCGGACAAATGGAGTACTCTTCAACCCAAACCTTGCCACACGAGCGTATCAAGTGCCTTTCGCGTGAGAGCTGTCTCGCCTGGTGAAATCCGCTATCATTGGTCACAGCAAGGGCCCAGGAATGGGGCGGGGTTGGTGTTGTGGGAGAAGTCGGGGCAGGCGACGACGTCGCCCGCGGTCGGGCGGGCGACCTCGGGCGGAGCTGCCGTCCCACGCGCGCGTCTTCTTAAGCCAGCAACCAGGACCACCACCACCAAGATGCCCCTCACACCAGTCCCGCTGCACCACCGTCCTCCAGCAGCAGCAGCAGCCGCCGCCGTCCCGCGCAGCCCGCAGCCATGCCCGTCACGCAATCCGTCCCCACCCTGACGCTCAGCGCCGCCCAGGCCGCCGCCCGCGCGTGCGAGGCCAAGGCCCAGGAAATCGGAGTGCCCATGAACATCGCCGTCGTCGACGCCGGCACCCACCTCCTCCATTTCTCGCGCATGGACGGCGCGAAGCTCACGTCCATCCACATCGCCATCGACAAGGCCTTCACGGCGTCGGGCCACCGCGTGCCCACGTCGGCCTACAAGGAGAACGTCTGGCCCGGCGGTGTTGCGTTCGGCATCTGGAACTCGAATGGCGGGAGGTTCATGACTATCGGGGGAGGCCTGCCTATCAAGGGTCAGAGTGGGGAAGTCTTGGGCGCCATTGGGTGCAGCACCGGGACGCCGGCGCAAGATGAGGAAGTTGCCAAGGCTGGTGTCGAGGCTTTGGAGAAGCTGCTGAAGGAGGAGGCGGGCAAGTTGAAAGCAAAGCTCTGAGTCTTGACGAGAGCCTTATACCAGGCATTATTTAGCGATGCTATGTAAAGAATATGTTGTACAGCCAAAAACGACCCTTTCACGCTGCGAGTCGCGCTGAAGTGCGGCGCAATCTCACGCGGTTATCTACTGCAGCCTGACATCAATCTGGGTGTTGGCCTTCTTGAGCCTGTCCACGTATTCATCGCCCAGAGTGGCGGGAGTCAGGATGCCTCCGCCCAGCCTCTTCGCCTCTGTCTCACCACCGCGCAAGATGACCATGGCGGCCTCTGCGAGGGCCAATCCGGTGAAATAATACATGCTGCCTTTGAACTTAAACTCACCAATAGCGCGCTCATGCTTTGAACTGTCGGCAACACCCACGGCCTTGTAGTTGGCATAGTCACTCTTGGTCGACCTTCTACAAGTCAGCTGATATTCCAAGGATGGTGGGCGCTATACATACTCAATCTCCGGACCCTCACCGGGCTGGTATATCAGCTTCTTCATGATCCATCTGAATGGCGGCAGCGCGAACATGGCCATGCCGAAAACCATGCCGAAGTGCACCAGCACACCCGCAAACGTGCTCTTGGCAGCCATGTGCTCGCTGAACTGGAAATTAGGTCCGTAGAGCTTACCGCCATCCAGCAAGCCCCAGCTCCTCTGAACAATGGCAGCATCGACCTTCGACTGGATCCAGTCGGTAAGGACACCCAGGTCCTTATCATGCCGAACTCCCAAGATCTTACTCGCGAGACCTTGCGAGGACTTGTGGGAAGACGGCTGCACAGGCGAAAGAGCAAACGGCTTGAGAGACTTGCCGATCTGCGCCAGGCTATAATGATCGAAAAGGGAGAGCATTGTCAGGAGAGTGCCTCCTGATGGCTTGGCCTTCAAGTTGGCGGCATTCAAAACTTCGGCTGTTCCCACGCCGAGGGTTTTGCGGATATGAGTAGCGACAACATAGGCGATGATGTCAGCTGGGACACTGTCCACTCCAGACTGGGGAATCATCTGGCAGATGAGTTAGTGGTTTATCTGAAGTGGGAGAAGTATCGTCAATAGGCCTGCTAGTTTTAGGATTTGAAATGGGAACGGGTAATTAGATTTCACGGTCGTGCATGTCAAATCACAGCTAGGAAACAAAATAATTGTAGTAACACTCAGTAGGAAACGATAAGAAGCGGGATGAAGAGGGTGTGCAAACTTACGATGGCGCCGTTGGATTTTGCCGTGTCATGATATTTGTTGATCATCTCAAGGACCCAAGGAACCTCACCGGTGCTGCGATTGTCAGCAAGATGCCGTCTGCGGCGTAAGACTCAACTCACCAGTCAACGTAGTGGGTTCCGTTCTTGGCGCATGCCTCTACGACCGGGGTGCCATAGTACATGAATGGGCCGACAGTCGTAATAATAAGGCGAGTCTTCTTAGCAAGAACATCAAGCTCTTCGCCCTTGAGCTCCAGGACCTCTATGTCGGGCTGAGGCCTGTCAGGGTTCAATTTCTTCAGTTCCTGCGCAAGATTGGCCAGCTTCTTTTCGTTGCGCCCAGCGATTGCCCATTTGAGGTCTGTTGGCAGGCTGGTGGTGATGTGCTCGGCAGTGAGCTTGCCGGTGTACCCCGTGGCTCCGAGGACCACGAGCTCGTACTGTCGAGAAGTGCTGGACATTGCGGAGTCGACTCAGGTTCACTTGTGGAGAAGATCAATGGGAAGGGCGCGAAGCAGAGGTCTCGAGAGAGCGAGGAATTCAACACGCCACGGAGGCCTGGCCCGTGATCTCGGAGAAGCGCACAGAAGCAGAGAGATACGGCCGGCGCTGGAAGGAGATGCGGGCGATCCGGCGAGAAAGGCTACGACAGCGACGGGGGGTTTCAAAGCAACGTCCGTCTCTCCGGCCGTATGTATCAGAGAAGGCGCGGCAAGCAAGGAATCAGATGAAGGGTTCCACGGCGGGCCTCGGCGACGTTCTCTAACGTCACTCGAGCGCCATGACGGCGCAGGACGAATTTGCACCCGCGCAGCGCCAAGTCGGCGCACCATGGCCCATCTGCAGACAATATTTTGGAGAAGAGAAGCACAGACAGCCTCCGATGACGTGGTTAGGAGCTGCAATGGAACCAGGCAGGCAGAGCAAGACGGTGCTGACTCAGAGGAGCTAAGCCCGGTCGGGCGCTAGCGGTCGCGAAGGCTTGGCGGCCACAACCGCTGAGTGCGAAATGCGCACTCGCCAAAATCTCGACAGCGACGACTTGCAGACAACCCACCCCCAAGACCTCTGCACCTTCAACCACCCTCCGCCAAAATGACGAAGCGCACCAAGAGTATGTCGAACCTCTCTCTCCACGCTGTTTTTTCCCTCGCTAACACGCCCCGCAGAGGTCGGCATCACCGGCAAGGTCAGTTCGTCCGTTCCAGAGCTCGGATGCCGCCAATGCTGAATTGAATCCAGTACGGCACTCGCTATGGTGCTTCGCTCCGTAAGCAGGTGAAGAAGGTAAGCGCGCAATGGTCCAACCGCGGCGTCGGGATTGGAGCTAACAGCACCGCAGATGGAAATCACCCAGCACGCCCGCTACACCTGCACCTTCTGCGGCAAGGTCACCGTCAAGCGTCACTCCGTCGGCATCTGGAACTGCAAGTCGTGCAAGAAGACCGTCGCCGGCGGCGCCTACACCGTCTCGTAAGTCTTGGCGAGCATACTGCTGGATGGAGAGGGGCCGGGCTGGGCAATCGAAGAATTTGAACGGAACGGGAGCTGACTGTGCGATGCTTAGGACTCCCGCCGCGGCTGCCACGAGGTCGACGATCCGCCGCCTGAGGGAGATTGCTGAGGTTTAAGGGCGTTTTCAAAATCATGAAGTACGGTGCCTGGGTTTTTGTCTCTTTGTCTAGGGTTCCGGTCATCACGGCATGCGGCGACTTTCCAGTCGATAGAACCCCCAAAAACTACGACCGAATCTAAATCGGATCGGGACGAATACAAAGAATGAAGAACAACCCTGTCGCCAGAGCTCTTAGGATGTGTAGAGAACCAGCTTGCTGTGCCCCCGCCCACGACGACGCCGCCTGCGTCACGCCTAAATTTCCCCCTTTCCGCAGCCAGGTGTTCCAGACGGCAGGCCGCGGCCAAGACGCCGCCCGGCAGGCGCAATATCTCGAGTGCACCCTGGAGATCCGCACTGGCAGACGATCGTATTGAAGCCACGGCCACTGTAGTAATGTCGGAGCGCCCCCGGGAGGGCCGAGCAAGGCCCCAGCTTTAAAATAGCGCTCGACGCGACGGGCGGTAAGGCGTAGGCAGCCGGAACACGCAGATGCAGTCCTCGTGAAGTCGGCGGTGCGGGTGTCGTCACGGCGTCGGGAGGTGCGCTCGTGATTGCTGAATCCCGCTCCTTCGCTCCCACCCCCCACGAGTCAGACGTCCTTAAATGACCTTGCAGGCAGCTCCCGTGCAGGCAGCCCGGCGCTGCGCCAACTGCACGTGTTCTCTTTCCGCTGACTGGCGCCGACGGCACCTAAAGCGGCTAGGCCGGGCTCTAGCGTCATTCATAATCCCCGCCGCCTCGGGCTCGTCGTCTCGACCTCTTCCATTTAAACCGCTCGACGACGCCGCCGACCTTGATGCTTCCGCGCTCTCCTCCTCTCTGCTGCTCTCTCCCGTCCTCCTCTTGCCCTCATGGCCGAGACGTGCATCGTCTGCCTCGGCGACCTGCTCTCTGACCCCTCCGAGCCGCCACCGAGCGACGACCAAGCTCCGCACGTCGCAGGCGGCTCGCTTGAAGCTGCGCACCCCAGCAAGCTTCACCTTGCGCCCCCCGCGCCTATCGCGGTCGACGACCCGCTCCCGTCCGACGACGAAGTCATCGCCCACCTGCTGCCGTGCGGCCACAACCTGCACAACGAGTGCCTGAAGCCATGGGTCGAGCGTGCCAACAGCTGCCCCATCTGCCGGGCGAGCTTCAACGAAGTGCAACTCATGGCCAAGCTAGGAGGTAAGAGGAAGGTGTCATAAAGTGCACACTGGCTGTGCCGGCAGGACAACGAACTGGTTCGACCGACGGTTGCACACGAGCCGATCCATCCACTTTCGCTGTTCATGCCCGTGGGTGCTTCCAGTGTCCTTATGTCACAACTCCCAAACCCTGCCTGAGATCTTAAGCCGACTAACAGCTTCTCGCAGGCCGCATCCTCTCGTCCTACGGCGTGGAAGACAAACAACAAGTCGCCGAGCTGGACCCATCCATGATCGTCGACGAAGATCTGCTCGAGCCCTCTTTCGAACCCTGCATGGTGTGCGAGGATTTCGGCGACGAAGAACAGCTGATGCTGTGCGACAACTGCGACCGCCCGTGCCATGTCTTCTGCGCTGGTCTTGACGAGGTTCCGTCCGGAGAATGGTATTGCCAACATTGCATGGAGAACCCATTCGCGTTGGGCGAGCGAGAGCGTGAACGGCAGCACAATCGCTCAGCAGTCAGTTCCCGGCTGACGCGGCGTGAACGCGCAATCCGCTCCAACAGACGGAGGGCCGACTCGTGGGCCCGCGTGTGGCAAGAGGTCAACCGTCGCACTGGCATTGATCTCGACTTTCCCTTCGACGACGATGTGCCCGGGCAGGCGCGGATCGACTCTCACCGTCGGGAGCTGGCTGCGTACCAACGGAGGGTTCAGGTGGCCGAGCGGCAGGGGAATGCTCAACGGTTTCGAGAACACGCTGCAGCGCTTCTGGCTCCTCCGCGCCCCGGACCTGAGCCCCCGGCTCCCGAATCGCAGGACGAGCTCCGAGCGTGGAATGCTTTCGAGAAGGCTAGGGAAGTCGCTACCCCAGCCAACAGGAGGAAGCGGCATTCTCCGTCCGCCTCTCCGAGCGAACCGCAGCCCGAACCAGAACGAGCACTGAAGCGTCCCTGCACCCGGCGAGCTACAGCCACGACTATCACCGCCCCTACCAATAACGGTGAATCATCATCCGCCGCTCGCGGCAGCGCTCCAACTGCTCGCCGTGGATCCAAGTCTGGCATTGACAACTCTGGCTCCAATTTCCTGCAGTCTCTTTTGAAAGAGGTGGAAACGTCTACGCCGGCAGCTGAGCCTGCGCCCGTGCGACAGCAAAAGGCAGCGATGCGCGCATTTGAGCCATCTTCCCCCCCTCAAATGTCCTCTCCCGTTGGCTCGCCTGTCGGCTCGGGAATTATCACTCCTCGCGCCATGACCCCGCCACCCCTGACGCTAGCGCGGCCTTCGTCTCCCTTGCTGTCTTCGACCATCACGCCAATTTTCCCTGCCGCGCCGCAATTCGCGCCATACTCACCTGCTGATGACGACCGATTTGCGCACGAGTATAATGGTAATGGTACCGACGACCCGCCTCGGCGACGTCGTGGCTCACACCAATCGGCTCTGGCCAGCCCTCCTCGCTCAAAGGATGCATCGCCTACTCGCGCGAACATGTCTTACTCGACCAAGTCTGAGATCCAACGCATGGTCAAAGCAGCTCTCAAGCCGGTCTACATAAGGAACGAAATCAACAAGGACGAATATACAGATATCAACATGCACATTTCGAGGATGATGTACGATAAAGTTGGCGATGCAGCCAGCCTTGCAGATCAGAGGACGAGGGAGAAGTGGCAGCAGGTTGCCACGGATGAGGTAGACAGGGCAGTCAAAGCATTGAGGACGGGTGGATATTCTCCAAAGGCGGAAAGTTCGACAAGCGATGGCGTTCCTCAGGTAAACGGTTCTTCTTCAACGGCGAATGGTGCTTCCAGGGTCGAGGTTTCGTCGGACGCGGCGTCGTCTTAAGCCCTTCATAAAGCGTTTCATTACACGGCGTTTTTCTTTTCATGGCTAAGCATAGCGGAATATGCACATCTTGGCGCGGCGTACTGGATCTGTCCTGGGTCGGCGGAATAACTCGGGATGATGACCTACGAATTAGATACCCTTACTTCTCGGCTATCTCCAAAGGTGGTTTTGGAGCTCCTGGCGAGACGTTTGCTTTCGATAGCAAAAGATGCTTGGCTTTTCAGAGGCCTTTTTTTCGTCGTTTCTTCAACACAACTCTCCGATCTTGATGTGATTCGCTTGGGTGTCTGTGGAATGGTCATCGTGACGTATGTCACTGGCAAAACTCCGGATAGATATGGACATGGTGGTTGACTGTTTTCGTATTTTTGTTGGAGCTCAGGCCGAAATAGAGTTGGTCATTTTTCTCTTACCATCTGTGGTTGATGCTGGACAAGCTCACGCCGGTCTGGGAGCACCTGTCAACACAGACTTTGAAGTTGATACCCAGTGCGCGGTGCAGCATCTCTGCACTTGAGTTCCTGGGCACGAATATTTCAAATCCAAAGAACACAATACACGGAGCCCGGGAAACCCAACCCAACTCACTTTTCCGGATTTTTGGTCGAAAGAGAAAGAGAGAGAGGGAAGAAAAGTACCCAGAACTATCACCACACCACCACCACCACCACCACCTTCACAACTACAACACATACCTATACCTCTCATCCACCTCGGCCCCAACCCCCAACCCCTCCCCCCTCTCCCACGCCCTCCTCTCCACCCAACACATCGCCGGCCTCCCCTCCCTCTCCGCCCTCCCATTCCTCCACCTATACAACCCCCAAAGCAGCACCGCCACAACCACACCCCCCGCCTCCACCGCCAAAACCGTCACCTTCGCGCCCACATAGTCCGGCGCATCCCTCGCCTGAAATGTCTGCGGCCCGATGATGTTGGCCACGCTGAAGCTGACGAGGACCATGGCGCTGCCTGTGATTTTCTTGGTGTAGCCGGCGAAGTTGGCGCCGATGAGGGCGTAGGTGAGGGCGAGGGGGGCGGTGGTGCAGTTCACGAGGTAGATGCCTGCGAGGCGGCCGGCTTGGTTGGGGGAGGGGAGGAAGGACATGAGGGCGGCGCCTAGGAGGGTGGGGAGGAGGATGAGGGCGATGATAAGGGTGCGGGGGTAGCGGTGGTGGCGGTTGCTGGTGCTGGTTGTCGTGGTGGTGGAGGAGTAATAAGTGGTTAGGAGGGTGGCGGCGATGCTGATGACGCCTGAGGGCATGTTGAGGAGGGCGCTTTGGCGCGAGGTGTAGCCGAAGCCTTTGATCAGGATGGATGAGTAGGTTGTTATGACTCCGCTGGGCGTGGTGGTGAGGAGGGTGAGGAGCGCGAGCAGCCAGGCTTGCAGGTCGCCGAAGGCGGCGCCGACGGCGCGCCAGCGGAAGATTTTGGGTCCTGTGCCGGCGCGGTCGGCGGCGAGGCGGGTGGTGATGAGGGTCTTTTCGGCGGGGGTGAGGAAGGTGGCTTGCTGGACGCTGGAGGGGAGGAGCGTGATGCAGAGGAGCGACACGAGGATGTTGGCTACGCCTACTGCGACGAACATGATCCGCCAGCCTGCGAAACTGAGGCTGGGGGGAGCATGTTGCGCGGCGAAGGAGATGAGACCGCCGATTATCTGTCCGGTTCCTAAGCCGCAGTACCAGAGTCCATAGCGAGGCGTGGATTCTGCTTTGGTGTACCACATGCTGGTTATCATGATCAAGGCGGGCCCGATGACGGCTTCGCACATGCCCAGAATTGTGCGGCAGGCAACGAGCCCGGCAAAGTTGACGCAGGCGGAGGAACAGCAGAGAATTACGCCCCAGAGGAATACATTGGCGGAGAGGACTTTGACGACGGGGAACCGTTGGATGAGGGCGCCTGATACAGGTGCTAAGCATTAGTGGTCACAGTTTTTCACATCTGACTTGAATGTATGTGAAAGAAATCGACTGACCTTGCGGGAACTCAGCTACGCCGAAGCCGATGAAGAATGCGGTGGCCATCCACGAAAAGTCATTGCCTTTCATTCCTAGGTCCTTCTGGATGCCCATGAGGTTTGCGTACTAAAAGCAACAGTGAGGCTCTATAAGCTTTACAAAAAGAAAAGAGAAAGATAGTTCGGCGTACGTTGATAATGACTTTATCCAAGAACTGAAGGAAATATGTCAGGAAAAGAACCGGGACGATTCTCCAATCCACCTTGCGGAGAAGCGCTTTTTCATTGACATCCAGGATTGGGACATCGCCGTCAGATGAGCCCTCGCGAGGACTGAGAAAAGGCTGAACTCTCTTATCATCCATGGTGGTAGTAAAAGGAGATCAAAAAATCCTCAAGAGAACGAACAAGAGAAAGTAAACGAACCCAACTCTCTGGGGGTTTTCAGCTGCGGTTTTTCCGCGCTACTGAAACCGGGCTGCAAGGGCCTTTAACGACATCCTTACCCTTTCTCGAGAAACGAAACCAGACTCGGAAGGCGGCCGATGACAAGCTAGGCAAGCAAATGTGCGGGAGGTAGGCATGTACCAGCCACACATGCCCTGCAGCACTAGCGGCTTGGGCGTGGACGCATCCCACTGCTACGCTCCTCTACGTCCGCGGTGCGCACGGTCTTGGTATCTGACGGCCCGCATGGCCAAGAGGTGGAGCGGTAACACTCAGGGCCAATATGGTGTCATAGGAACATGAGTTGCCAGCAAGGATTTGTTGGGTTGCATTGAGCTACGTTGTTGTTTCTGCATGTGTCTAGCCGTGTGGCCTGTGTACGAGACCCCGCTCCTGCGCTTATGCATCAGTCGCGTACATTACCCATCAGCACTATCCTTATTGAGGAAGCGAATGTCCGGTAAGATTCCCGACGGGATGCTTCTGCTATCGTCATGGGGCATTATATCTGCGTCTTTGCCGGGCCGAGTACATTTGCTGCATAGTTTTGTATCGATATGGCGAATCTGCGCAACTCCTCGGTAGACTGACAGTAGCCATCATCTTCGTTCTTTCTTCTTTCCCTTGCAATGTTCAGCCTCACAAGCCTCCGTATCTGTTCTATTTGCCATTAGCCTGTCAAGTTTCTGCAGGTTTCTGACGGGAAGACCATTGAGTGACTTAGAAAACGCCATCTTTCTTGGTCTGCCTTTGTAAAGCTGAGTCGTGTGAGGTTGGCTGTAGGTAGCCATTAATGCAAGTTTTATCTTCCACCAGTCCAATACTTGACGAGATAAAAATCGGAATGCGGAGCCGACTAGTTTTCATGCAGCGCATGGCGGATTTCTCTGCTCGTCATGTCGATGAACTCCCGGCCCTGCCGCAGTACTAGTGGCTGTCAGTAAATCTCGTTCTTTGCAGTTGAGTATCAGAACCTACTTTTGTCCATGTGCATGAATGGATGAGGCACTCCCTCGAACCTCTTCAGGGTCACCTCGGTGCCGCCTTGCACCAGCTTCCACGCATAGGCCTCTCCCTCATCCCTGAGAGGATCGCATTCAGCCGTGTAAATGACCGTCTTCGGTAGACCACTAAAGTTTGGCGCCTCCAGCGCATGTCCGAACCACGCCACAGTCTCCAATTGCTTCTTCCTGGTTTCCGGGTCGGATGAGAGCGATGACCACTTCAGGTTGTCAAAGTGCTTCAGCTTCTGCCAGTTGAGTGTTGGGGCCAGTGCCATTTCACGTGCAGAAGGAAACGGGCTTTCTTCCGGAGACTCGCATTTCCGCCAATCGTAAACGGTGGGAACACCAACCGCGATCAGCTTCAATGGGATGCCCTCATCGCGGGCAAGATGCGCCAGCAGCAGTGCAATGGTCCCACCGGCCGAGGAGCCTCCTAGTGAAATCCTGCTCGGATCAACGTTGAACTTCTCTTTTCCGTGTGAGTGGACGTGCTTGAGGGCAGCAAAGGAGTCAAGGATGCTGGTAGGGAAAGGGTTCTCCGGCACGAGTCTGTATTCAACATCGATGACAGCAACATCGGCCTTCTTGCAGACTTGTTGCACCATGGGAGCGTCCGTGTTGAGATCGCCAAGGGCCCATCCTGTGAATTTGAAGTCAACCACCCGCTCCCAATGCTTCCAAGTTGATACCTTCGACACCAAGCTTACCTCCTCCATGAAAATTGATGTGGACCGCCCAAGGCCCGGGAGACGAGGGTTCGTACACCCGCACTGCAATATCCACACCGTCTCCATGTCCAGGCAACGTTGACTCCCATACTCTGCCTATTTCCGGCGGGGTGGTCTTTGCGTAGGAGTAGTACGTGGAATAGCCAGCGCGTAGAGCACTCAAATCGGGGGGCCCAGCGGGGACATTGCCGATGTGCTCATTGTAGAAGTCAACGAAGGCGGGGTCTAGCTTGGGCAGCACGGATGGGTGAATGGGATTCAGAACCTCCTGGCCAGTCTTGGTAGAAGACATTGTCGGAGAAGAGAGGAAATGCTGGGTTTGAACGATGAGGGAGAGAGGCCAGTCAAGCACACGTAGGTATGGCGGGGGGCGCTGCAGCATGTAAGGTGGCGCTGTGCATGGGTCCTTCCACGCCTAGCTTTCAAGTGGTTGGCACCTCTTGCAAGCGCCGATATGTGCCGGAAGCAGTTGTGGGGCTCATGTCGGTTACGCGCTCCAACACGGTCCAGGCGGAGTCGCGTCACTCAGAGAGGAGGTGTTGAGTCCGACGGCAGCTTTCGCGGCGGGCGAGAGCAGCTACTGTGTTTGGCCCGTGCGTCTCGCGGGACACAAGCAGGCAGCCGCGCGTGCAGCGGACGTGCCGTATCTCCGCTGCACCTGCATCCTCTGGCGCCTGTCCCGCGTCCGCTAGATCATGTCTTAGTGCTGCCAAATGCTGACTAGGCGCTTCAGCCGCCGATATCCTTGAGATTGTCTGGTGACAATGCGCTCTCTACTGTCGCCCACTCAACCCGTTCCCTTCGCTTCAAACCTCTCATTTGTCGCATCATCGTCGTCTCGTCATGGAGAAGGAGTCTGTCTTAATTGTGGGCGCCGGGGTCGTCGGCCTGACGCTTGGTCAAGCTCTGAAGAAGGCAGGAATTCCCTTCCGCATATTCGAGCGCGACCCGACGCTTACCGCCCGCGGCCAAGGATGGGCTATTACCTTACACTGGTCGTTGTCATTTCTGGAGCAGATGCTCGATGATGAGATTCTGGCCCGCGTCGAGGCCGTCCAAGTCGACCCCGAGAACGCAGCCAACGACAAAGGCAACTTCCTCTTCCTCGACCTGACCGACTGCTCTATTAAGTTCAAAATCCCGCCTAATCGTCGCTGGAGAGTGAACCGGGAGAAGATGCGCCAAGTGCTTTTCGACGGGCTGGAAGACCATGTGCAATGGGGCAAGCGAGTGGTCAGCATCGAGCCAGGTCCGGCACTGGTTTTTGAGGACGGCTCCTCCGCATCGGGGAGGCTTGCGGTTGGTATTGATGGGAGCAAATCTACCGTTAGAAGGATCTTGGCGCCTTCAACATACCTGAATAATCAACTGCCCATCCGCTTCACAGGAGTTGGGATCGACATGACCCCGGAGCAGATCAAGCCGCTGCGCGACCTCGACCCTCTTCTTTTCCAAGGCCTGCATCCGCCGTCACGGACGTACATGTGGTACTCAACCCTAGAGACGCCCGTTGTGAATGGCACTAAGGGAAGCGCAAACGAGAGATTTCGCGCTCAGCTCAACATGTCTTGGCCTATCGAAAAGCCCGAGGACGAAGTTGCTGGAACCGACTCTGGTCGCCTCGAGTTCATGAAGAAGCGAGCTCAATTTTTTGACCCGAGACTTGGGAAAGTCTGGGAGAGCATTCCGGAAGGAACCGAAGTTACTGAGGTTAAACTTGCCGACTGGGAGTGCCTTGATTGGGATAATCGCAATTGCCAAATCACGCTTGCTGGAGATGCCGCGCACGCCATGACCATGTATCGGGGAGAGGCAGCAAACCATGGCCTCCTAGATGCACTGCTACTCCTTGAGGCTTTGAAGAAGGTCTATGGAGGTCGATCTGGGCAGAAGGAGGCAATCGACGAGTACGAGGAGGAAATGAGGCAAAGGACAAGACCGGCGGTGCTGATGAGCCGTCAAGCATGTTATGATGCGCATACCTGGGAAAATTTGACAGAGAATTGCGCAATCCTGAAAAGGAGAGCAATTGCCAGTCTGCAATAGACGTAGAGAGTCTGGAGACACCGAGCTGCTTTAGTTAGCTCATACCTAGTTTAGAGGCGGGGAATCTGTATGAAGTCTGGACATCAATGAAGCTGAGGAATCGTTTCCTTGTCATTTGTTCTAGGGTGGAAATTGAAAGTAAGCCGCGGCATCACTCTCCCTTGAGCTCCTTCTTCACCTCGCCCTCCTCGTGCTTCTTCAGCGCCGCCTCGATCTTCTTGTAAGGCCAGCCTGGACAGAAATGTCAACAAGATGATCACGACTACATTGACATACAGACTTACTGAAAACGGGATAGAGGAAAGGGCGGAGGTCGAATCTGTTATAGCAATGCGCGTCAGTGCAGCCCGATGAGTAGTTTTCGCACTATTCTTACCTGTTGTCATCCGGCGAGTAGGCTTCAGCGTGGTAGGCCGGAGTGATCGTTGTCATCTTGTGCCTGTTGATTGCATAGAACCTGAAGCAGTTGTGAGCTACAGAAAGCTAAGAGGATGATGAAGAGATCGACTGACCAGTAGAACCTCCGCACTTTCTCGTAAATCTGCCTGGGGCTCATTCTGCCGCTCCAGTCGTGCAAAAGTCTTTCGAACATGCCATATGGGCCGAGCTTGTGAACCTAATATCTCTCAGTCTAAGCTCGATCATGCTGCATTGGGAACTCACCTTGCGCAGTCTTCCAAAGATAGAAAGCTCATCGTCTGTAGAAAAGTCAGTTTTGACGACCAATGACAGCGTTTTGGAGGAAAACGTACAAGTCATTCCCATATCAGCCTCGTCAGACTGGACATAGTCCTTCGTGATTGGCTCGAGCTCGGCGGTAGGCGTGGCAGTGATGAAGTCCTCCAAAATTGGAAGATCGAATTCCTTACCAGCCCACTTGATAAAGGCCTTGAGGTCTGTCTTCGAGATTCCTCCGATAGGGTTGATGTCAGCACTGCTGCAGTCATACTTGGTAAGATATCCCCGCAGAGATTCGTCTACGTTGGCAGAGCCCAGTACGAGCAAGCTTCCGGGTGCCCTGCGACCGCGAACGACGGGAAGCAATTGGGCAAACAAATAAGCAATGACCATGCGACATCTCGCTTGGATGTTTTGCAAAGCAAGATTCTCAGTGTTGCTGCCTCCGTGGACACGGAAATTAGGTATGAAGCCCGTAACGGTAGTGAACAGCGTCTTCAAAGCTTCCGCAACAGTGTCGATATTCAAATCCGTGTGGTAGGCACCAATATCCTTAGCAAGATCCTTGGCGCGGGTGCGAGTTTCCAAGGAGGAATTGACACTGCCCATGTAGCAAGTGTGGAATATGCGGCCGCAGAGTTCCTGTGGTGTTGAGGGAACCCAAGTGGATCCTTCGGGCTCTCCGCAGATGGTACGGACATCCCCAATAACTTGCTCATCGCCTTTTTCCACCGCCTGGACGACAAGCCTGCACATGGAGTAAACGATGATAGAGGTTGAGCAAGAATCGATACCTCCAGAGAGTGGGATGAGGAATCCAGCTTGTCGGCTACGCCGCAGATAGTCCCAAAGCCAACACGCAGGACCCAGGGCAATCTCGGCCTCGGGGGCGTGAATGAACGGCTTGATCGCCTTGGTTGGTCCAAACTTGGCATCAAGGATACCTCCTTCAATCGAGAGGCTAAAGTCAACCTCAATCCGCTGGTAGGCAGGCGCCTGGACAGCCTGAAGCCCACGGCTTGGGGCAAATCGGAAGCTCCTCACTTCCTCAAGGTCTACAGTTGCGGTGATAACCTCGACATCGTCCAAGCTAAACTGGGATGCTTGTGCTATAATCTCACCGTTCATGATGATCATGGCGGATCCGTCGTAGTACAGACGGTCCCCGTCGCATCCTTGCTGGTTCGAATACAGGTAGATACCACCAGCCTTGCGAGTTGCCTCTTGAATGAGCGAGATGCGGGTGTCAAGCTTTCGCAACTCATGGTGGCTACCAGATGAGTTTGTGAAGATTTCAACGCCATTGAGACCCATGGTGGAGTGGGGGGGATTGGGAGTAAAGAGCTCTTCACAAGTCTCCGCGCCGACACATGTATCTCTGGTAGAGATGACGGCATCCCCGATCGGCACTTTCACCTTACCAACGATGTTCTGGATGATCCTAGGCAAGTAGTACTCCTCGACATGGCACGGCCTGCTCCACGGGGTGAAGTAGCGCATCTCGCGGTAGTTGCCGTCGTTGGCGAGCCACAGCTTCGGCCTGATGAGCAGGATCTGACCGTTGAAGCAGAGGATGCGAGCATTGTAGCGGACGTTACGGTGCATGACAGGGGCTCCGATGTCGAGCAGAATGTCGTAGCAGGACTTGTCCTCAAGAATCTTAGCGATCATCTCCCATGAGTGCAGGAAGATGTCGGACTCGAGGAAGTGGTCGAGACATCCATAGCCTATCCCAATGTCAACACGGACGGAAAAGCGGACAGAGCAGGACATGGACGGTACCAGTAATCTCAAGTTCAGGGCCGACACGGAGAGAAGCACCGGCAGCCTTAGCCCGACGGATGGATTCAAGAATCCGCTCCAGGTTGCCTTCGAAGTCAAGTGCCCATTGGTTGAGCTGAGGACGCGGTCAGTGGATGACTCGAATAGTCAATGCGGCGGCTCGTACCTGGCATGTAGCCAATGTTGTCAAATGACCCATGATCGGCCGGTTTCTCCGCAATGCGGGCTCTGGGGAGCAAACAAGCTGTGCTGGCGCTCTATGCGGACGGCGCAACCACTGTTATCCTTCCCGGCGAGTCAGAAGACGCCCAAGCTGACAGACGAGAAGTGTTCTGGGCCATGGAGAAGTACGACGGCAGGCTCAAAGAGTGGAGCGGAGGTGATATCAAGCTGACGCCGATCGCGCCCACGCCTGGCAGAGTGTTTTCAAGGTTCCGCGCAGCCGGATGCAGGGCAGCGGGGATAGCCATGCAACGGGCGCGCCATGATTGACATAAGGGTGATGCGCTCGGACTCACCGCGTTCGGGCAGCCGCACGTGCAGGTTGGCGATGGCACAGCGGTGGAGAGCGACGTTGCGCAGCGCGAGGGCGCGTGAGGGTCGGCGGTGGGGTGCTGGTGCGTCAGTGCGGTGCCGGCCCAACGTCATCTCGAAAGCTGCCGCTGCCCGCACTGTCCACCGGCCGCTGAGGAAGCTTCCTCGACCCGTGCCTGCAACCGCAGCACCACCGCTCCCCCGCCATGGTGCATCTGCTGCCGCCCACCCCACCACCCCGTGCCAGTCTTCTTCGCCGCAGGTAGCCGCTCATTCCACCGGCCGCCACCATGGCCTCGAGCGCCGCCGCCTCCGAGGCGTCGCCGCTGCTGCCGTCCAAGGCGCCCGCAAAGCCGCACCGCAGCGTCACCTTCAATCCGACCGTTTCCACCAGCAGCCCCTCCAATTCGTCCCCGCTGCGCCCCTCCACCCACCTGCCCATCGCTCCCGTCGGCCAGAAGCAGAATGGCGGCCAGCCCATGCTGTCCGCGCTGAACAGCAAACTGCGCCGCCGAAACAGCCAGGGGGCTCCTCTCATCCCGTCCGGCCTCGCCGCTCCCAAGATCGGGCCCCAACGAACCACGAGAAACGTCCAGAAGCTGAAGCTGCTGCCCAATCCGGAACAAGGCGAGGAGGACCTGGACGACGAGAGCGGAAGAGATGTCTACGCCCAGTACACGCGAATTAAGGATCCCACCGCTCGCCGCGACGCTGCCCGCCTAGGCAAGGCCGACAGAGAGAGGCTGCCAAGGGTCACAGCGTACTGTACCGCCAGCTCGTATCGGATGGACGAATTGATGAGATACCTCAAGGCCAAGGCTAAGACGAGAGGCGCTACGCCAAAACTATTCGACGAGTGCATCTACACGCCTTACGACTACAATTATGGGAAGAAGGTTGCCAGCGAGGATGTACGCCCGGAGGAAGAGGGACGGATTGCTTCGCCTGTGATCAGCCAGCGGAGACATTCGGACAGCGCGGTCGAGGTCGACGGGAATACCGGGCAAAGACGCGGCGATCTGATCGACCTGCACACCCCCAGCGGTGACTTCTCGCTAAACACCGCCGAGAGCTCGCAGATGGAGACTGACGACGCGGTCGATTCGCACAGTTCTCAACGAGACTCGCTAGACTTTGATACCCACGTGCATACTCCGGAAGTATTCTTATTCAACTACGGCACCGTTGTCATTTGGGGCATGACCCTGCTGCAGGAACAGCGGTTTTTGAAAGAAATTGCCAAGTTCGAGAACGAGAAGCTGGGCAAGGACGACATCCAGACCGAGGACTTCAATTTCTACTACACGCACGAGTACCAGGCTCGAATATACAACGACTTCATCAGCCTACGCGACAAGAAGAACTACATGACAAAGCTTGCAATCAGTCATGCACTGGCGCAAAGCGTCAAGGTAAGTGGCGGTGTCCCCCTTTCTGATTCCGTTCGTGAGCTCAACATTGTACCAGACTTCTCTCTACGAGGACCTCGTCGATAACACCATCGAAACCACAAAAGACATTCCCACTCAAATTGCCACGACAGGCAAAGTCAACCTTTCCCGCCGCGAGATCAACATGCAAATTGGAGAGCTCTTCATCCTCCGAATCAACATCCACCTTCAAGGCTCGGTGCTCGATTCGCCAGAGCTCATGTGGGCCGAGCCCCAGTTAGAGCCGATTTACCAAGCCGTGCGCTCATACCTCGAGATGGATCAGCGCGTTAGCCTGCTGACCGAGCGTCTGGACGTCATTGCCGATCTCCTCGCCGTCCTGAAAGACCAGCTGACGGTGACGCACTCCGAGCTGTTGGAGTGGGTTGTCATCGTTCTAATTGCGGCGGAAATTTTGGTCGCAGCCGTCAATATCGTGGTAGACCTTTACGCAGGCGTTGACTGAGTCTGCCGAAAAGAATTCCAATCCTGTACATTCTCCATCATTTCGGATTGTGTTAGCCATGGTCGTTACAGGCGCACTGGCGTTCAGAAGCGGTCACAAATTTCCCGTTAGTGTTTGGAGCTTTCGTTTTCTACGGTGAATAGGTACACCAACGTTCATGGCTGGGATATTCTCCACCAGTGACCTAGTCATGCCTGACGATGCTTGATTTGTGCATGTGTGAGATGCTGCGTGAGCGATGGCTGAAACCATGGCCATCTGAAAGAGTTGAAACATGCGTTTTGCAAGAATTCGATCCTTCTCCGCGCTTGGGCAGGCATGTCGCGCCGTTGGTACCCAGCAGCGGATGCGGTCGTTAGACTCGTTTGCGAGAATTAGCTTGTCTCGAAGGGAAGGTTGAAACAGAAGAACGAGCATGATAGGCCGGGCCTTGAGATTGACTCTGAGTTCTCACTCTGGACCGGCATCGGAGTAGGGATGATGTTGCTTTTAACATGCCGACCGAGTGGGGCAGACGAGCGGCGGCGGCGGCGGTCGCGGACCCCCGGTCGACTTTTTCGCGTGGAGGAGCTCAAGTCACTTCCAGGCAGCTCGCGCCTCCATCTCGTTTCACCACCCTACCACCAAACAACAACATCGCCAACCCCACTCCCTCCAACCCCCGCCACCCGAACAACCCCTCACACCACCTTCGCCGTCACCGCATAGCCCTCTCGCATTTGTTCCAGCCGGGCGCACAACACCACAGCCATGGTAAGCCCACCCTCTGCGCGTCTTCCTTCCCACAGCGCCCATGCACGCGACATCCGACAATGAAACGCACCCACGTACTAAGTCACTAACCACCGCTCCCCCTCGCTCCATCCAGGCCCGCAACTCCGAAAAAGCGCAATCGATGCTGTTCCGCTTCCGGGCGGCGCAAGCCGCGGACCTGGGCATCCTGGACATCTCGCGGACGCGTCGCCCCAAGCTCATCACGTCGATCGACTCGATCCCCACCTGCGAGAAGTGGCGCGGGCAGGTGCTCAAGGAGGTGTCGCGCAAGGTGTCCAAGATCCAGGAGGAGAGCCTGTCCGATTACCAGATCCGCGATCTCAACGACGAGATCAACAAGCTGATGCGCGAGAAGCATATGTGGGAGGTGCAGATCAGGAATCTGGGGGGGCCGAATTATATGCGTGGGGGGAGGATGGTGGATGAGGAGGGGAGGGAGATTCCCGGGGGTGGGAAAGGGTATAGGTACGTTCCCGCTGCTCTCGATTTGGGGTTCGAGACTTGGATTGGGGGGACAGGATGATGGAGATTGCTGTTGCTATCGGGCTGGCGCTGACGAGAATCGGTGTGCAGGTACTTTGGACGCGCGCGCGAGCTCCCAGGCGTGAAGGAGCTGTTCGAGGCGGCGAAAGCTCCCCCACAGTCGCAACAGCAAGAGGGCCAGACTCGTGCTGAGTTACGGCGCAATGTTGACGCGTCGTACTACGGCTACAACCTGGATGAGGAGGATGGCTCGCTACTCGCGTACGAGAAGCAAAAGGAAGAGGAGGCGTTCAGCAACCTCATGCAACAACCCGACGATCTGGATACCGGCCTTTCGTCGACAAAGAGCCGGAAGACTCGCCGCGATGAGTATGATTGGGTGGAACTGCCTGGAGACGCCGGAGATGGTGTTGGTTGGAGGCTGCCGTCTTTGGAGGAGGTGCAAGAGGAGCTTGTGGAGAGGAGGCGGCGCAAGCTGCTCGACAAGCTCGGTGGTTGAACAGCAGCTGCTTCGAAAACAAAAGCAAAAAAGTCACTCCATCGTCTTTCTCTTACATCACAAAGCGTGCTGGTCTCGGGCTGGGGAGAATTTCATGCATAAGGTATGGGACAACATCACGGCGGGATTCAGTGCTGAGAAGGTTTCATGAATATTTATACCCATGAGGCATGACAGCAATGTCTGACCTCGAAAAGTTAGCGGAGGCTACATGCACCTCCTGGCATCAGAGTCACTAGAAGCTGAGTAGCAATGACTTCGAACGTACATCCCTCCTATTGAATTAATTCAAGCTCATGGCCGTCCGTCACAAATACAGAAAATACCTCCAGTGCCGTTGCTGAAGCTCTGCAGAGGGAAGGGGTATCAGTCACACACAAACGCCGTTTTCAAAACCCATCCTACCTCGTTGATTTTTGTTTTCCGTCTTGAATGCCCGGGTAAAACCCCAAAAACGCCGTTTATGTCCGGAAACCGCCGGTATGCAGATAGACGTCTCTTCAACCTTCCGGCCTGATGCGCTTGTCTGCAGGCTCGCCGTTGCGCATGGATCCGTCAGCATCTAGCGACTCCCTCTTCCTCTTCTCCTCTCTCATACGGTGCGCCTGCTCATCCTGCTTCTTCCTGACGTCACGTTCCGTCTGCCGCTTCTTGAACTCGAACCTGATGCGGCCCTCATTCCTGATCAGGTCCTCCTGAGACACGGCGTCGTCGATGCTCTCGAGCACGCTGTCCACAGTTGAGATGTGGTTCGCCTCGTGCTTGTCGTCGCGGAAATGCGGCTTGTCGGTGTCGTCACGCTTGAAGCGCCAGTTGCCATGGGTGTCCTTGTAGCACTCGATGATGCGCCCGTCCAACTGCTGGTTGATTGACTTCATAATCTCCCACTCCTCATCCGTCACATGGAGCGGGGCGTAGTTCCGGTAGTCGCCCTTGCCGTGGAAGACCCAGAGCTCAAACGTAGGTTTCGTGTCGTAATCCGGCTCCGGGGCACCGCCAACGCCGCTGCCATTCGCGACGAGGGGTGGAAATTCGCCCAGCTTGAGGCGGAAGTCGATCGTGTTCTCATGTGCTGGCTTCCACTTGAGGATCTTCTCGTCGGTACCAAAGATGTAGGGAGTCTCCTTGCAGGTGAAGATAAGCCCGTCGGTGCCGTGCTTCAGCGACGGGAGCTTCTCATTGAACATGTAGCTCAGGGCGTACGGGAAGGACATTTCCTTGAATTCGAGCTCGAAAGGGAGGAACTCGCGCTCTTCCGGATGCGCCTTCTTGAACAGCGTCTCCCAGGGCTTCATGACCAGCTCTCTGAAATAGCCCAAGCGCTTGTCCAGTTGCCGGTCGGTTTGCGGTTTGCCGTCGAGAGCGAGGCAGTCGAAGACGAGGAAACGCAGCTTGAAACCGTCCGGCTCTTTGTCATACACCAATTCGCCATCGACAATGGTACCGGTATGGAAGGCCTGGAAGGTGGGGTCGTCGTGGCGAGGGAAGTGAAGGTTGGGGACGTAGTAGTACTCGTTCTTGCGGTCGATGAGGTAGTGGATCTCGTTGGGTCCGTCGTTGGTGAAGTACAGCAGGCAGCGGATGCCGTCCGTCTTCTCGCACAGGTAGTAGTCATGCTCCATGAGCTCGCGCAGGTGCTTGCGCGCGAACGACACGGGCTGGGCGCCGGGGAAGCTGAGGCTCTTGCGGCCGAGGAGCTGGGCGACCTCGGCGCGGAACTGGTCAGCGAGGCCCCTCTCGGCCTTGACGCCCGGAATCTTGGGGATGGGCATCGTGGGATGCGCGTCCGGTCAGGGCGCGCGTGCGCGAACGGCGGTGCGGGTTGCGGTTGTGATTGTATGGCGGTCGTGGAGGCGCGGCGCACTCGAGCTTCACGTCGACGCGACTCAGGCTGCAGCCGAAGCGGCGGCCCGACACGTGATCGGCGCTGGTCATTGTGTGCGCGAGCTGTGCAAGAACGGCACCTCAACGCCGCTTTGTCCCTCTACCTCTGGAATGTAGGCTCCTCCGAACGCCTCGAAATGCGTGATGCCTGCACGATAAGTGCCAAACATGCCTCGACCGGGAACGCAGTCTTGGCGCTGTCGGCTCGGGTCCAGAGATGCTCCCTCACGGCCACAGCTGCCGCAGTATTGGGCAATCATTGGCGGTCCAGTGACACGGACAAGGGGAGTACTGGACAGAGACGACTGCGCGCAGGCGGCCGAAGACGGCGTGACGGCGTCTTCAGCAAGCACCCACGGGCGCACGGGCCAGGCTGCTGCTGACTGATCAGGCAAGGTGACGGTTACGCTGCATAACGCTGGGCGTCGGTAAACTTCCCTGCTACTACTGCTCGCACGAATCCCTCTGGCACCCGCCCGGCTACCTTCCGTGGCAATGTGGGCGTCACGTTCCGCCAGGCTCGCGGCCGCCTTCCGGCCCATAGTCACGCCCCGAGCACCTCCCCGATGTGTCCGCTATCAGAGCTACTACTACCGCCGCGGACCCCGGTACAGCAGATTTCAGCAAGTGCGTGGGCGCCTGCATCCTCAGGCTTTCCTATCGCTGATGGATTGCTAGGCTGGTAATGTCTTCACGAGATGGGCAGCTCGCCCGACCTTCTACTACGAAGTCGGCGGCCTTGGTGTGGCGGTCGGCGGCTTCTACATCTACAACCTTGAGGTCTGAATGATTCTGTCATTGATCGTGCAATCCTCTCTAACCTCTGTCTAGGTTGTGCCTGTGCGTAGCCCCAATGACCGGTGGCTGGCTTGTGCATTCTAACCCAGTACAGGTCTCCGGAAGGCGGCGCTTCAATGTCGTCAGTCCCGAGACTGAGCAGAGCACGGCCAAGGAGATGTACAACGAAATTATGCGCGAGTACCAAGGCCACATCCTCCCCCCTTGGGACAGGCGAGTCCGCATGGTGCAGCGAGTACTCGACCGTCTCATACCCGCCTCCGGCTTGACAGATGAGCACTGGGAAGTGCACGTGATTGATGACCCCCAAATGAACGCCTTTGTCATCCCCGGGTAAGCATAGGCCTTGGGAACATGAGCAGTGCTTTTCGTACTTGCTGATATCTTGACAGTGGCAAAGTCTTCGTCTTCTCCGGGATCCTGCCCATCTGCCAGAATGAAGATGGCTTGGCCGCTGTCCTTGGGCATGAAATTGCGCATAATGTCGCCCATCACGCTGCAGAACGTATGAGCCAAAGCATATTCGTCTTCGCGGCAGCGCTCGCTGTCGATATCTTCCTTGGAGGTACAGGTGGCCTTACCCGAATGCTTATGGATCTCGCGTTCATGAAGCCTGGCAGCAGAAGTCAAGAGGTTAGCAGTGTTCATGCAACCCTTATGAGATGGCTACTGACAATGCTGTCGATTTAGTCTGAAGCAGATTTCATTGGATTGAGTAAGTTCACGAGTCAATGTTCAAAAGACGGACTCTTCTGACCACAGCAAAGTGATGATGGCGCAAAGCTGCTACAATCCCGAGGCGGCCGCAGCGCTGTGGGAGAGAATGGAAAAGGCAGAGCAGGTTGCCGTTCCTCAGTTCATCAGCACTCATCCCTCGAATCACAACCGACAGCAGAAGATTCTAGAGTGGTATGAAATATCTGCTCTTATTAATTGATACGAATGCACTGCTGATTCAGAACAGGCTTCCGGAGGCTAGGGAGAAACAAGCTGAGTCTGACTGCTCTGCCGTGCTAGACTATGGTCAGTAGCAATGTTCTTTCGATAATGTGCTATGCTAATCTATGCCGCAGCCGACGCCTTCCGCAAACAGTTCAGGCAGCACGTCTGGTGATCTTCGTGGTTCTACAAGATGGGAAGACTGCAGATTATTCCCGTCACCCACTGATGCGTGATATATTTCCGCAATTGCCCCCCTCTATCTCTCTACTTATTGCGCAAGAATATCTTCAGACGGGCTTATTTGTATTAGTACATTTAATACTTTCACCTAGCCCGCTCAATATATATCTTCAACGTAACTACATTTATCACCAGAACTCAACCAGCATAGATCATTGTTCGCGGGCAAGGAAGGGCGATACTGAAACACTGGGCCACCCGGTAAAGCTAGATCGTCACGTAATATTGAGAGATGTTATTCCACTTCAAAAGCTTTCCCCTTGTTATAATCGTCAATCTTTCGGGAAAGGGTCACATTGCTTGCGGATATCAAAGTGCTATAATTAATACAAAACAAATCCTAGCCTGAGGAATACACTCTGTATTACTAACCTACAGTCCCGGATCGGCGCAGATCAAGAGATTTTCCTTTTTGAGACTTTTTGAGAAAAAGGTGTTCCCTTCTCAAACAGCCATCAACTCTGCATCACAACCGCTTCAACTATCAACCCATCTGCCGGATCATCCTTAACTAACGGCGCTTGACTCAGCTTCGGCCAACAATTATTATTGAAACTCTGCCGCACTTGCTGGTAGTCCCAAGCAACGGCAACGCAGTTCTGAGTGCCGACCTGGCGATTGTACATACGAGGCGCAGGCATCCATCCAACCTTTGAGGCTTTCCTGCTTCTGTTTTGCTGACACGATATCACACGTCTCCGGACATGTGTTAATGCCACAGAGCTTGAGGGAGGTTAAGCTTCCGTTGGTGGTTGTATAGGAAGTTCCTGTCCTCGATGGGCAGTTTTTTGGAGTCCGACGATCCGTCGGGGGTTAAAGAGCTGGAGAGGGTCGTTGTGGTGGAAGGGGTTGAGGAAGAGGTGACCACTGGGGTGCCGGATCTGGAGATATCTAGCTGAGATTGGCACGCAGAAAGAGAGTATATCATGATAGAACAATTACAGCTCGTCGAGGCAGAGCTGGATGATAGACAAATCCAGGACAAGCGATAAAAACAACAATCCCAAAGAAAAAGGATGAATGCGAGAACCCTTTTACACACAGTGGACGGCATTCTAGAGTCACCGCTGGCAATACCACAAGTCCGAAGGATTCATGTTTGTATTCTCTTGCACATATATACACGTCAGAGCGCACCCCTCTAGCTACCAACGTCAAACTGACCCGCTTGAAGGAGAAACCCACCGGCCGTAGCAAGAGCAAAGACGCACCTAAAATCCACAATAAAAGCAACCTCCATCAAGGCGCGCACAATGTGTGGTCCGGAACGCCTGTTCTCCGCTCCGCTGCTCCCGCTATGCAAATTCAACCACCCGCTGAAGGCCCAAAGCCAAGACCTTTTTCAAAAACATGGGATCAACCGCAAAACCGACAACACTCAGTATTTGTCCTTCTTCTTTGACGAAAAGAAGTGGTGTTTCTTCTTTTCCTTCTCTGGCTTCCCGCTCGGCGCCGGGCTTGGGGCAGGAGAAGGCACGCCATTTTGTCGTGGCCCACCCTGACTAACGTGCATGTTTGCCATTTGCTGTGTCGGCGGTTGAGGAGGAGCCATCTGTCGAAGCTTGTGCAGCTGCTCGTGTGGCGCCTGTGCGGGCGGAGTCGCAGGCGCGGGTTCCTTCTCGAAAAGATGGGCCGGTGCCTTCGGCTTTGGTTGCTCCATGGGGATCATGAGACGGCGCTTATCAACGGTGAGATCACCCACTTGGCGCATGAAGAGCCCCGGAGAGAGCATGTGCGAGGTAGCGAGGAAAACATCGCGTGAGGTAGCTTGGCTGACTTCGTAGCAAGCACGGGACTCGGAGTACGTTGCGCCGCCGGCCATGAACACAATAATGCGCTGCCGTGGTTCCACGGAGGTCAGACGCGACTTAGCCCACGTGGGTTTGGCGGAGCGGAGTGACGATGCTGCGGCCGCTGCTTCTTGCTGTGCGGCCTGATCCGCAGCGGCATCGACATGGGGTTTGGTGTATGGGAAGACGTTCTGGTCGAGTGTGCCGCGGACATGGTCTTCAAGCATCCTCTTCACGTTCGTCTCAAAACGCGACAGTGCATACTCCTCTTCCGCTGCCGAAGGAGGTTGCTTCTGGGGGAAAAGTGGTGGCGGCGCGGGCTCCTTATCCTTAAGGCCCTTCGACACGCGAGCACCGAGAAGGTCGAGATTGTTGAGCACCTGTGTATCCTCGCGGGGCAGCTGGGCATGTGCTAGCAGCAGCTGAAGATCTGATGGTAGAAGTCCGTTCTTGTAGAGAAGGTAGAGAGCAATGAGACGTAGCCTATCAGGAGGGCTTACGCTTTCCTCGTCAAGGATCCGGACCAATTGATCTCCCATATTCTTCGGCTTACGATAGTCCTCATCTAAGCCCGTAGCCAACGACTGCATGGATTTTAGTGCTGCTAGGCATGGTAGATGAATTTCTGCTTACCTGCTCAACCGAAGCGACATCTGGCAGCTTGCATCTCTGGAAGATGTTCATACATTCTTGCGCCATACTCAAGTGCAAGGAGTATGCGCCCTTCATCTCCTGGAACTGCGGCAGACCAGCGAGCATGTCTTTGATCGTGTTCAGATTGGTCGCATCACTGCCATCTTGTTTGGTGAAATGTGGGTTCTCGTCGATGAACTTCTGGAAGTCGCTCATCAATTTCTCAATGGTGTCCTTCATGTGCCTGTGCCGATTCTCGACCCAGATTTTATCCTTCTCGCCTATCTCCATGTCTTTTTCCTCCTCGTCGGGCTGGCCTTCGTTGAGAACCGTCTTATAGGTAACCTTCTCTCCGTCCTTGATTGGGAGCAAGTCGTGGGCCATGGCCTGATACGTGAATTCGTGAAGAAGAGGGGCGTGGATATCCATTGACCTATCCACGATGTACAAAGCACCGCGCGGGCGATTCGAAGGAGGAGGGAAGTTTTGGTGGTATTTCGCATACATGTCGATCTCATCTTGGACAAAGCGGGCCAAGTGCGAGCATAGTACGCTAGCCTCATGAAGCGGGTTCTTGGGCCTATAGTAACGGATTGTAGGATACTCTCCAAGCGAGACGCATACAGAAACGATCTGCGGTAAGGGTTAGGGGGTGCGAGAGACAGCTGGTACGCGCAACAGAGGTGAGTACCTTCTGAGCCATTTCCTCCAAATGCCGCCTGACCAAATTGTTGCACCCGGGGTGGAAAAGGATCGGGAAGCTCCAGGGATCGCGGAAGGTGATGAGATGCGACTCGCGGGGAAAGTACTCGACGTTGAGGACCTTGAACAGGGCAATCTGCTCGCGAGCCATCTGGGACTTGTCTATGCGGTCGCGCAGCGGGCCAGGGAGCACTAGCGAGCCGTCAGTCTTGAGCCAGGCAGCAGGGCTGGGGAACGGACAGGAAGTCCATATCAGAAAGGTCTTTCGGTAGCGGCGACGCTCGAAGTCGGCCATAATGCAGTCGACAATGTGCGGCAGCGGAGAGAGTATGTAGACGACGTCCATGTCCTTGTTCATGGGCCGGCGATCGGTGATCACCTCGATGTCTGGGGCTCAGTCAGGCGGGGCACGACGCAGGCGGCGGGCGGAGAGCGGTACTGGTGATGTTCTCATTAAGGATGTCGTCCTCGTTGACGACATTGTCTATGAGCTTGCGGCTCGCCTCATCCACGACCAGCACCTTCCACTGCGCGTTTCATGAGGGGTCAGCCAGCGGGCCGGCGACAGAGGGGAGACGGGACGCACTTCTCCGCGGGCAGTGTTGCGGATCGTGTCGAGAATGACTGCGGCAGGGGGTCAGCAGGGCGCGCAGCACGCAGGAGGCGGGCGGGGCTGGCGCTCACTCTCGCGCTGCGTGTCAACAATGGAGACGCCCATGGCGGGCGACGATGGGCTGAGGCGGCGCTGCGACGGGAGCTCTGGCGGAGCGGGGGCGGGCAGCGCGGTGCCGGGAGCTCTGGCGGGCGGCTGGGACGGCGTGGAGGAGCGCGGGCAGACGCTGGAAGCGCAGGCTCAGGGACGGAGTGGGATTGGGCGGTGATGCTCAGGCACAGTGATTGCGGTGGGCTGGCCAAGATCAAAGGCGGCGGGCCCTGTGGTGCGGTTTGGGCGCAGGGCGGCGGCGGAGCTGGTGCTGCGCGCGGCGCGGTGGCCGCTTGGCCCACGTCGCTGCGCCGGCGCCCCCGGCAACCTCAACCCCCGGCCGCCGATCGCCTCTGCGCGTTCCGCGTCGGTTTCACGTCCGCCGCCGGCAGAATTATCCTCAACTCTGCCCGTGACGTCGCCCCAGCTGCTTGCCATGCAGGCGCACACTCGCCGCGCCGGCGTGTGCGTTTTCTGCGCCTTCAGCGCCCGCGCCTCGGCCAGTGGACGCCTATCCGCCTCGCATGTGGCTTCGCTGCACTCCTCAGCGCCGCTGCGGCGCACGGGTGGCCACCGCCGCATCAGAGTATACTCCACCTGTACCAATCCAATGCGCCATCACTCTGACCTTCGACTTCTCAGCTTACGCCTCACAACCCCGCGCACCGCGCCATAACCCCAGTGCGACCCGCCGGCCTTCCAGAGCGTCACTTCAAGCGCATAGCGCCTAGCAGAGATGAGTTGTCACCAAGAGTTGTCCGCAAAATTGCCCTCGACCGGCTCAATGCCACGAAGCACACCGTCACGAAGTCACAAATGCTCGAAAGCATGGGCGTCGACCGCAAAGAGTTAGACCAGCGGTGGACCAAGTTCGAGGCAATGATACGCAAGTCATCGACGGCACAAGACCCGGACAAGCTCAAGAAGAAAGACGAAGAGATGACGAGGCTGTGGTCAAATCTGCAACGAGCATACATAGAGCGTGGCGCCAAAGGCCTCGACCGACAGCTCGAGAACGCCTTCCTTGGCTATGTGGCGTCGACCAAATTTTTCTCTCCAGGCGACTTCCAGAACCAGCAAGCCCTGGCTGATTTGCGCTACCCTACTGAATGGTACCCGTCCACGCGGAAAAAGCAGCGGAAGATCATCATGCATGTTGGCCCAACGAATTCCGGCAAGACATATCACGCCTTGAAACGTCTGGAGGAGGCACGCTCGGGTGCGTATGCCGGCCCGCTGCGACTTTTGGCCCACGAGGTCTACACCCGTATGAACGCTAAGGGTGCCTCTTGTTCCCTCATCACTGGCGAAGAACGTCGTCGTCCTGGAACCGCTGAAACTCCCCGTCTGGTAGCTTGCACCGTCGAGATGATACCGCTGAACATGGATATGGAGGTCTGTGTCATCGACGAAATCCAGCTGATCGGAGATATTGAGAGAGGCTGGGCCTGGACTCAAGCTTTTCTGGGCGTTCAGGCGGCGGAAGTGCATCTTTGCGGTGAAGAGAGAACCGTTCCGTTGATCCGCGAGCTTGCTGCCGCAATGGGTGATGAGCTGGAGATTAATACATACGAACGCCTGACTGCTCTGGAAGTTGACGATGAGCATCTGGGATACAACTTCCGACGTCTTCGCAAGGGAGATTGCATTGTTGCCTTCTCGGTCATGGAGATTCACGCATTGCGGCAACAGATTCAAAAACAAACCGGGAAGAAGGTCGCCATCGTGTATGGCAGCCTGCCGCCTGAGACACGTGCGCAACAAGCCCGTCTCTTCAACGACCCTGATAGCGGATACGACATTCTTGTGGCGAGCGACGCCATCGGAATGGGTCTAAACTTGTGAGTAGGCCGAGAGCCTCCCCCACCGCTAAGCTAACCTGAAGTAGGAGCATCAAGCGCGTGATTTTTGCAAGTACAAGCAAATTCAACGGCTTCGAGCACGTCCCGCTTTCAATCCCGCATCTCAAGCAAATTGCGGGTCGAGCAGGACGGTACAAGACAGCTCATGAAGCAAACAAGGAAGCAGAGAATGCTTTGAAACATTCAAATGCTGACGATGTTCCGATCACACCTCAAGACCACTTGCCAGCAGAAGGGAAATCGGGAGACATCATTGCAAATTTGCTCGCAAATGGCACGAAAGAGGCATTCGAGTTTGCTGATCCACAACCTGGCGGTGGTCTGGTCACTACAATCGAGAAATCGGACATGTCCTTTGTCCAACGAGCATTGAAGTCTCAGCCCGAACCAATCAGAACAGCGGGTCTCTTCCCCCCTGACGCTATTATTGAACGATTCGCCAACTACTTCCCACCCGGCACACCGTTCAGCTATATTCTTCTGCGCCTCCACGACATCTCCCGGATCCACACGCGCTTCCATATGTGTATGCTGAGAGATCAGCTGTCCATTGCCGACGCCATCCAGCCCGTCGAGGGCCTTACGGTCGTTGACAGAATTACATTCTGCTCGGCCCCAGCCGTTGTCAAGATGCCGAAAGACAAAGAACTGCTCCTGAATTTAGCAAAGTGTGTCGCAGAGCAGAAGAACGGCAATCTGCTCGACATTGAAGGATTCGAGTGGGAGCTCTTGGACCGTCCTGTGACGGCGAGTCGCAACTACCTCAGGGGGCTGGAAACGCTACACAAAGCTGTTGTTCTCTACCTATGGCTAAGCTACCGGTTTAGCGGTGTCTTCGTCACAAGAGCTCTGGCCTTCCACGCAAAGTCGTTGATTGAACAGGCGATTGAAGCGACCCTCATGGAGCTTACACGGACTCAACGGAACTTGCTCAGGCAACAAAGGGAGAGAGAAAGAGTAAAGAGTTTACGGCTTGAGGAATTCAGGGAGGACCTGCTGGCTGCCGAGGAAGCTGCCAGCCAGGATGAAGAGGGAGTGAAAGCCGTAGTGGATGGAAGCAGGTATGAACCGGCGGACATTCTCGACGGGGCTGAAGACGGGGATGAGGTCGATCCAGTGGATGTCAAGAAGGACAAGGCACCGCAGAGCGTGGTGGAGGACGACGAACGCGCCGTTTCGGAAGACGAGGCGGGCGGAGTAGAAGGCAAGGAGAGCCCCTTCGACGTGCACATCCAGAACCCTGTCCTTGGCGCGGATGAGTTGCAAAGCCTGATCGACGAATCTGGCGACATGGACAAGAAGGACAACGCGGATACGAATACCGCTCGATGTTCGTAAAGAGGGTGGCCCCAGCTTGAGGTCGACAAAATTCTGGGGGCCTTCAAAATGTTGTATTATATCTGTATGTTAGAACCAAAAGAGAGGAAAACAGACGCTCTGAAGCGGACATCTGCAACGCGTCGACGTTCTTGAGGCTGACATGGGCTTTAATGAAGGCGGATGATTATCACCGGCTTGGCAGTGGCAGGGCTGCGGTTCGGGTGACGTTGTTCCAGCGCCGCGGGAGATTGCGCCCCAGGCTTTTGTTCGGCCGCGCAGCCGCCGCCATCCGCGCCTCGACACACCCGCCTGCCACACTCCACCACCGCACCCTTCCGCTCCAATTCTCGCCCTCCTCCGCTGTGCCCTGCCCCTTCGCACAGGATCCGCGGTCGAAGCGACCGCTGCACGCTCTTCACCATGGCTGGCTCCTCGCTGTTCGAGATGCCCCGTCCCACCGTAAGCGCCCGCGCGCCTGTCGCATCACCACCCTCCAGGAGTGACTAACGCCCGCAGACCTTCCTGTACGCCATGTCGCTGCGCACCGGCGTTGAGCTGATCGTCCTGACCATCCTCGTCAACAAAATCACCGGCTTCTACGGCATCCTGGCCCTCGCGACCGGCTACCACGTCTCTCCGCTGCAGATGTCCATGTACATTTACTCCATCATCGCCCTCTTCCTGACCGTCTACCTCGCCCAATACATCCGCAAGCAGGACGCGCTGCGCTGTCTCGCCCTGGCTTGGTTCTATGCCATCGACACCGTCATCAACGCCGCTTACACCGCCGCCTTCGGCATCGCCTGGTTCCTGGTGCTGGCCCAGCACCCGCACGACAGCAAGCCCGGCAGCAGCGACGGGCCCGGCGGCAAGATGATCGGCGACACCTCCGGCTTCACCAGCCCCAAGTACAACGTCAGCGAGGTCGACGTCATCGCCAAGCCCGCGTCCGGCTTGACTACCGGCCAGGAGGCCGTGGCCGTCGGTGGCGGCGACAACTTCCCTGCGGCCGGCCTGGGCAGTGCCGTCTTCCAGAGCGGCAGCATCATGAGCATCACAATCATCTCCGCTCTCTGGGCCATGCGCGTCTACTTCGTCGTCATCATGCTGGCCTACGCGCGCAGCGTCCTTAGGCAGCATATCATGATGACGTCGACGTCGCAGTACGCGCTCCATACCGGCAACCCGTCGGACCGCCTCGCCGAGAATCCGTTTGCAGAGACCCGTGAGGAGGGCCAGGGCTGGCAAGGCAAGCTGGGCCGTGCTATGGTCTCGGTTGGCCAGGAGTACTGGCTTGGCCGCGACGAGGATGGCGAGTGGATGCGCGGAATGGGCGGCAAGTTCAGGAAGAGTACCAGCTTGGAGCCCGCGCCGGGCGTGCACGAGAGGGAACGCAGGAGAAGGAGTGGTACCGGCCCACCAGCTCCTCCGCCCCAGCTGCCTAGGCCTGTCAGCATTGATTCTATCACCGAGAGCCACTGAGGACAATGCTATTTTCGGCATGTCAAGACAAATCCGTCCGAGGACTCGCTTGTGGGGATGAATGCGGAGACCATATTGGAAGAAAGGGTGGGAGTTCGCGTCGTTATGTTCTGCATTTGGAAGCATGGCATTGACATTGGCAGGGTACGGCGATGGCACGATAATAATAAAGAGGGGAGTTTAGACTCTTGGGGATTTTTTTTTGGGTTACCGCCTTCCGTTTTGATATCCGGGTTGCTCTTCGGAGCCGTAAACATTGTACTCAATAAACTTTATTGTCGTCACCTCGTTCTTTTCCGACACCCACAGAATACGATGAGAAGAGCCGCTTTTGGCTCAATTTCCCTGGAGCTCTCCATTCTTTTCTTGCAATTCCCCAGTCCTAGAAAATAGCTTTCATTCAACCGCCGAGCCTGGTAGGTCTAGAACGCAACAGTATAGCTGCTTACCTTCTCACAACATTCAGCTCTGCGCCATCGAAGGCCCGCTCATCCTCCGTTCAATACAATTATCATATATGCTTCGCCAGCATCCCAAAATCACTGTCATCGTGCATCGATTTCCTACAAGCCTCCGAGATCTTCTCCTTCACCCGCTCCAACCCCTCCTTTCCTACATCATAACATGTACGGTAAACGACATAGCCGTACACCGCACCATTGCGGAATTCGGGCAGCCGGTCGGATTCCAGCGCGGGCTCTAGGTTCTGGGTGTAGAGGCGAATTCGGGGCCGTTGTAATTGGTAAGGTTGTTGGCCATGCTCCCGAGTGCGTTTGTGAGAGAATCCATGTCCTGTGGTGGTCAAGGTTTAGAGTTGTTGATTGCGTTGAGTTTTGCGGGATGTTGTGGGCAAGTTAGAACTATGAGGGAAGTGCTTATTGAATCGGTGTGGAAGGAGGGAGAGCGAAACTACAAGTAGACCATTGTTTCAGTATGTGAGTCGACTTTGGACGAAGATGAATCTATGCTTCAAAGTCGATGGTTAGAGATAGGCTAAGCATATGGTAGGAAACAGGGTCTTCAGAAACACAGTATCGCATATCCAGAAAAAGAAGAAGGAGAGAAGAAGAAAGGGCGTAAAGTTCACTGGGTAGTGCGATATACCGGAATGAAAAGATTAAATATATCTGACATCGTCTAGATGAACGAATGGGAAAAAGATTCTCACAAAGGACGGAAAAGCTATACTTTGACTGTCGGTTCCCGTCATGTCCTTAGCTTACAAAACTCCTACAACCCTCAACAAGTAGCGCTTTCCCCTTTGGGTATCCAAGTAGCAAGCAGCTGAAGCCGGCTAAAAACACCCCTCCCAGGTTCGGATGTTCGGATGTTCGGATGCCGGAATAGGTGCAAATAAATGCTCTCCTCCAGCGTGCACCAGAGATTCGTCCATCGGTGCGGGGAACCTGGCTTGTCACGACTCTGATAGCTTCTGAATCTGCACAAGAATCCAGTAGGACCGTATGTCACGATACTGCTAGTGTCAGAGCTTCGCCCAGGATAAGTCTTGCGGGTAATCGACGCTCGAGTAAATCTCGCCCATGTAGACTCGTGGGGAGTTCATGAGCTTATTCCTTCAAATCGGGAGACCTTGATGGGCAGAAAGGTGCCGAGTTCCTCGATAAGGTAAATCTTGCCGAGATGTCCAGCGGCGAGATTTGATGCCTATGCGAGGGGCCGGATATAATTGATCAAGCAAAAGGAGTGATTCCCGGATCGCATAGGAGTGAAAACGAGCTCTCAAGGTCATTTGATGTTGAGTTACATCATATCGGGGATTGGCTCGCCGCTCTCGGGATCGATTTCAAACTCAGCACCACCAAAGAGCCGCATCAGCGCTGGCGGCCATTGTTCGGGTCCAGCTGGTCCGCCGGCTCCCGGTGGAATTACAGATCCCTGAACGTGCATGGCGTCCACAGGTATCTGCTGTCGGCCATCCACGGACATCGGTGGATGGAAGTAATTCTGCTTCGGGCCAAACTGCCAGGACGGTGAGTCCAGGCGGATGCTGTCCTGGTTAAAGAGTGCCCAAGGGTTGTTCTCGTCCGCGGCCTCCGTGGCCGCCATGCTCGCATTCGGATTACTTGACGGGCTTGTCGGTGGGGTGCGGAGTCGTTGAAGATCAGTCTCAAGCCGTGATGCCAGCCGATGACGGAGGCTGGGTGGAGGTTGGCTGGTCTTCTGCAGAGTCAGGAGATGAGACTGGATCAAACGAAGATCTTTTTCAGTGATGCTGTATTAGCTGCTGTCTCATGCAAGTGTGGAGCCATGTCTTACCATCGGATTCGCCCGTTCCATCTTCCATGCCCTGTAGGACGAGGAGAGCGGCCCAAGTAATCATCTAACGCGGAATAAGCATTTAACAATAAATTTTTGAGTCATCATTACTTACCACAAGATCCCAATTGGACCAAATGCCGTGGTCATCATTATGTAATCTAAGAGCGGCACGAGCCGACAGTAATAGTTCCTGACGTTCGGCGGACGCTACATTGCGGGCGAACATGTCGAAGCCACGAGCTGGGTGATAAATCGAAAGAACAAAAAGTCGTTGCAATATGTATTGCCTGAACAATGCGAGATTTGGGTTCTCGATAGCGGAAGGTCCTTGGAAGTATCAGCAGCTGGACGATAGGGTTTCTATGACAAGGCGAGTTGGCTCACGAGAGACGCCGCTGTATCGGACAAGCCAGTCATCGAGTTGCCGGGCCCAATGCTTTATAACGCCGAGATCATTTTCAGTAAAAGGCGTGGCCGCTTGATTCGAGCGATTGGCGTCATGTGTAAAGAGAAATGACCAAATCGTTGGGATCCCACGGCCAGTAAAATGGCTTAGGCCGATATGCATCATTTGCGTAAGATGGTCGTACGGATCGCCTCCAGAGGTCTGAAGCTGAAGGAGCGAGGCCAAAGGAGCTTTTCGCGGGAGGATTGGGCAGGACATGTACAGAGATGCGTGCTCGAGATCGATTATCTGGAGTCCTCGGAACAAACCACACCATTCCCGAGACCTTTCGTCGATGTCCATGGGGCAATGATCGAGGAGGATTCTGTAGCCGATGGATATCCAGATGCCAGTTTCTTTGATGTAGGCTTCCGATACAAGACCGGCCAATATCAGACCGAGGACGTCCTGGAATGCACGTTGCTCATCTGTAAGAGTCTCATCTTTCAGAGGCTCGGGTTGGCTCGGGGTTGGAACGGAGAGGTCGGCAATGGCGCTGCATGTCAGAACAAAGTAATCGGGAGCGAGCGAAGCAATATCAGAGACGGGATGATGGAGAGCAGACACGTAAAGAACGGATGCAAGAAGCAGGGGTGTTGGAGAGGAAAAAGTCTGCTTCTTGGATAGGAAGTGCAGACCAGGCACGTTGTCGTGGAATCTACAAGCACGTCAGACAGCACCCCAGACGCCCCATCAGCATGACTCACGAGGTCCACAGTTGCTTCATGACGGCGGGCGACCAGATCCTGTCGTTCTGGGGCTGTCGTGCCAGGCACCTCAACTGAGAGACAGCGGGCTTCAGGCCACTGAACTCCGGGTCGTCATCGTCCTCAAAGGCTGGATATCCCGAGGGCCCGGCTTCGGCGGCACTTCCTGGGGACGAGTGGGTTCCCTTGGTGGAGTGGCGAATGCCGAGCAGAGCTTCAATGACCTCCAGACGGCCGAGCACCGAGCCAGGGTCGGCAGCGGAGGAGCGTCTCTCGTGATCAGACCTCACATCGACGGGTTCCCTGATGATAGCGGCCTTGCAGGTTTAGCCACGGGCTGATCAGGGGTGCTGGAGAGGCAGGCCGTACATTTGCGCGCGGCTTGAACACACAGTCGATTTTCTGCACGCGACAGCGCCTGCATATGGTGGAGCCGGGCTCGACCTGGCATTTCATCTGGAGGGTGCGTCAGACGAGCGCGAGGCATGCAGGAGGCCGCGGCAGACCTTTTGGCGCCGACAGTTGACTGGCACGCGAGGGTCAGTAGGCAGGCCCGGGACGCGCGGGCAAGGGCGGCATCGGGCTTACCGCATGCTTTTGTGGGCTTGGGCCCAATAATGATGCTTTCGGCGGCCTTGGATGCCATCGCGAAACACCATTGGAAGGATGGAGGGCATGTTGTCGTGCCACAGATCCGCGGTCGACTTGCTGCGGGGGGCGCTCTCGGCAGCCGCAGCCTCCCGCCTCACGCCGCCGCCGCCCCGGGCAACGACTTTCCTCGCCGCTCGCGCTCTCCGCCTGCCTTCTGCGCGCCCGCAGCTCGTTGCATCCGACACGCGCTCACGCGCTTCCCGCAGCAGCAGCGCAGCCGGTCTATGTCTCCGCGGCGCCGTGTCCGCCTTTACGCGTCCGGGGGCGATTGCGCGTTGATCGCCTCATGGGTGAGATGGCCGTTTCCACATAGGGCTGTGGGATCATCTACACAACGGGAAGCATGTCCTTTCCAGGACTAACCTTTCTGGATACTTGGCAGCAGCACGCGTGTCGAGAGCAGCCAGACCCGCTCCCGGGTGGTGACGCGAATGATGCGGCTGTGTCAACCGCAGCCCCGGAGGCCAAGATCCGTCTTATACCTAGCGCTCTTTGCCGCGGGAGCCACCCGAACGCCCACCGCAGGCGAAGGAGCACGGCTGGCAATATCGACCTTTGAGACACATCGCGTCGAGATTGGTCGGCTCGGCGATGTGCGGACAACCCGGTGTTGGCCCCCGATAAGGCCGGTCAGCTACCACATAGCGCTTGCTTCGGTTGGAGCATGCCCGACGGAAGCTCTGACGACTGGCTTAAGTCCGCCGGCGCAAAGAGCCATATTCTCCGCGATTGGGGGGCCTCGGGTGTTGCTGAGGATCCATTTGATCTGAGATCTGCCTTCCTCACCCCCCCATGGTACCTTCACGCTCTCTTTTCATTCTGGAGGAACCGTGTCGACTTGGCAATGGGAGCCAAGTCTTCGAGGATAGCAAGAAAACCCGTCGCTGTAGAGGCAAGACGTATTGCCGCCGAATTCGACGTGGCCGCTGACGATGTGCGGAAGACGGTGCAGCACTTCGTGCGACAGATGGGTATACACCTATCAAGCCCTTTGGATAGCTCGTGCTTGACAGGCTAATCTTGATTTCAAGAGGATGGACTTACCAAAGATGGGGATATCATGATCCCCTCATACGTTTCCGCCCTGCCGACTGGGACTGAAAAGGTAAGCATCAGCTCCTCCAGTCACTTCGGCGTCACCCTATTGATTCCTGCCATTGGTACAGGGCGTCTGTCTTGCTGTGGACATCGGAGGGACCAACTGCCGTGTATGCAGCGTAGAGCTGCACGGTAACCGGAAATTCTCCATTAAGCAAACAAAATCCGCCATCCCGCAGCATCTAAGAGTCGGGAGCACATCCACGGTCCTCTTTGCTTTCATCGCGAGAGAAGTAGAGACGTTCTTGAAGAAACATTACAGCAGTAAGTATGAAGCCTATAGAGCGCGGGGTCGCGGCAGCCCGCTCGTTAAAGATGAATTTGGCCGAGCGGACCACCTTCCCCTCGGATTTACTTTCAGCTTTACTTTCCAACAGACCGCCATCGATAAAGGTATCATGGCTCGCTGGGATAAAGGCTTCGATATCCCGGATACGATTGGAAAGGATGTCTGCGCATTGCTCCAAGAGGAAATCGACAAGCTGGATATGCCCGTTCGCGTCACCGCACTTGCAAATGACACGGTGGGAACGCTGATGGCGCGAGCCTATACGTCGCCAGAAAACGGATCATCTATTCTCGGGGCTGTCTTTGGGACCGGTACTAATGGCGCATATGTCGAGAAAAGAAAGAACGTCACCCGCCTGGGCCATCACGACAACGCTGCGGAGGACATGATCATCAATACCGAATGGGGTGCTTTCGACGACGCCCTCGTGGTGCTTCCAACCACTCCATACGACGAAGAACTCGACAGAGCGGACACTCATCCTGGAGTGCAAATGCTCGAGAAGCGTGTTAGCGGGATGTATCTTGGAGAAGTCTTCCGACTCGTCATCCTCGACATTTTGAAGAAGCCGCATTGGGGTCTCTTCAAATCCTCGCAAAAGCTCACACTTCCCAAAGACTCTTCGATCTGTAAGCCTTATGGAGTGGATACAAGCGTCATGAGCACGATCGAAGCCGACAAATCCCCGCTGCTGTCTGGTACACGACGCTGCTTAGAGAAAGAGTTTGGCGTCACACGAGCGTCTTTGGAAGACGCTGTGGTTGTCAAGATCATTGCCAACGCAATTGGTCGTCGAGCCGCGAGATTGAGCGCAGCCGCAATAGCTGCGGTAGTTATCAAATCCGATTTTCTGAAGGACCCATCTAACCAAGTCAAATATCTCGACATTGGCGTCGAAGGATCTCTTATTGAGCACTATCCCGGGTTCGAGGAGAACATACGTGGTGCTCTTCGAGAAATCCCTGAAATCGGTCTTGCAGGCGAGAAGAGGATCCGGATTGGACTCGCAAAGGACGGTAGCGGAGTGGGCGCAGCATTAATAGCCATGGTGGCTGCTAGGCAGAGAGCACGTCTGATAGGAACAACTAATCACGGCGGCGGAGAGAAAGTGGCCCAGAAATCAGGAGTTGTGCAAGAGGCGGATGTTCCAGTGGCCGGAACTCTTGGGTTTACACGCCCGATGGCTACAGCAGCATGACAGAAGTTTCCTTGAAGGTGTATCTGCATGAATCTCGTTTCTGCTGTTAAACATTGCATTTAGGATCCCTGGAATTCCATTGTCCATAAGTTTTGCTCGGTCTATTTCTACGTTAGCATATTCTTAAAATGGTGTCATCATGCTTTACATACCTTGACGCTCTTATCTTATCATTCTTTCTACATGGGTATTCTCCTGATCTCTTCTATTGTCCAATATTTCCGCATGTTCTCCGCACCCAACTCTTTCACTTCATCATCCAGATGCTGCCATAGCACCTTTCCAAAAGAGTCCAAAATCTCCCTTAGCTCCTCCATCCTGAGCTCCCTTTCGCCTCGCCGGCATTCTTCCAAATACTTCTCCAGCTTGTCCAGACCCTTGTGGATCTGCTTGTGCTGTGTCAACAGCTCCAGCTCCTTGCGGAATGCAGGCATCTTCCGGGCCAGGATAGGAAAGATGTGGCGCTCCTCAATGTTGTGGTGAATGTCGAGGTGGTGGCAAAAGTCGAGGCCGAGGCCGAGGAACTGGCGGATGGACATGCCCGAGGGACGCTTGTTGGTTTCGCAGGCAGTGTACATGACTGTCCAGGAATGGCGGAAGTTGTTGTGCTAGCTTTACGTCAGTCCAGAGCTAGGGATCGCCTGGCGGACGTACTTACAAACACGTCCATGTGCTCTGCCAAACGGTTGTACTGCCTGAACTCGTGCGCACTCAGCTTTGGCAGCTCTGGCTCTGCAGGCCTCGGTGCTTCTGCAGGCGCGGCATTTCCTGGCTGAACGTCTCCCATGGCGCAGGAGAGGAAGTGGCGTACGCGTGCAGGGAGGCGCTGTGGAAGAACAGCGTGGGAAAGATAAAGTCGCCGACGCACGCAGGGCAACATGTAGTTATGTACTTTCAGGGAAGCGTTCCGGAAGAAAGAAGCGGGGTGGGGAAAGGCGGCTGCGCGCGCAGATCACCATGGAGGGCCGAGAGGGACGCCATTGGGCTTACGGAAGGGCTTTGAAATCAAGGCGCGCGTGTGGACTGTTCATTCGGCATCCCGCGTGCTGGCCGCGGCCGCTCGGCATTCAGTCCCGCCGCAGATCCGGAGTCCGCGTCGGTCTTTCCGCCCTCCGATGCCCAGCGCGCCAAGCCCGCGACCGCAGCTGCGCGAAATAAGTCGTTGCCCAGTTTCGTGTAGAGCACCGCTGTAGGTGCGGCAGCGACTTCTCGCGCTTCTCGACCCCTCCACCCCGCGCGCATCGGTCATCCATCTCAGTGCTCTAAATTTTCCAAATTCTCCCCTCCCGTATCTTATCACCACATCACCAGATCTTCAACCTTCGTTTTCTTCGCCCTCCCTCCCCAAATTCTCTGGAGAATCACCATGGCGCCCGCTGCAATCGACAATAGCGACGCCGCTTCCACCAGCGCGCCCGACGCCACCGTCCTCGCGCTGCGCAAAACCCTTGTGTCCGAGGCCGAGCCGCTCGCTCGCCGCTTCCGCGCCCTCTTCTCACTGAAGCACCTGGCGTGCCAGCAGCCCGCTACGCCGCAAACTCTACAGGCCATTGATGCCATCGCTGCTGGCTTCAGCTCGTCCTCAGCCCTGCTTAAGCACGAGCTGGCCTACTGCCTGGGCCAGTCGCGCAACCCGCACTCCGTGCCCTACCTACGCCATGTGCTTGAGGACAGACAGGAGGATGCCATGTGTAGGCACGAGGCTGCCGAGGCCCTGGGTGCTCTGGGCTACGAGGACAGCCTGGAGTTGCTTCGGCAGCTGAGGGATGCCGCCGATGAGCCTGATGTCATCCGAGAGACATGCGATATCGCTGTCGCCCGCATTGAGTGGGAGCACTCTAAGGAGAAGGAGGCTGAAAGGCTCAGACAGAGGTATGCTGGTGCTAAATCACGCACAATTGTACAATTAGGCTAAACCGCCATGCCAGCGACTTCGCGTCCATCGACCCTGCTCCTCCGATGCCGCAGGTATCGCAGGCGCCCTCCATCGAAGAGCTCGAGCAGACACTGCTCGATTCCAAGCTCCCTCTCTTCAAGCGCTACCGTGCCATGTTCGCCCTCCGCGACCTCGCTTCCCCGCCCGACCTCCCTACTGCCGTCCCTGCCGTCCACGCCCTTGCCAAGGGTCTGCGCGATTCCTCCGCTCTCTTCCGCCACGAGGTCGCCTTCGTTTTCGGCCAGCTGGCCCACCCCGCCTCGATCCCTGCCCTTGTCGAGACGCTGAGCGACACAAATGAGGCCGGCATGGTTCGCCACGAGGCTGCTGAGGCTCTCGGCAGCTTGGGTGATGAGGAGGGTGTCGAAGACATCCTCAGGAAGTTTGTGAACGACCCTGAGCAGGTTGTCAAGGACAGCATTATCGTTGCGCTCGACATGGCCGAGTTCGAGAGAAGCGGCCAGGTTGAGTATGCCATTGTTCCTGGCAAGGACGAGGCTGTTGTTGCCGCCTAATTACAAGACAACACCAGCGTTGGAGCACCGGGAAATGTATTGGCGTTTGGGATCGGGCGGTTTAGAGGAAAAAGCATTCAATGAAAGGGTATATCGTTGACTTGGATGGTCCGAGTGGGAAGCATCGTAGATATGAAAGCATGATACCAAAGCAAATAGAGGCCGAAAATCGGATGAATTTGCCCTTAGTTGTTTGTGTTCCATCTGCAACACTTGTCAGCGACGATGTCATGGCAACAACCGACCGTGCGAACATACTTGTGACCACACTCGCACGTGTAGAAGACTGTGCTGCCTTCGTCTGCACTACGAAGCTGCTGGGTGTAGTATCTGACTTCTTCCCTGCCGCACTTCTCGCAAGTCTGCCTAATGGTGGCATCGATCTGCATATCATCCTCGGTGAGGGTCTGCACTTCGGAGCGCTTGTCGCGGAGCGAAGAAGGGAAGGCGGACGGCTTCGAGTGGGTCACAATGGTCTTCGCGGCAGTATCTGGAAGCTATGTGAGCTCATGCGACCTCATGTGCGCGCACGGTGCGGAAGCGCCTGAGGCGGAACCAGGTGAAAGAGCACGGCAAGGTGAAGAACGACACGTGAGGCGCTCGAGGTGAGCAGCGCAAAGACAAGGAAAGAAAAGACCGCGGAGATATCTGGACGAGTCTGGAAAGGGCAGGGAAAGCGTACCTCTGCAGGAAGCGCCGCAGACATCGCATATCAGAGTGGCCTTCGCATCGCCGGAGCTACCGTCGAGAAGGTTACCGCAGTCGGTGCAGAAGACCAGGGAGCCGATGGCAGACATGGCGGCGGCAAGAATTCGAGAAGGACGAATCACTGGGAGAGCAAGGGAAAGCGCAAGCTTTTCGAGGGCGCGCGGAAAAGCCTTGGGCGGTGTTGGAGATGGCCGGCGGAGATCTGAGGATTTTCCCCCACGGCAGGGATTTTGCGCGCGCGAAAAGTAGTGGTTGCCGCGGACTGGCAGCCGGGGAGCCCACGAAGCGGCAACCAGCGTGTCTCAGCCCTACGAGCTAGTCGCGTCCGCGCTGGATGGTGCACCAGCGCCGTCTCCATCGAACTCCGCCGCCCACCACCGCCCCAGTGCCGGCGCCCGGGGACCCTTCGCGCCATCTCACGCCTCACTGCCTGCTGCGCCGCCCTCGCACCCGTCCAAATGGCCGCTTTCCGCGCATCGTAGCCGCCGCTGTCGCCGCCGCCGCCGCCCAGCACTCCTGCGCCGCGCCGCGAACATCTCCGCAGCACCTCCGATGCCTTCGTCTCGCGCGCTCTAGCACCACGCCGAATGCCCCGCGCGGAGTCGACTTGTCTCTCCCTCCGGACACCCTCCACCTGCGGACGACGTCGCGTCTCCCCGCTACGGCTCGTCCATCGATCATCGCGACTGCCGTTGGCATATAGCAGCCATGGACGCCGCGAACGGTCCCGCGAACGGCGCGAATGGAGCATGGCCCTCCAACAATGCCATGAATCTCCCCATGCGGCCCCGGCTGCCAACGGTCGACGATGCTCTCCAGTTCTCCCCTCTGAGCTCTATAATACCCTTCGATCCCGGTACGTCATTCCACCTTGGTCGCCCTGTCTGTCACCAAGCTGCGTGACGGGGCAGACCGCGCCTGCACCACGTGAACGACTCCGTGACCTACAGCACATCCAATTGCACCTACATTCAGACCCCTCTAACTGACCAACTTAACAGATATCGTACCTTTCCCCTCCACTTTTCCTCAAACGCCACCCACCATCTTCACACATCCGGAGGAGCGTCAGAGGGCGAGAAGGGGCCTGGAGTCACTCAATGCGGAGGCTTCGAACGCGCAGAGCACATCGTACCGTCTACAGCAGACGCTGCAACAGCTACAGAGTCTGTTGAGGCCGAAGGAGTTGACTGAATAGTACGTCAAGATCTTGTCCACACCTTATCGTTGGTCGCGCCTTAAACTCACCCGCCTTCAGCAAGTTCAAACGACCGAGTCAAGGACCTTCAGCGCAGAGCACTTCGTCCAACGGTACCCCACAAAAGGCACCCGCTCCTCGCCTCGGTGCCTTTTCGAACATGGTGCTAAACAGCACAAACCTCGCGTTCAGATGTTCGTATTCGAGTCACCAAATAAGCTAGCACTAGTCACTAACTACGCCTAGACCCTGCTCCCCCTTCGCCTTCTGCAAGGCCTAAAGCTCTACCGAAGCGCTATGATGGAGCGCAGTCACGGCAGCAGGGCCAAGTCTCCCGACGTACCTCGGCATCCACATCGCAGACTCAGACGCCTCGAGCAACGCCTCAAACTATCAAACACAATGACGCTTTGATTCCTCAGAAGACCCCACAAGCTACACCGCAAGTCCTTCAGCAAAATAAGTCTTCTGTTAATCAGAATGCAAAGATAGCGGTGGTTATCCCGGCTATGAGCTCACCACCAAAGCCCACACAGCCAAACGCCGAAGTCCTGCCCCAACCGAAAGTCGAGGTTAGGCCGCAGCCTATTGTGGAGATCAAGCAGCAACCCATTGTTGAAGTTCAAGTCAAGCCGCAGCCAAGCGTTAAAGCTCCAGCTCCCCAAGAGGGACAACAGGGTGTCCCTTCGGTGGTTATTCCCGCTTTGCCTCCGTCTTCACAAAAGGACGAATACCATGCATACCCCGATGTGGACGCGCGTGTCCTTGCCAGTGAGGATGGATTAACGAAGAAGCGCAAGCGGGAGGATGACAGTGCGGCACTCGCGTTGAGCTACGATCAGCGACAGAAAGCCGAAGCAGCGGTCCTTAATCTTGTGACGTTGATTTCCGATATCTTCGAGGCCGAGGATCAACTCCAACCAGACACTTCCGGCAACATCTCTTCTGAAGCTGCGAGATTCTTCGTCCCTAATCATGTTGGCGATAGCGAACTCCATGTCCTTGCGCCGTCGGTGCAATTTCGTCTGGACTCAGCACTTTACAAAGTCATCTCCGCCAAAGCCTTTGGTAACATTCCCGCGGACAGCCTTAGCCGCCTGCAAAAGATTTGTGACGGGCCAGTGAGCGGCGTTTCAAGCCTTTCTGTCACCCTTGGTGAAGATTGGTCTGAGGGAGATATCGAAGAATGGGTCGGTCGTCTCCACAAGGCAGAGCACGGCCTCCAGGCTGCGAGGATACTTCTCAGGACCATGACAGCAGGACGTGAGGAGAAGCAACTTTGCTCTGAAGACCTTCTTTCCAATATCCTTGATGCCTTGAAGCATGTCTTAGAGACGTGCATGATCCCGGTCATCGAGGCTCGCAACTCTGAGTCGGGCAGCACTTCGTTCAGAATACTGACTGCTCAGAGGAAACCGCTCACGTCGCTTCTACATATGGCTGGCAAGGTCCTCAGGTTACTATCGGAGATGATCGTCAAAGTCGATGTATCGGACAGTGCGGTTACGTCCGTTGAGTTCCTTTCGACCACCTTGATATTCGTGGAGAACGCTCCCAATGAGAAGGATTCTGTCCTCGGAATTCAGAAATGCGAAGCCATCCGGAGGATTGCCATGGATGTCCTGGCAAAAATCTTCGCGCGCTACCCCGACCAAAGGACATTTATTTTTGACGAGATTCTAACTTCCCTAGAGAAGCTGCCGGTAACTCGGCAAAGCGCAAGGCAGTTCAAGATGGCGGATGGCAAGCCTATTCAGCTGGTGTCTGCACTCCTGATGCGACTCATACAGACCAGTGCGACGCGGTCTATCAAGGATACGCACAAGGACGTACAGAGCCTGCGTTTGGACGATACTATGGATGACGACGATAACGTGTCTCAAACTGGTCCTCGATCTCCGGTCGAGCAATCGGGAATTATTGACATGAATGATGCTACCCGAATGGACCGCGATGAACTCATCCAGGAATTGTCTAGCGTTATGAAACCTCTCTTCGAGGACGCACAGAATAACACTCGGTATCTTGTCAACTTCATGGTCCAAAGAGCAATGACAGCCACGAAGACAGGAGATCAGCCCTACCGCAACCTTTTGGACATCTTCACTGAAGATTTCTTAAATGTCCTGGGATCTCCCGATTGGCCTGCCGCTGAGCTGCTTTTGCGAGCGTTGTTATCAAACATGATTGGCCTTGCGGAGAATGACAAGAGTGCAGCACCGGCAAAGAATATGGCCCTGGACTTGATGGGCTTGATGGGTTCGGGTATCTTGGATTTACAGCTCCATGTGAAGGGCGCTATTAGGAGCATCAATATCTCAGAGTCGGACTTGTCGCGGAAGCTCGTTCACACGGCTGAGGACATGATTGACGAAAGATTTGAAGATATTGATGCTCTGGAGTTTGATGGACCATATCGCGTTGTTCTGGAGTACCTGCGGGCACGCGACTTGAATGATCCTCAGCTGCAGAGCGCTCAAGGTTACCATCTGACCCAGTGGGCGAAAGAAGTACATTCCTTCCTGGACAAAGACGATGACGAGAACATGCGAGGAACCCTGGCCATCCAACTGAGGAACATGATCCTGGACCCAAAGTGGCTAGAGCAAGAGTTCGATTTTGAGAACGTCATTACTTCTCAGGGCCAACTCGCTGGTTCTATCGTCGCTCTTCGGCTTCCTTTCTGCAAGGCGTTCAAGCGAATGTTTGCCATCCTGCTCAGTGCTATGACGAGCGACCAGGCAACGGTCAAGAGCAGAAGCTTGAAGAGTGTGGTCCAGCTTCTGGAGAAAGATCCGTCGATCCTCAAGAACGGCGCCTACATCATCAACCAGATTCTGCGTTGCGCACAAGATCAATCCCCACTTGTAAGAGATTCGGCCCTTGGTCTCCTTGGAAAGTGCCTTCAGTTCAAGCCTTCTCTTGAAAACGACGTTTGCGAAAGGATTATTGCTCGAACACAGGATACTGCAACTGGTGTGCGTAAGCGCGCCATGAAGCTTCTCAAGGAAATTTATCTCAGGAATGACTCGAAAGACATCAAGACAGCCATTGCTGAAGCGCTTTTACAGCGTGTCCGAGATATGGACGAAAGCGTTGCTGAGCTCGCAAGAACGACTTTCGAAGAGATTTGGTTTGCACCCTATTACGAGACCAGCAAGATGGAACGAGCGCAGTCCAAGCTTCATCTCCAGAACCAGGTCACCCTCCTCATCAAGACAGTCCAGCGCGGCGAGAGCGTTTTGTCGGTGCTCGACGTCCTCCTTGAGACTGTTCTGTCGACTTATTCAAAGAATAACGTGGCTAATTACAACGTCTGCAAGAACATGGTCGCTCTCCTGTTCGACGGCGTCATTGACAGCTCGGACCTTCCGGACAGCCCATCGCAACAACATATCCTGCAGACTTTAACCGTGTTTGCGAAGGCGAATCCAAAGTTATTCAGTGGGGATCAGTTGCAGCTCCTCCAGCCTTATGTTCAGAACCTTTCGAACACTGACGATTTACTGATTTATCGTTCAGTCATCGTCATTTTCCGCCACACACTCCCGTCCCTTTCTTCGCTTCAGAACACTTTCCTGAAGGCCGTTCAGGACGCTTTACTGTCCAGCGTCTCGAAGCTAGGCAAGATGGAGTTGAATGAGGTTGCTCAGTGCCTCTGGATCATCGACGGTGTCCTGAAGAATACGGAACGATTGGTCCGTTTGACAATCTCCGTGATCAACGGTGTATATGCCAGCAAAGACACTAAATTTAGCGAGGACAATCCGCAGGCCGCGCAAGCTCAGAACAGGGTCAAGCGATACATGATGATCGCTGGGTACTTTGGAAAGAGCTGCGACTTTGACTCGCATGCAGCTGCGTTCAGGGAAAAGTTTTCCTGGTGGAAAGGCAGTTCTGTCGCCGGCCTCATAGTCGATGTGCTTTGTCCTTTCACCCGTCAGAAGCTGCCGCACCCCTTGAGAGAAATGGCTTTCGAGAGTATCGGGATGATCTGCCAAGCTTGGCCGATTCAATTCCTACGAACGGACGTTACGACCGCTTTCGAGCTCGTCTTTCACAACCGCGACACTAAGCTGGAGCAGATCGTCTTGTCTGCGTTCAAGTCCTTCTTCGCCAAGCAAGAGATGAAGTCAGAGTCTGGTGCCCAGATCAAGGTGGGTCAGGGTGCTGCTCGAGGCTCTGAGCGGCTTGAAGTCTCTTTGGTTGCCAGCGATGACGACGGTGCATGCAGTGGTATTGCTCAACGCTTCCTGCAGCATATCGTCCGCATAGCACTGGAGCCGAATGAAGAGCTCGCCATGATAGCTACTCAAGTGATTGCCAGCATCAACCGTCAAGGATTGGTACATCCAAAGGAATGCGGACCAGCGCTGGTTGCTCTTGAAACCTCCGCGAACCAGTTCATCGCCAATATCGCCTTCCAGGAACACAGGACGTTGCACCAGAAGCATGAAAGCATGTTTGAGAAGGAGTATATGAAAGCGGTCCAGCAGGCCTTCACATACCAGCAGGAGATCTTCAATGACACGCACGGAGCAACTACCCAGCCATTTGCTCCTAAACTTCGGTCACTGTTCGAAGTACTCAAGACAGGCAATGGTAAGGTTCGCAAGAAGTTCTTACTCAACTTATCCTTGAAGACCGACTTCGACTTCGCCAAGCTCGATACGTCCGGAGACCCTCCGTCTCAACTATTATTTGCACGCTTCTGCTTGGAGAACTTGGCCCTGTTCGACTATGTTCGGGTTGACGAGCTGCTTGCTCTCATCTCGAACATGGAGAAGATTGTGTCGAACACCGGTACTCCTGTTGCGCACGCTATCGAGCTCGAGGTGCTTAAGGTCCGTCTAGATGAGCCTGCTGCTGCTCTCGCGCCTGCACCCTCGATCGAAACATTCGATCCTCTGGTACAGCAGCCTCTGCAACAATTCCCGGAGCAGCTCCCACACCAGCTGCAACCGCAACCGCAGCCGTTCCTCAACGGCGAGATGATGAGCACGTCTTTGGACGTTACTCCCGAACGTCTCAAGCATCTTACGGTTGCATCCATCATCTTGAACATGATCTGGGAAACACGCACGTATCTCCGTCGCCTTTGGGGTCTCCACAAGCAGCGCGAAGGCAAGAGCAGCACCAAACCCACCATCAAGGACCTCAACAAAGCCCCTACCCGTCAACCATTCGTCATGCCCGACAAGTACTGGGACAAGCTGCTCGCGCTCATGGATTCCCTTTCCAGCACGGACACTATGGTTACTCAGTGCAAAGCATTCGCCGAACTGTTGTCGATCGATAACGAGCTCAAGATCGCGTCGGAAGATGATGAGGAGGCCGAGCTGGTAGCCAAGGCAGCAGGCTACGAGACTCCGGATGACGACGAAGAGAGTCAAGGCGGCAGCCAGCCACCCAGTGGTGCCGGACAGCGTAGCCGCAAGCGGAAGGGCTCCGTTTCTGCGTCGGGTACGCCCAAGAAGCGTAAGGGTCCGGGTAGGCCGTTAGGCAAGCCGAAGGGCGCTAAGGGTAGAAGGGGCTCTAGAGGCTCGAGCGGTAGTCGGGAGGAAGAAGTTGCGATTTGGGATTGAGTGGAGGAGTAGTCAAAGGGGAGGCTTAGTGAGTTGGTTGCGGTTTCTCTTTGCTTTTTGTTTTGCTACTGCATCATGGCTGGAGGAAAAACCAGTCTTGGCACACCGATCGCGATTGCGGAGGTGGCGGCTTGCATTGCATGCATGCATTTACTTGGTCTGGCGTCCATGCCTTTTTCTTTTGCATGGTTACGATGGTAGTTCTATCGGTGCATGCATGGAATTTTCGACACGGTATAGTATGGCTTTCTACTTTTCATTTTTGCTTTGAAGATTTTTCCCTCTCAAAAAAATGAGCATAGCGAGCGAGAAGGGGAGTGGACATGACAGGATTCGCCCATGCTTTGCATGGCTTGATATACCCCGTTCAAAGATATCTTTAGGTTCTGGGCCTCTTTGCTGTAGGTTTGGTTTAATGCTAGAGCAAATATATTTACGTTCTCGGGAAGGATGGTTGTGCTTTGGTACGTTTCTCTTTTCTCGCAACGTAACGCTCTTGCGTTCGCCTTTTCAGAGCATGTTATCTTCTTTGGAGGCGGGCGATGTAAGTGCTTTTCGAGCGCTGTGACCTGGGTATTGCAATCTTACAATGTCCAGAGCACATAGAGCACCAGCTTCGACGGAATGAACGGGGTAGCTCGGCATACTATTATGATCAAGTAAAATGAAAGGAGGAATGCGAAGGCAGAGGGTCGCTCATTTCTTCTCAGATCGTCAATTGAGGCTGCTATCTGGGCTGTCTCTCCAAGCTCCAACCAGGAGGGGCTCCTGACGGAAGGAGTAGTGATCAATGACGTGAGGAGCGCAGACCGGGCTCTCGTACCTATTCCGTCTGACAGCTATAGGTTTGACGGCAACGCATATCAGCCGTTATATTGCAGGTGCACAGCATCCCAGGTCCCACAGGCCATGCGGGAGCCACATGTGGAGAAGGTGCATCGGATGGCGGGGTCGCGATAAAATAATTCGCCGCGCTCATTCCACGACAAGGCTAAACGCCGAGCTCAACCCTGGTTTTTGACTCTCGCCAACTGCTTTAGAGAAGCAGCCGGGATGCTGATAAGTCGTGCAGCGCCCCTGTCGGCTTGGCATGCCAGGTACCACAAACCTAATGCTCCGAAGCGTCCGTGATCGGCCCCTCGCCGTCTTGCGTTTTTACCCACGGAGTCATTGGCAAAGCTTGAGTAGGTTTTATCATGTCACAGGCATAATTCAGGCTGCAGATCAAGGACCGTGGTGGCGTCACGGTCACCGGACCCTCCGGAATCGTACGCCCAATCTCTTTATAAGTTTGATGTTTCTCGCAAGAGCAGACTCCAGAGAAGGTTTTCTTGTCCTCATATGCTATCGTCGCTGCAGCTGGTCAGTCAAACAGCTCGTCAGCAGTCCTTCCTTTGCTCTAAGCATGCGCTTTAACGCTCTTTTCAAGCTTGCTGCCCCGGCAGCATACCTTCACTCCACCATAGTGTCTGCTGCCGACGCGCCTCTGTCTTTCCTCGCAGCAAGACAGGAAGATGTAGTTCCAACGCAGGAGGAGAACGAGCGCGCAGTAGCGATCAAAGATGCTTTCGTTACTGCTTGGGAGGGTTACTACACCGTCGCTTTCCCGAATGACGAGCTGCGCCCTGTAAACAATTCATTCCAGAATTCTTTGTATGTCGGCAAGCTTCCGCTCAAGAATTGTTTCATTAACCTGGCTGCTTAGCAACAAGTGGGGCGTGACAGTAGTCGACGCCCTTAGCACTGCCAGCGTCATGGGCCTTGGAGACATTGTAAACAGGTCTCTCGAGTTTATCCCCACGATTGACTACACTCGGGACGCAACGGACGAGCTTTGCAGTTTGTTTGAGACAAACGTCCGTGGAAGATTTTTCAGAGCTTTCTGGACAATGGTTAACCCATTTCTCTAGATCCGCCATCTTGCAGGTCTGCTCTCTAGCCACGACCTCCTTACCGGACCTCTGGCTCATCTGGCTAAGAATGTACGTGCTCCAAGAAAAGCGACCATATGGCCAGTTTGAAGCACTCGCTGACTCTGCGCCGTCCACAGCAAACCCAAGTCGCCGCGCTCCTGCAGCAAGCCCAAACCCTCGCTGATACCATCAAATTCGGCTTCGACACACCCACCGGCATCCCGTCCAACAACCTGTACATCAACAACCGCACCACCGACAATTCGACAGACAACAACATCGCGCAAGTTGGTACGCTGGTGCTCGAGTGGACCCGCCTGTCCGACCTTACCGGCGACCCGGCCTACGGAGAGCTGGCCCAGAAAGGCGAGTCGTATTTGCTAAACCCGCAGCCCGCGCTGGGCGAGCCATATCCGGGGCTGATTGGTATTGAGATTAATATCACGACGGGGAGATTCACCAGTGGGCTGGGTGGATGGGTTGGAGGTGTGGATAGCTTTTATGAGTATTTGATGAAGATGTATGTGTATGATCCGACGAGGTTCGAGTACTACAAGGATCGGTGAGTTTGGACAACCCATAAGCCCCCCTTTAGCTTTTGGAGGGACCGGGAAGATAGGGAAATCTTTGCTGAGATCCTTCCAACAGCTGGGTCACTGCGGTCGAGTCCAGCATCGAGTACCTAGAATCGCACCCGAATACGCGGCCCGATCTGACTTTCCTGGCCCTGCACAACGACACTCGCATTGTCGGATACAGCCAGCACCTAGCGTGCTTCGATGGCGGGAACTTCATCCTCGGTGGGCTAGTCCTGCAGGAGCAGCGATACGTTGACTTCGGGTTGCGACTGGTCGACAGCTGCGAGGCAACCTACAACGAAACTCTGTAAGTGCACTCACTCCCTTACCATTCTTCGCCCTGTTCACCTCCCCTTGCATCTCCCCAGTGGATCAGTATCAGATAGCTACCTCTCTTAGCTGACCTACCACGCAGTACTGGTCTCGGCCCCGAAATCTTCCGCTGGGACCCAGTCGGCTCCAACCAATCCACCGTCCCCGCCAACCAAACCGCTTTCTACCGCCGCGCCGGCTTCTACATCACCGACAGCACGTACGGCCTGCGCCCAGAGGCCCTCGAGTCCTTCTACCACGCCTACCGCGCCACCGGCGACAAGAAGTACCAGGACTACATCTGGTACGCCTTCCAGTCGCTGATGCAGCACTGCCGCGTGGGCTCCGGCTTCAGCGTCATCGACGATGTGAATGCGCCTGGTGGTGGCGGGTTCGCGAACAGTATGCCGAGCTTTTTCCTGGCGGAGACGCTGAAGTATGCGTTTTTGGCGCATGCGCCGCAGGTGCCGGTGCAGGTTAGTGGGCAGGAGACGGCGGAGGCGCAGAGGTGGGTTTTCAACACTGAGGCGCATCCGATGATGGTGGTTCGGAATGGAAGCAGCAGCGGCGGCGGCGGCGGCGGTGATGCGTCATAGATGACCGTGCCCGAGGTGGATGGTCCGGCCTGTTTGAGCAGTTCTGTGCTGGGCGCGCGCTCTTTCTCTCTTTGCAGCGGCGTGCGTTAAACCTTTTCTCTTCGTTTTGCTTGCCCCTAGAATGAGCAGTATTCTGTTCCTGTACGTTTTCCCATCTGGCAATATGATGGGCAAGTTGAGGGAAAGGCCCCGCAGCGAAGTGCAAAAAAGGGGCGAAGACGTCGCGGATATCAACGTGCGATTGTCTTTCCTACAGAGCGACTGGAAAGACTTCAGCCACTAGGATTGAGTCTCGGTAATAACTAGCCGGACCCAAGATCTGTCAATCCGATCATCCATGGTTTTGGGTGCATTGGTATTCTCCGTTGCGGCTCCGCCTCGATCCTTTGGCTGGGACCTGCGGCTGGACCCGCATCACGGCGACGTCAATTCAAACCTTAAACTGAGCGAAGCCAATTCAATATTTCTTTTTAGGAAACATAGAAACATGGCGGGTCCCACGGCTAGCATGGTAAATTGAAGTCCCCCTCCGCGGGCTGTGGTTAATGCGGGTATGAATGGTTGCATATGCAATGCATACTTGGAGAGAGCAGCTGTGGAGGCGGCGGGACGTGATAAAGGCACATCCGTCTAATTCGTCTGTTAAACATCAGCAAATAGCGCCACGATCGAGACAGCGTCGCGAGGTATGTACAACAATCTCCTCAAGTGAGACCGCAGATGCCGTCCCCAACGAGTAAGTTCCAATCAGGAAAGAAACTCACCTCCTGCGCTCACGCCATTCTTCCCTCCCAGCGCCGTCGAGCACCATCACTTCGACAAACAAGGCGCCGCTACACTCGCCCTCATGGGCGGCGCTGCAGCCTGGCAAGGGCGGGTGGGTTGAGACGCAGGATTTTGATCAGGTGTGGTTTGATGTGGAGGAGCGGTGGTGTTCGGATGGGTGGGCGTGATTGGTGGCGCTGCGGGAGGCTGCGGAGCGGAGGGATATGGTTTTGGAGCGTGTAAGTAACGCGGCGAGGAGGATGAGGGAGGTGCGGCTGGTGGTCATGTGGATGGTGTGGTTTGTGTTGCTATTCAGTGAGTGGGATAGGCATCCTGAGGCGGATAAGTCGGCGAGGTTTGCGAGGAGGCCGTTGAGGCTTTCGCTGCAGGGGATGTTGGAGAGAATGTTGAGGGAGGACGGGGCGGATGGGGTGGAATTGCGGAGTTGAGGGCAGGCATACTGGAAGATGGGGTGTGGAAAAATGGCGTGCATAGGGTTCTGCCGGCAATCTGGGGCCGGAAACCGTGATGGAAAATAAAAGAGATGCATTTGGTGAGTTGATGACCTTCAAGACACTCTACGTATCGTGGCTCCAGGTGGACACAGCCCATAACAGCTTAAACTGACTTGAGATTTGCTTATTCAAGCCCATCCGCGTCTCGTCAAGGAGCGCACAGGATGGAAATAACGTACCCAAGTGCGAGCGGACTATTCCATATGAAGTAATGTCAAGTTGATTTAGCGAGAGTGACAGATCTGCGGATCAGCGACGATGATGAAGATTAGTGGAGTTTGATACATTAGCGATCCGTGGGGCTAGCGCGCGCTTATGCGCAAATGTTCGTCATTCGCATGCTCTGGAAAAGGAAGGTCGATAGAATCAAAGCTGGGTTGGATGAATCCTCACGGTTGAGTCTCGGCTTCGCGAAGGTGATGGCGCCTCGATCATGGACAGCTCCATACCACACTAAGGAGGATCAAGTAAAGTGTCTTGGAACCTAACCAGGAAGCGCTAAGAGTTGCGAGGCTTGTTATTTTCTTGTGGGCTTACTGAGTAGTTCCGGTCACGTTGTGTTGAAAAACCGAAAAACCGTATTTGGAAAAGCGCGGCTTGCTAGCGGTGTGGGTGTTGAGCGCAACAGAGCTATCGATTCAGGATTCCTGCAAGCCAGCAGGAGCTGCAGGAGCGATCTCTCGTGGGAATCCTGAAGATTGGGACGAATCGGCGCAGGTTGACGCGCTCTGGCGCGTGCGTGACGCGACCTTAACGCGCTCCAACGCGCTTCGACGCGCGCTCGCTTGCGCGCGACAGATGACGTGATGGTCATTCAGCCCAAGGTGGGGACCAGCCCAGACGCTGCAGACGCAACTTGGAAGCGGCCGCAGAGGTGGCTGGTTCGCAAAAAGTCGAAGGCTGGGAGGGTGACGTTGGGGGTACGCTCCTGTTTGCTTCAAAGTCGTGTCACAGGCCACGGCAGAACACGAGAGTTGCACAGCGCATGCAGGAACAGGCATTGCGAAACGTGCGAACAAGGCTTTCCTTGCTGCCACTGGCTGCAGGTCAGCACGCAAGCGAGCACTCCCACGCAGCTGCCATGGTCGCAGGTGCGGCCGCAGGTATTGAATGGTTACACGTACGACTGCGAACATTAATTATAGACTCGCTAAACCTACGGTCTTCTGGATGCCTTGAACTTTTCGTGCCACTTCCGCGGGCCTTTAGAAGCTGTGGCGGTGCTTGCGGAAGTTGACGGCACAGACGACGCGCCCTTAGGTGCAATCGTGTGGTCTGAAGGCAGAGTGTAGTCGCCCTGTTGACACCGATGAGCATTGCGACTTCGCTTTGTTTGGCGTGAGTGACATACTTGAATGGCCTCCAGCACAGCATCCGCCCTCCATGCCTCGGGCAGCGCGTCTCTCCATAGATCCAGAAATTCGGCCGTCGGCCTGGCAGTTCTGTAATGCGAGTCGATTGCGGCGAGTAAGTTGCGGCCTACCCAGGGCACGCACTTTGCACGATCGACAGCAGCCCCTGGAACACGTCAGTCCTGGAGTCTGCGCACTGGCGGTGAGATGCGCTCCACTCACAGTCGTCTCCGGCAAATTGGTCGTCCGGCAATAGGCGATGGAATATAGCCTGGACCAGCTCGGGCCACAAGCCCTCATCGTCTTTCAGGGTGTTCGCGAGGTCCTGTATCTTGAATTGAGCGCCCAGGTCGACGCCTTCAGCAACCGCAGTCGTGGAAATGGACCTCCAGTACATCCAGAGGGCCGGCAGGGTCGGAAGGACGGGATGACCTTCGAATTCGAAGGCGCATATGTCAACCCATGCTTGCTCACATTCTGCGTCAGAGAAAGGAATGTCGGCGAATAACTCTTGTTTGCTCTTCTGAAGGATCTCGCCACTGAAGTCTGCGGTGGTCTCGCCCTCCCAGCGCTCAGAGTGCCAGATCCTGGTAATAGCTTCTCTGAGTGCTGACGCAGGGGGCTCGCTCACGGGCTGCAGCTCCAGCAAGGCGCCGCACTTGGCGATTGCAGAGATGCCGGGGGCCGGGAGATCGTCAGACGTCGCGCTGAGGGGTGTGGGCTGAGTCAAGAGAACAGAATTGGACGTGTGGACCTGGCGAAGATGATAGGTCTTGCCGGGCGTACAGAGCACGGCGGACGACTGCTTCTGCTGCGCCAGCGCGCTCGGGGTCGCGGGCGCAGGCTTGGATTTGATCGACAGCCTACCCGAGCAGGTCAGAGGGCGCGTCCGTCTCCGGCCGTGGGCGCAGCGCACTCACACGGGGGGGTTCTGCGACGACAGCAGCTCCAGCAGAGGCTCGGGGAGCTCCAGCAGGCGGAAGCTCTGCTGGTCGTGGGCGAGCGCCACCGGCACGCCGGGCTGGTCCTGGGTGGGCATGGTTGCGGGAAACGCTCCGGCTGAGGCGGCGAGCGGAGTGCTTCTTTAGGGCGCTGTGCTGGAGTCGCACCCGACGCGTCGCGTAGCGCGATCTGCCGCGGCGGCGCCACAGTGGCAGCGCGCGCGCCAAGGCTGTCGCCGGGGTGTCCCTGCTCGCAGCGTGCCGCACCAGCTGGGGTCCCTCTGGTGCGTCCGCCGACAGGACAGTGCTCCCAGCCAGCCACGCCGCTTCGCGCGCCCAGGGCTGCTCTACTATCGGCGTCGCAGCTCTTGTTTACTGCCTCCCTCCCCCACCCCTCGCTGCGCCCTCCGCGCCCTCCTATGGACCTCGCACCGCCCACCCCCGCGCGGTCTCTCTGACGGTCGCCGACACCCAAACACCTGCAATTGGCGCCCGACATGGTGCTCATCAGCCCGCCGCCGCCGGCCCTGTCGCCCGACCTGCTCGAGCCCTTCTACACCACCGACGAGCTGCTCGCGAACGCCCCGGTCCTGGTGTTTTACGGCGCAACCTCTGCCTCCACCGCCAGCTCCACCGCCAACCGCAGCCAGGTCCACATCTACACGCCCGCCGGCCTGCAGTCGTATCCGCGCCTGACTATTTCGCCGAGCTCGCCCCTCTATGCTGCCGTCGAGTGCCTTGCGCGCGAGGACCAGGGCGATGAAGTTTGTCGCGCCTTAGCCTTTAGTCTCTACAAGTACTTCCTGGAGCTGTCGCCAATCGCAAAGTCAACATGGCAGAGCCAGTCCAACTCGCTCGGGAGGCTCCCTTCGGCTCCGCCTCTCTTCAGCGACGCGCACGCAGCAATATTAGCGAGTCGCATGGCCAAAGTCGAGAACGCTGCGGAGGTGGTGCAGGATGTCCGGCAAGCGCTCGCGGAGCAGGCCGTCTCATGGTTGGATGTCGACGTCGTGCTTCCGCCCGGATCGGTCAAAGAGCTGGACAGCAATCTGCGGGAGTCCATCCTCCCAGAAGAGACGGGAGAGGATCTTGTACTGAATGCGCGCTACGGCGACTATGCGCCGCTTGTCAAGCTGTTTGGAGAGCCGACATTCCTTCCCACATCCAGGCTCCGCCGCGCGCCCTCCAAGCCAACAGGACTTAGCCGCTCCTCACAGTTCTCCCGACAGCAGAAGGAGAACTTGCGGCGCGAGCTGTGCGAATTCATCGATACCGAGGAGAGCTATGTTGGCAAGATCTACGATCTGCTCCACAGTGTCGCCGAGGACTTCCGCCAAAAGGCACGCAACAAGAGCCCGGCGAGCTCGAGTCCAAGTGAGGAGGCGCTGCAAGGGCTCTTTCCCCCGAGTCTTGACGCGATTCTTACTATCAACACCGCCTTCCTGGAGGATATCCGTAAGATAATAGAAGAGACGGAAAACGATGCCATTCAGGACATTGAGTCGGTCACGGGTGAATCCTTCATTCCGAGCAAGCCTGAGGACGCTCAAAGAGACGTTACCGGCACACTTGCTTTTGCCAGATGTCTTCTCGAGTGGTTTCCAAAGTTCTCAGACTGCTACACGGACTACATTCAGGCGCACGCCGAATTTGGTCAATACCTGAAGATCTTCCTCAGAGAGACTGGTTCTAGCTTCTCGAAGCGCGTGCAGGAAACTGGCGAGCAGAGGCTGATGTCCATGCTCATTGAGCCCGTGCAACGCCTTCCCCGGTACAACCTTTACATTGACAACATCGTAAAACAGCTTCCTGCTCGCCATCCCGCCCTCAGGCCGCTTCTCAAGGCCCGCGACGTTGTTTCCGAAATATGTTCTCGAGATTCACCGTCATCGCAACTATCCAAGGTCATTGAACGACTGCAACACTTGATCCCATCGTGGCCGCAAGCTTTCCGCCCGGAAGGCCGTCTTGTAACTGCTATGGATGTTGTGGAGCTGGCCCCGCCGTACCGCAAGGATGTCAAAGCGAGAGGTGCCAGTCCTGGCATTCTGCTCATGTTTGCCGATGAGCTTGTGCTTCTGATCAAGTCAGGACACAAAACCATGTCGGCAAGGGGTCTCCTTGCAGAGATCGACAACCCTAGTGTGCCTCTGGATGAAACCCCTCAAATCGCTACTCAACTCATATTCCTGCAACACATGAAGCTCAGCAATATCTGGTTTAGTGAAGTCGATGATGGTGCACTGCTTCAATTGTATCACTCCGATGGATCGTCCCAGCCGCCGACCACCTTACACTCACTCAATGCATCGTCCCTTTGCATGTTCTACCTTACCGGGTCGTACGAGTTCAAAGCCTCGAGATGGCTCGAAGAGACTGTCAAGGCGAAAGTTGAATGTCGGTTTCCGGAAGCTGAGCGCGAAAGCCATAAGTGGGATGTGAGGTGCTTGCCTGGAGACCTGAACCTTTTCTCGGCTATTTTCGAGGAGGGCGAGGGCCAATTTACTGAGGGCCGCCGTGAACCTGCTCGAGTACGTGTGGTCATGGACCCCGAAAGGGGTTCCAAGAAACTCGAAGTTGGCGAGAACGGTGTAGAGTTGATCGCATCTGTCACTGCAAAGGCGGACGGACTGTACCGGTTGGAGATCAAGGCTATGAACGGTTTTGCTTCTCACGACCAGGTGACTGTGGCAGAACTTCTGCCGGTGTTTACCAAGCGAGGTGAGTCAGGCTGTTTGAGAACGCACTTTTGTTTAACCCCACATTCTTCACGACAGGCCTCTGGGAGATGAGCTGACAATGTTTAGTGAGCAATTACTTGCAAACACGCGACCGTATTCAGAATCCTGCCATGACCTCGATATTCCTGCTGCGAAACCAACAAATCTTGCAGTCGCTGAAGATTCGCACGGAAGGTACCCAGGAAGAGGTTGTTCTTGAACGTGCAGCATCAGGTCGTAGATCTCCAGTAAAGGTGTTATCGAAGGTCCTCGGAGGCAGTATGAGAGAAAAGGACACAACGCGCAAATTACAACGCCCTCCGCCCACCCTTGGGGAAATCCCCAGATTTGCCCCCAATGGTCCCTACAAATCATCTAGCCGACCTTCGTCTAGGGATGATTTAGGGAGCAGCAAAGCAGCAAGCAGGTCCTCGCTCGCTTTAGAGGAGTGCGCGAATGATCCTCTTGCGAAGATCGAAGAAACTCTGGCGTGCTATGTGCTCTCGTTGCACGCGAGGAAGGGTAACGTCGTGGGTCGGGTCGTCCGTAACAGGGCGAACGCCGATGAACTCGCAGTCAACGAGCTCTACAACTCGCTCTTGGAAGAACCCACGAACGTTGAGCTTGCTTCCCAACAGCCTGTCGATGTGCTCTTCAGGTCATTTGAGAAGTTTCTGCAAGTCGCTTGGAGAGAGAAGATGGGACTCGTCGTACCGGTCGATGTTTTGAGCTCTCTGCAGTCACATCCCGACGCATATCCGGGCGACTTCGAGGAGCACTTCAGGAAGAAGATTGGCGAGCTGCAACCTCAGAACCAGCGTGCACTTCGTGCATCGATGAAACTTCTAGCAGATCTGCTTGGAGGGACAGGGAACGATGGAGACCGCGGCATGATTACTGCTGCATTTGCCGAGGTTCTGGTTCCGGATGGCAATTCTCACGACTTCATCTCCCTTCTGGACCGGTTCGTCGAGGACGTCGACACTCTCTTCGGTAGACCTGGGTCCAGCGGAAGCCTGACTCCGAGCCAGAGCTCCATGGGGTCACGATACGGCTCTAAGAATGCGGGCTCGAGCTCGAATACGTCGTCTTTGAAGAAGCGCTTTGGCTTGAAAGGCTTCAGTGGGTTGAGCAGAGAGAGCAGCAAGTCCGATCTTGAATCGAAGGTCAGCCAGGTGTGGCGGACGTTGAGCAAGAGTGGTCGCAATGCGGATGGACAGGCGTCCAGCATGTCCAAAGCCACACCTCTGATAAGGTCACAATCCACAGATCAAGATGTCCGCTTGTCGCCGAAACGCCCAGGGTCTCGTGACCGGCCAACGGTCCTCGGAGCCTTTTCATTCGAAGAAGGGTCGCCATCTCGTACTTTAGCTACGATTGGAGAAGACCGGGAGACTCCACGGAGGAAGCGTCGTAGCTCCCTCGGAGATCTTCGCGAGCTTCAGGCTCAACAGGCTCAACAGCAGGACCTCCAGTCATGGTCACCCCAGACACCACGCCGTATTCCCCAACCGACCACCAACTCCAAGGCTTCCCCCAGTACGCCCTCCCCGCCCAAAGCTTCCCCGCCCAAAGCTTCCGGCATACCAAATCCTGCGCGTTTGAGTTCCCCCATCCGAAAGGAGGGATCTCCTGCTCCCGCGCTCAGTAGCATTCCTCGCCCTCGCACTGCTGGTGGCAGTGACAAGCCTAAGGCTGAGTCTCCTGCACCTCTACCTGTCGAATCCTCACCTAGAAAAGCGCGCAGCAAGACCATGTCAGAAAATGTCCCTCCCACTGGTGGCAAGAGTGGATCCTCCATCCCGACTTTTCATCGTCCAACCCAGAGTGCTAGCACTATCAGCACTGTTCCACTTGCAGAGCGGCCTTCTTCAGGCAACCGCCCGAAGACGGCAGGTAACCCGCCTCCAGACGACCTTAGCAAACCTGCTGGCTTGGGTGCGCCCATAACCTTCTCCCCAACCAGGAAATTGCGCATGCAATCACCCCAGAAGCTCCGCGAACGCCTGCAGAAGGAGCAGAACGCAATCCAAGGGGCTGAACACACGCTGCAATCCGAGCTCTCGAAGATCGGCGACGAGATCACCCACCTGCCGAACGGCAGCTGCGTGGTTTCGCCATTGCGCCCAACGACTTCGCGAATCCAGACCGAACCGCAAACCCCCGGCCGCACAGGGACTCCGGGCCGCCTCCGCCCGACCACGCCGAAGGCGAACTCAAGCGACGGTTTCAGCGCCATCGCCACCATCGGCCGCAACGGTTCGCCCACCGCAGCCCTAGCCGCACGCGTCGCATCACTCGAATCGCGCATCCCGACGCTCCTATCGTCCCTACAGGAGCGCACCGCAGCGATCGCCACAGACGTAGCCTCCTCGCTCCAGGTCTCCGAGGCTCGCGCCAAGAAGCTGGACGAGCTGTACCGCGAGGCCAACGCGGAGAACGAGGCCCTGTACGCGCGCTTCAACGACGAGCTGGCGCGGGTGCTGCGCGGTGTCAAGGCTGGCGATGGTATCGATGAGATGCGGCGTAAGCTGCGCGAGCAGCAAGAGGAGTGCGAGCGTCTCAGGAAGGAGAATTGGAGGTTGAAGAGGGAGAACTTGGGATTGAGGGCGCAGTTGAAGGACGGTTAAGCGGTGAGCTTGCCGCTTCCTTTGCCTGCCGCTTCCTTTGCCTGCCTTCTTTTTCGCCTCGTCGTGTGTGCGCTTTTTCCCTTCACGCGCGTTTGTGCTTCGATCAAGCCATGCTCGCAGGCCGCTGCGTGGTGTGATGGGTAGCCTGTCTGCTGGCCTCCCTCTTTCCCCTTTCCTCCTGCTTTCCTTTTCTTTTCAGCTTTTTGGACTGGCTTTCTTTTTTTTTTGAAGCGCTGCACAGTATATGATACCTTAACTTTTATTCTCTTCTCTTCTTCTTGGTGCGCGATCACCGAGCACCCCCTTTACCCAAATCCTTTCTGTCTTCTTTCTTCTCCTCGTCCAGTAGGGAGCAACGGGAGCGTCAAGGCGTCAGTCAATAATAAGCGTAGATCGGCGATCATGTTCAGCGACGGCGGCAAGGGGGGGAGTCTTCCACAAAAAATGTCATGTTAATGCCTTTCTGCCTTTTTCTCATCCTCACCCTTTCCCGGTTTTTTTTTTTTGCGAAAGAAAAATGGGAACCCGGGGTTTTCAAAGGGATGGAGTATTGGTAGGATTCCCTTTTTTAGGTATGGCAAGGCTATGCTTGGGTGGTGGTGGTGGCGGCGGTCTGTATTTGGAGTGCAAGGATTAGCGTGGCGCGAGTGTATCATAAGGCGTAGCGACAGCGGAAAGTAGCAGTAGACATGGGGTTTTCTATTTGGAATGGGATCAAGTGCGTGTTTTGATTAGAATTCTCCGAGGGGGAAAACCAGCCTGTGAATGCGTGAGGTATGTCTGAGTATGCGTTCGGCTGTATTGCTAAACTACAGGCAACGCCCGACTTGACCATTACCTCATCCTCTCCACAGTGAATTGAATGGACTCAAAGCATTCAACTGGATGCCGATCCCCTTCAGTTTCTGGGCACCAATGTCATTACAAGTGAAGGGCCCGATAATTACACTACTTCGAATCATGATCGTATTATCACGTTTATCTTTTTTACTTTCCACCGGCGCCATGCTCTAACTATCCACTCATCTTACATGTGCCCCCTCCCTTTTCCATCTGCCCTCTCAACAACCGACTAGTGACCATGTCCGTCATCCTCCTCGCCCCTCTGCTCAGGGTCGAGCTTGATCAGGGTGTCGATACGCATGATGGCAATGCAGGCCTCGACGGCCGACTTGAGCTGCTTGACCTTGCTCATGCTGGGCTCGAGCACGCCCTGCTTGATTTGGTCGACCAGCCTGCCGCGGGTGAGGTCGAGACCGTAGTTCTTGTAGTCCTTCTTCTTGGCGGCGTCCTTCTCGGCCGCCGTTGACGCGTTCGGGTCGTTGGTGGTGCGCTGGGCCACGGCGTGCCGGCTGCGCAGCTGCGCGACGAGCTCGCTGCTGTCCTTGGCCGCATTGACGGCGAGGGTGGTGGGGATGACGAGGAGGGATTGCGCGAAGGAGCCGATGGCGAGTTGCTCGCGGGAGCCCTGGTAGATTTATCAGTTTACTGGTTTGTTTAAGAGGCTTGCGCAAGGAAATACGTACCACAGAGGTTGCCCACTCCTCCAGGTAGATGTGTAATGCGGTCTCGACGGCACCACCACCGGGTACTATGCGGCCGCTCTCAAGCGTGCGCTTGACGGCCATCAGGGAATCGTGCAGCGAACGCTCCATCTCATCGAGGGACAGGTCGTTGGGGCCACGCAGAATAATGGAAGCAGACGAGTGCACCTTGGTGCCCTTGACCAGAATGCATTCGTCGTCCGAGATGCGTTCCTGGGAGACCTCCTCTGCGTGACCCAGCAACGACGGCTCGAACTTCTCATCGCCGTTGAGATCCGACAGCGAGGAAACCAGCGTCGCGCCGGTTGCCTTGGCTATCCTCCTCAGGTCCTCCTTCTTGCAACGCCGCACCGCCATGGCCCCCTTCTCAACGAACGCCTTCAGGCAGAGATCGTCGATACCCTTGGTGGTCAGGACAACGTTGGCGCCAGACTTGAGGATCAGGTCAATACGCTCGAGGACAATCTGCGACTCACGCTCCCGGATCTTCTCCAGCTGCTGGGGATCGTCGATGGTAATGTGAACACCAAGCTTCATGCGCTCCTTCTGCAGGTTAATGTCCAGGCAGGCAATCTTGGCGTCGGTAACGCGCGTCGTCATGGCCTGGCTAGCAACGGTGCAGTTCAGGGCGTAGCCCTTGACAAAGATGGACTCGGTTGCGCTCTTGCCGTGGGCCTTGAGGATGTTGACGGCCTTGACAGGGTACTTGACCTCACCCTTCTGGTTGGTGCTCTTCACGGCCTGCATGGCGTCGACGGCCATGTCGGCGAAGAAGTCGCCGTCGGCTCCGATGATCTTCGAGGACATGGAGGTCCTCGCAATGTTGACCAACGACTCCCGGCCCAGGTTCTCGACCTTGATGGCGATGTTCTCGTTCATGTAGCGCACGGCCTCGCGCAGGGCCAGGCGGTAGCCGGTGATGATGGTGGTGGGGTGTATCCGGTTCTTCATCAGCTCGTTTGCGCGGCGCAGCAGCTCGGCAGCAATCAGCACAACGGAAGTGGTGCCGTCACCGACTTCGCGGTCCTGCTGCTGTGCGAGGTCGACGAGGATCTTGCCGGCGGGGTGCTGGATCTCGAGGAGCGAGAGGATGGTGGCGCCGTCGTTGGTCACGGTCACATCGCCAATGTCGTCGACCATCATCTTGTCCAGGCCCGAGGGCCCGAACGACGACTTGACGACGTTGGCGATTGCTTGGGTTGCGAGGACATTCTGGTCGCGGATGTCTTGGCCGCTGATCTTCTGGCCACCGAGGACTGCGGGGGGAGGTCAGCGGGGGCGGGCAGCGAGCGGGCGTGCAGAGACAGAGCTGTGTAGCAGCATGGCGGGGGAAGGAAGTTGGTGGAAGAGGAGCGGGCATGCGTGCGGCGGCGGCCTGTGGAGGGGCACACGCGCGGGATGACGGGGACGGGGCGAGCGGGGGACGCACAGAGGGTGCCGGCGTTGCGCGGCTGCTCGAAGATGCCGGCCATGGTGGTGTTGGGCGCGTGGAAAGGGGGTGGTGGAGAGCTCGACGCGCTGAGCTGCTGCCACAAAAACGGGCCAGGGCTGCTCTTCGCCCGGCGTCGCGATGCCCGCGGCCTTTCGATGTTCCGGCGGAGCTGCGGCTTGGCGCACACCCGCTCGACGTGGCCGCCGCTGTGCCGCGCCTGCCCGCGCGCCGCCGGCCGCGCTTTTTGGCGGCCCTTTTCAACCCCACCATCGCAATTGCGCCGCGGCGGCCACTGAGTCAACGCCGCGCGTGCCTCCGCCCTCGCTCCTCGCATTCTTTCTTTCCTGCACGCCGCCCTCCCCCGCGCTCCCGCCTGCTGCCCGCGCCCGTCGCCAGACACCTCGCCGCTCCCGCCCGCCCGCCCCGCCGCAGCGCTCTCTCCCCTCGCACAACCCCGCCATGGCCTCCGAGGCGCCCGAGACCAAGGCCCTGCCTGAGCACAAGAAGGACGGCGGCAAGCGCAAGGAGAAGAAGGACCCCCAGCAGAAGCCGAAGCAGGCCCCCAAGCCCGCCCAGAAGAAGAAGGTCGAGGGCGCTGCCCTGATTGGCATCGATGTGCGCAAGGAGGACGACCTGGGCGAGTGGTACCAGCAGGTGTTGACCAAGGGCGGCATGCTGGCCTACTACGATGTCGCCGGCTGCTACATCCTCAAGCCCTCGTCCTATGCGATCTGGGAGTCCATCCAGCAGTGGTTCAACGAGCGCATCAAGAAGATGGGCGTCAAGAACTGCTACTTCCCCATCTTCATCTCCGCCGACAACCTGCAGCGCGAGAAGGAGCACGTTGAGGGCTTCGCCGCCGAGGTTGCCTGGGTCACCAAGGGGTGAGTCCGATTGCCCTGCACTGTGCACGCTGTGAACGAATGCTGAGACCCGAGCAGAGGCAAGAGTGACCTGGAGAAGCCCGTCGCCGTGCGCCCCACCTCCGAGACCGCCATGTACCCCTACTTCGCCAACGAGATCCGCAGCCACCGTGACCTGCCCCTCAAGCTGAACCAGTGGAACAACGTTGTGCGCTGGGAGTTCAAGCACCCCATGCCCTTCATCCGCTCGCGTGAGTTCCTGTGGCAGGAGGGCCACACCGCGCACTTGACCAAGGAGCAGGCTGGCGAGGAGGTGCTGCAGATCCTGGACTACTATGCCGGCATCTACCAGGACCTGCTGGCCGTCCCGGTTGTCAAGGGTGTCAAGACGGAGAACGAGAAGTTCCCCGGTGCCGAGTACACGACCACCATCGAGGGCTACATCCCCGCCACTGGCAGAGGCATCCAGGCTGGTACCAGCCACTGCCTTGGCCAGCACTTCTCCAAGATGTTCGACATCACCGTCGAGGATCCCAGCCCGGTGAAGGAGGGCGAGGCCAAGAAGCCCCCGATCCACGTCTGGCAGAACTCCTGGGGTCTGACCACGCGCTCCATCGGTGTCATGGTTCTGACTCACTCCGACAACAAGGGTCTTGTCATCCCCCCGCGCGTCGCTGAAATCCAGGTTGTCATCATTCCCGTCGGCATCACCGCAAAGACCACCCCCGAGGACAGGGAGGCGCTGTACAAGGAGACCGAGGCCATCGCCGAGGTCCTCCGTTCCGCAAATGTCCGCGTCGAGACCGACTTCCGCGAGGGCTACTCTCCTGGCTGGAAGTTCAACGACTGGGAGCTCAAGGGTGTTCCGCTCCGCATCGAGTTCGGCCCCAAGGACCGCGAAAAGCACTCGGTCACCTACTCGCGCCGCGACAAGGAGGGCAAGGCCCAGATCCTGATCTCAGAGCTCGGCTCGGCCGTTCCCACGCTCCTCGAGACCATCCAGAACGACCTGTTCCAGAAGGCCAAGGCCGACTTCGACAACGCGCGCAAGCAGGTCACCAACTGGGACGAATTCGTCCCCGCCCTCGACAACAAGAACGTCTGCTTGATCCCCCACTGCTTGGGCGGCCCCTGCGAGGACGAGATCAAGGAGCTCAGCGCCCGCAAGAACGAGACTGCCGGTGAGGCTCTCGATGCCCGCGCCCCGTCCATGGGCGCCAAGTCCCTGTGCATCCCGTACGACCAGCCCGCCGAGGGTCTCGTCAACGGCGAGACCAAGTGCCTCAACCCTAACTGCCAGAGCAAGGCGGAGAAGTGGGTGTTGTTCGGCCGTAGCTACTAAGCGACGTATGTGTGACGGGGCTTTTGACTGGCGTGTGGAGTTGGTGCGAAGTCAGGGGGTGTAGGTTGGCAGGCACGAGCACACGGTCGGTGGTGGCCATGATATCTCAGGGACAGGTTCTTCCCTTTTTCCATGTTTTGGGTGATGTGCTTCAGGCGTGTCTTCGGTTTGAGCGCTTTGAGGAGTAGAGAGAAAAGAAAAGTGCTAGTTGAAAGAATACAAAAAAGATTTCAATCCGTTTCTTGCCGGATGATGTTCGGAAATGACGCTTTGATATGGTATATACAGTTATTCATAATTACAGGTATGCATCCCGGGCTCCCATTTTCCTCGATATACTCTCACGGTTAAGGTATGCTGAATCACGCTACAGACGTTTTTCGCCGAGATTGTTCTCCCACTCTCTTATGAATTCTTCGCTCATCCAGCCATGTTCAACTCCTCTACGCCCAGTATACTTGCATTCCGTGCACCGTCTTATATCGCATCCAGTAGCACATGAACGGGTACAGTGCCGTGTTGACGCCTGACCAGGCAATCAGAACGCCAAAATTGAGTCCTATCTGCGAGCGTAGATCGAACAGAATGAGCCTGGAGGCTTGTACGACTGTGAGAAGATCAGTAAACAAGACTCTTTCCGCACACGGGACAATCTGACATTCAAGGCTTAACGACGTACGTACCATGATACAACGGCCACGCGTACCCCCACCTATAAAAGCCCGGCTCGGTATCGATGTTGTAGAAGGCAGAAGCCACGTTCGTGATGACCCAAAAGATCAACCATAGCCCCGTCCACGGCTGCCCGACCAACATGGCCATGTTCTCGCACGCCAGCCCCAGCGCGATCATGGCCCAGAAGTTCAGCATCCAGTACACCGGGAACGACCCCTTCCCGTAGGCATCCGGGTTCCCGTACGCGATGTCCGTCGGCCACACCTCGCTGTGCACGGGGTTGCCGCCGGAGAAGTTGATCTGGAAGGCCAGGCTGAGCAGGCTGTAGGCCAGCGACAGGAAGAAGTAGGCGGCGATGGTGGCCAGCCAGCGCCACAGCACCAGCTGCCAGAACTTCAGCGGCGGGTGGCCCTCCGGCTTCAGGTACTTGAGGTGGATGGGCAGGTAGAAGCTGAAGCTGAAGAATGAGATGATGATCAGGTAGATCAGCCCGATCGAGACGGCCGGCGTCGCCTCGTAGGGGTAGAAGGGCCGCAGATTGTACACCGAGAACCCGATTGCCGGGGCGATGGCCTGCGGCGCGGAGCGCAGGTTCGCAAGCGAGGAGGGTGCGGTGAAGGCGCTGGCGTTCTGGAGCAGGGTGGCGGCCCAGGTTGTTCCGACGCGGGCCACGGCTTCGGTGGTAAATTGGTTGAGGATGGGGTAGATGTAGCTGGTGTAGGTGGTGTCGTCGCGGGCTTCGACGTAGGAGAGCTGGCACGCGCCGATCGGCTGGTAGGACGCGTTGCCTGTTTCGACGGCGGAGTAGAGCAGCGCAGTGGCGTTGGGGTTGATGACGATGGCCGCCCAGGCTTCCTCGTCGTACACGGCTTGCCGCACTTGGATGGGGTCGTTGTCGAAGACTGAGGAGGGTTTGATGCGGAAGCCTAGGGTGTTGGGCATCGAAGCCATTTCTGAGCCGAGCTGCGTGATGATGGGGCCGACGAGGGGTGCGTGGCCGGTGTTGGAGTAGGGCGGGGCGCCGTCCATGTCGACAACGTAGACGACGAGGTTTTTGAAGTTTTTGGGGAGGTGGAAGAATACGCCCCAGTCTGGGGAGGGAGGTCAGATGGGGATGAGAGATTAGAAGTTGCGAAATCTAAGTAGCACGACAATAGCGTTGTTGATCCGGATGGAAGAGAGGCGCATGTATTCTTTTCTTTGAACGTAAAGCACAACAACGCGAGACAACTCGCCAATACTTACATATTGACAGAACGGCCAGGATGAAAATCATCAGAGTGAGGGTTGTGTAGCACCATTTCCTGAATGCCTCGTGTCGCACGTGCTTCAGCCGGGGATCCCAGAAGCCTACTGGCTGTGGAGGACCGCCGTCATGCTCGCCTTGGTCTGGTTGGTCAGGTCTGGGCTTTTCGCTCTTACTGGATGACCGGCTTCCTGCAGTCGAGGGCGGCGAGCGGCTGCGCTTCCACGGACGAATGGGCATTGTCGCAATTGCAGAGGGACGGAACGAACGCAGCGGGAGCGGAAGGCATGGTGGAAGCGCCAACGGGCGTATACACTCGGTGACGCAGTTGAGAAGGAAACGGTGCGGACTCGTACTCGGAGTGTCTGGCTAAACGCTTGACCTGCGAACGTGCATGCTCCCGGCCAAAGACAAGCGCAGCAGAGACGAGCCGCACCTTGATGGGAGACAGAGACAGAGAGAGTGCTGATGTCAGAGCGACCACTGCGGCTTGGCGGCCAGGGCCCTGGCGCAGATCGCCCGCACGTGATGTGATCTTCGCCATGAGCTTAACCAGAGTCCACTGCATCGTCCTGCATCACTCTATTGATACCAGATGCTCTGCCAGGAATGAGGACCAAACAAGGGAGGATCGACGTGCAAGGTGAATCGAGGTATCCGCTCACACTTGCATTCCCCAGGACCGTGTGCTCATGATCCATCTGGCTTTGCGCAGCCAAGGTCAACTCAGGCACGCACGGCATGGCGGGTATTTCCATCGCGGAGATGCGGCTGTTCGTCTTAGAGGTGGGAGCGTCTCCGAAGGCCGTGTCGACGCCACCCGAGGCGATTGGCTGCGCGAAGGGATCCAGCCCCCACGATGCGCGACACAGCCCCGCGTGGCCCTCCCTCGCATCAGGCGGGCGCCCAGGTGCCTGGACATCGCCCCGCCGTGAGGCTCCATAAACATCCCGCTATCCGCTCTTGGCCCGCTCCAGACCTCTCTCGTAGCCATCCGCTCGAGACCATGGCCTTCCCCACCTCCGCGTCCGAGTTCGTCGAGCTGAGTGACCACGCCTTGAAGATCTACAAGAGATGTCCGCCTGTCTCTTCAGCACCGGCGGCCTCGCTGTCTACTAACGTTGATGTCCAGGCCGAGATTCTCCAGGCGAGCACAAGAACCTGGCTCCACAGGCGCGACAGCTGGCAAATCTCCTTCAGGACTTCGATGACTTGGTTATCGCGGGAAAGCTCGACGCAGCAAAGCAGCGAGAGCTTGTTGAATATGGCCAGGTCTGCAATGAAGTCTTGTCCGACTTGGATCTACTCCTCAAACAGTACGATGATCTTCCAACGCAGAGCAAAAGAGCATGGGATCGCCTGAATTGGGATGACCAGGGCCTCCGCGACGTCAAGGACCGTATGTTGGCCGCTACCGCTTCCCTTTCCAAATTCTACAACCATGTCACCACCTCAGCCCGGTCTCAAGTAGAGGCTGCCCTGGCTCAACTGATAAAGGACTACCAGGGTGGTCATCGCGAAGCCAGCTCCGTCCTCTCCATGACCACGACGGGATCTGATGACGAGGATTCGTCGTGGCATCAGATCCAGAGGGATCTTGAGGACTTAGGCATACCCCAAGCCGTCGCCGATGAACACCGCCCCTTCATCTTAGACTGGTTTATCCGCGCCATCAATGATGGACTATTGCAAGAAAAGCCGTATGAAGATAAAAGCCTGCTTCCACTTCCTCTTGCAACGAGCCGGAGTCCATCACACAAAAGACCGAGTTGGGAGTCTGGGCGCACACAAGACCCAACCTCACCCTCCCAGATTAGCCCGTCCTACAGTCCCCCACCCGTCAGTCCGCCTGTCACCTCCATGGCTGGGTTGCAGCTCCAGCCCAACAACTACCACGAAGACACCATGAAGTATGTGGTCACAGCACCGCCTGATCCCGATGCACGAGACGAGATGAAGTATTTTGTGAGGAGAAAGCCTCTATCAGACGAGCCAATGCCCCACCAAGGAGACCCTATCGCCTTTCCCCGAGGTTCAGACCAGGAACCTCCCATCCCCGTACCACTAGATCATGAGCTCCCTATGGCCATCCACGGGCTCGACGACCCCATCCCCCTAGCCTACGAAGACACCTCGACCAACCTCATCTGGACCGCCCAAAAAATCGTCCGTCACTGGAACGCGCGTGAATGGGAAAAAGCCGACGCGCAGCTCCAACAGCAACTCCTCGACGTCCAACAAGGCGCCACCATCGAAATGAAAGGCATCAAACGGGCGCCTGACGCCCGCCTCCTCCGCTTCCTCCTCGGCGTCAGCGCCAGCTTCCAGGGCAACTACCGCCAAGCCAAGCAGTGGTTCGACTCAGTCACGGAGGGCGCGTACGACCAGAACCGCCGTGTCGACGAGGGCGACCTCGCGGCTGCGCGCTGGCTCGGCGACACGTGCCTGATGCTGAACGAGCCGGCGAACGCGGCGCTCGCGTACACCATCGCCATCGATGCGCAGACGCGGAATTTCGGGCCTACGCCTGAGCGGCAGTGGATGATGGAGCGGGCGATGGGAGATTTGAAGGAGGTGCAGACGAGGCTGAGGGGGTTGACGAGGCTGCAGAATGCGTTTGAGCAGGTTGACGACGTGTCGACGATCTATGGGACTACAAATCCGTTTGTGAAGGGGAGGCTCGTGCATGAGATGTTGCTGCAGGCGAAGTATCGCCAGGCTCCCAGTTTGCAGCAGAAGCGGACGCAGCTCTCGGTCAAGATTGACGAGGGGTATCTGATTCAACCGCTCATCACCATGGCCAGCTGGGTGAGCCCGAACCCTTCTCGATACTACCTATTTACCTCTTCCTAAGATTTCTAACTTGAACTCTGATTTCCAGCCCCTTCAATGGGACCCCTACTTCAGCGCCTACCAGACAATCCAGATTGTATGCGATCTCAACAACATACAATCTTACAGCTTCGTCGCGCAACGCAGCGGCATAGACGTCAGCCGCGTCCCGACCATCTCGCTTGGCAGCAGCGGCGACCTGTGTTTCGTGACGAAGCGGGAACCGACATGGCTCGTTGAGGCGGTGCGCAACGTGCTGCAGACGCACGGCATTGAGTTCAGGGAAAGGGCGGAGGACTTTGTCTGCAAGCTTTCTCAGCAGACAGACCGTGTGGTACGTTGACATACACCTCGCTCGTCGCCTTCTTTTTTTTTTTTTTTGCCGGGCAATAAAGTGATAAAGTTTTTTTGCTCACTTGCAACGACTCGACCGTCTTAGTCCTACCACGAAACCCTCCTCATCAAGATCCGTCGCCTCCCTCTCCGCAAGACCCACGGGATAAAGCTGTCGCCTGTCCGCAACCGGTCGCGCACTCTTCCGCAGATTTCTCACATCCGCCACAACTTTGCCGAGGTCCTCAAGGCGTCGTTGGAGGTGGCTGAGGCGGAGGCGACTGCTGGGCATCAGTTATGAAATGCCCTTCCTCTGTTGGAAGACCGATATCATCCGATGCATGATGCGCTAGGTAGCGGAACAGCGACATTCGCCCGGATTGGATGGATGCGACGACGACCCTCGGCCTGCCTGCAAAGCGAGACAAAGTTAGCGCCGCTCAGTCCGGCGCGTAGAGGGACCTCTTTCTCTCTCCCACCCCCTCTCTCCAGCAGACGGGACGAGACAGAGCACCGCATCAGCGAAGGACCGGTCAGGATCGCCACCTCCGCAAGCGTACACCAGCAAGAGCGGCACGCGTGTACGTGCCCCAAAGGCGTCATGTGGCCCGTCTACGTCTGCCAAAAATACGCACGCATCGGCGTAGCAGCAAAAGCAGCATGCATGCACCTCTACGCATCCCCCGCCAGGGGCAGCCCGCCGATCAGCATCAGTGTGCCTGCTATATGTTGGTTGAGAGATCGAACGAGGTCCTCAGCGATGCTCTCAAATTGGCCACGCTAATGCCTACAAGTATGTACATATGCGGACGCAATGGAGTTGCGCTGTACGTACTTACGTGCGTTGCGCATGCTCAAAGCCTGGGTATGTATGTATGTATGTATGTGCATCGACCAGGAGCGGGCGCACTTGGAAGTGGGGATGTAAACAGGGGGAAAAAAAATAAAAGAGGGGGGCCGGGGAAGTGGTTTGGTAGCGGAAAGGAGAAGGTTGAAGATCGCGATCGGCGGTTGGGGATGGTGGTGCTTGGGATGGTGGAGGCTTTTGCGCGGGCATCCGCAGTAGCGCGGGACGGTGCAGATGCAGGTCATAGGTGGCTGGGGAGAAATTCATTGGCGCATCCGTCTGGCGTATCTACGGACAGGGATGGATGTGTATGCGCGATGTACGGTGGTGGATGGAGGGTAAGTGCTGTGTTGCAGGTGGCAAGGCGCGAAAGTGGCCACGAGGATACAACAGGTTTGGCGGCGAGGCGCGGAAGAGGCAGGATGAATTTGAGCGGGAAAAGACAAACAAATATTCCAGGGTTCACCGCAAGAATCCAAGACTGTGGGGCCTTGGGGGAGATATGGTACCGTAAGCTTGAAGGAGCTTGAAGAAATGAAAAGGGAGTTAAGTGCTGGCACGGAGACAGAGTAAAGCCATTTGAATCACCACATGGTGTCTCGCCTGTCAGGCAGAGTCCAGTGCGAGGAGCAGGCCGAGAATCGCTTCTTTCACGTGGAATTTGCCGCCGACTCTTGCTTTGAATTCGACGAATAGCTAGGGAACTATTGGCGACATACGAGCCGCTATCCTCACTTACCGTTCCTGGCCACAGTGTATGCGGCAGCAATTTGAACGGTCGCCTCTTGCATGGTGCAAGTGGAATGTTATGTGTCATAAGGCTTGCTTGAGGTGCACAAGCTGACGCAGGTCGGAGGGAACACAGCATCGCGGGAACAGAAGGCAGAGGAAAAGAAAAGTTCTCGACAGCCGCGGGAGTGAGATATTAATCTACGCAAACAGAACTCACCTGACATGCAGCTGCATAATGCCTGCTGTCAGTAAATAGACAGCAGATCTGTATATAAGGATAAAGTAGAAGTGATTAGTGTCGAGCCATTCCTCTTTTAGTTGTTATGCCCGCCCGTTGGCGGTGCAGGTACATGGTGCACGCACACCACTCTATCCTGTATCCCAGATGCATCTCGCATACAGCAGGAGGGGGACAGCTCGGCGACCACCGTAAATGACGTCGTCAGCAATGGCTGGCTGCAGAAATTTCGATCCAGCGGAGCTCCAGAGCCACGCAGTTTCCGAACGGAACACTAATCGGCGCCAACGCAGCCTTCTGTGCAATTCCGAGACCCACGTTGGCCGCGTGGGTTTGAGAGCGCCAGAGAGCGCCACAACGCACAGGATACGGGCCGCTGGGCGCGGAGCGCGCCGCAAACCGTTTGACATAAGCCAACACGCAAACGCTCGCTGCTGGCCTACAGAGCATGGAGTAAGACACAATCGAACCGGGGCGGCGCGAGGTCCGAGAGAAGCCGCCTCGACGGCTCAGAGCGGCTGCAGAGAGAGAAATTTTGCGCCAGGGGGATGACTTGTTTCGGGAGTGGAGGCCACGAGACGCCTTGTAGGTGGATGCGAGCTGTAAATTGAAGATCGACGGAGATGGCGTTTCGACCCTCCAACAGAGGAAAGGGGGGAAGGGAATCAAAGACATGTTTACGTGGGAGTTCCTGGCGGCTTCCGGGTTCCCGCTTCAGTCCCCCCGTTGTGGCACGGTGGCTTACGCAGTCGCCGCTGACCAGGGCCGGCGGAAATGCTTGGCCAGGTGCTTGGGACAGCCAGAGCTGGGGACAGCGCGCCCATTGGCCGCTGATCAGGGCGAGACGCATACCCAGGCTGAGAGGCGTGCGGTGGATGCCGCAGCAGATTTACGTTGGAGCGCTGCAGTAGAGCTGTGGGTCGGGCTTTGATTTGCGGCCAGGGCCAGACACTTCTAGATGGTGGTGCGGCGGGAGATGAGGTCTGGCAAAGGCCCGATGTGGTGCTACGGCGCCGGCGGCTGCACGCTGTGCCTGACTTCAGCTGCGACAGTGGCGAGATAGGCCGGCCATCCTGGGATCCTTCGCGCAGACTGCGGCGCCCGTGGATCGCCGGATCAGCCTGGGGCAGCGGGCGACGGCGGGCGCAGGCCAGGGCGCGGCGGACGGCGCGGTGGCAGCGGAGCCAGAGATGGACGGATCGGGCAGAGGTGAGACGCGACGAGGCGCGCGCACGCTGCAGCGGCGGCGCGGGCAGCAGAGACAGCGGGCGCCATGGCGTCAGGGCGCGGCGGGCAGACGCGGGGCCAGGCGGATCTAATATCCAGGGCGTTGGTGGCGCGGCGCGGCGAGCAGAGAGAGAAGGCGCCGGACGAGGTGTTTCATGAGCTCGGGCGCTTCGCCTGCCATTGGCCGCCGCCCGGCAGCCCGGGAGATCCTCCATCATCTGGCGCGCAAGGGCTCCACTACAAACAAAACGCCCGCCAGCCCGCTGGGCGCCTGCAATTTACGTCCTCATGTCGCCTGCCCGCGCCTGCAGATGCTCCAGCGCCTCCCCCGGCCCCGCCGTGCGCGCCGCCGCCCGTGCGCGCCGGCTGCCGCCTTTTGCTCCACCCGCGCCTTCACCACCACTGCTCTGGCTCTCTCCGCTGCCTCTCCGCTGCCGCCGCGCCTTAAAGCCTTCACGGCCCCCGCCTTGACGGCTCTTTTCTTCGTCCCTCCTTACGCTGAAGCCCGGCTCCTTGGCGTCTTCGGCCCACGTTCTTTTCCATCCCCCTGACCTCTTGGTCTCACTTCTTCCTGGCAGTCGACCTGTCCGTTCCTTTCTTGCCCAGTCACCTGCCCGCTTTGTTTCCGCCGGTGCTGTCAAGCCCCCGTTCGTGACCATATCAAGCCCGTTGACCGAGCTTCGACTTCTTCCACGCCATCTCACAGTGCCGGGACTCTTTTCCTGCCAACAGCATGAAGCTATCCACCCTCGCTCTGGCCCTGGCCACCTCGGCCGCCGTCGACGCCCACACCATCTTCACTACCCTGTGGGTTGATGGTGTCTCTGCCGGCGATGGTAATGGTATTCGCATGCGCAAGGACCCCAAGACTGCAAGCTACCCCATTAGCGTGGGATCTGACGCCCTGGCCTGTGGTTACGACGGCGAGACTGGCAATCCGCGTGTTGTTCCTGTCGACGACGGCGCTACTTTGTCCTTCGAGTTTCGCGCCTGGGGCAACGACCCCAGCAAAGGCGCCATTGACCCTGGCCACAAGGGCCCCTGCGCTGTCTACCTGAAGAAGGTCGAATCCGCCATCAACGACACTGGTAAGAAGTCCGACTCGTCCCTCGCAGACGAATCATGCTGACACTCCCAAGGCGTTGGCGATGGTTGGTTCAAGATCTGGGACGAGGGCTACGACGAGTCGACCAACCAGTGGTGCAACCAGAAGCTTGGTGGCGCTGACACCAACGGCGTCTACAACCACAAGTTGTCCGTCAATCTTCCCAAAGGCCTGGAGGGCGGCTACTATCTGGCCCGCCCCGAGATCCTCGCCCTGCACTCTGCCGTTGCCACCCCGCCCGACCCGCAGTTCTACACTGGCTGCGCCCAGATCTTCCTCAAGTCTACTGGCGACAAGCGTCCTCAGGATACCGTCAACATCCCCGACTATGTCAAGTCGACCGACGCTTCTGTCACCTTCAACATCTACAAGGACCCGATGGATCTTCCGTATGACACTCCCGGCCCGCCTGTTGCTGCTCTCGTGAGCGGTGGTGCCAGCGGCACCGATAGCAAACAGTTGACCCAGCAGGAGGGGTTGGAGCCGGCCGGATGTATCCTGGAGATGGCTGGGTTTTGCGCCTACGAGGTTCCGTCTTACTCCGACGAGAGCGGTTGCTGGAGTGTAAGTCGTTCCCTTTCGTCTGTTGCATACAGTCCGGATGCTGACCCCTGCAAATACAGTCTGGTGAGGAATGCTGGAAGCAGAATCAAGCCTGCTGGGACTATTCTGATAAGCTCCCTACGGGCGGTGAGCCATGGTGCCAGATCTGGGGCGCCAAGTGCCAGAACATCGACGACAACTGCAACGCGAAGAACTTCAACGGTCCGCCGAACAAGGGCAAGGATCTGACCCCGGCTGTCTCGACCATGTCCAGCATCCCCATGGCCGCTCCGACCAGCAACTATGAGTCTACCGCCTCCTCCACCGCCTCTGCAGCCGCCGAGCAGGTTGAATCTGTCGTGTCGACTCCAGTGGCTAGCTCTGCTGCTGCGACCACCACTTTCCTGACTCTCGCCAGCTCGCAAGTCGAGCCCGAGTATTCTGCGGCTCCCTCTACTGAGGCAGAGCCTTCTCCGATCACGACTACCAGCCACACCACAGCTGCCCCCAGCGTCCACACTGTCTACGAGACGGAAGTCACCACGCAGGTTGTGTACATCACCCAGGCTGCCAAACAGCGGAAGCGCTCGAGGCACCTCGCTCAGCACGGCGTGGAGCAATCGTAGATGGCGAGGAGATTCATAAGCGTCGGAGTTTATGTGGGGTTTTGGATGGCTGGAGGTTTCGATTGGTGTCCGGATGGGGCTGGACTGCCTGGTTAATTTCTTGTACCGGATTTTCTCTCAGCCCGTGGAAAAATGGGTTCTTCGGGCCTTTATCTTCGATTCTCCACACTCATTCGACACAAGTTTGCATTCGCTTCTTGGCCTCTCTTCTTGTTCTGACGCTGGCTCGGGCACCTTCCTGCCCTTGCGTACGAGCGTCAACCTTTCCCGTTCTTGTTCGCCAACCAAAGGTTGCCTTCTTTTCTTTTTGGCGACGGAGCCACTGCAGCTCCTGATTCCGGCATCTGGGTTTGGATGGCGTGCTTCTAGCTGTAGATAGCTGCAGGGTGGTTCATACGGCGGCAAATGGCATATACGACACAGCCATGATGACGAATTGCATGCGTTCCGGGGAGAATCTTTGCGTCCTGCGCTCGAACACTGTCTGACACGTGAAGCTGTGATTGGTGCGCGTGCAATAAGCGTGCGGGTTAAGGTTGTTTGAGGCTCGTCGGGCAGAGGCGCCGCGTCTGTGGCTGATGTAAAAGCGCGCTAGCCTCACCGCCCGCCGAGCGCGCCGCCGCCTGCTCCAACTTTCCCTATCGCAGCCCAAACTCCGTGCCCTCGTCAACTCACCACCACACAACTCCCACGACACTCCACAGCTGCCGTACTTCCCCGCTGCACCGCAGTCACCGCGCTCACTTGCCCGCACCACCCCCCGCCCGCGAACACCCACGCAGCTGCAGCCACCATGGGTTCCGTCGTCCTGCCCCACCTGGTCACCGGCTGGCACGTCGACCAAGCCATCATGTCCGAGGAAGAGCGCCTGGTCGTGATCCGCTTCGGGCGCGACTGGGACCCGGACTGCATGCGCCAGGACGAGGTGCTGTACCGCATCGCCGACAAGGTCAAGAACTTCGCCGTCATCTACGTGTGCGACCTGGACCAGGTGCCCGACTTCAAGCAGATGTACGAGCTGTACGACCCCATGACCATCATGTTCTTCTTCCGCAACAAGCACATGATGTGCGACTTCGGCACCGGCAACAACAACAAGCTCAACTGGGTGCTAGAGGACAAGCAGGAGCTCATCGACATCATCGAGACCATCTATCGCGGCGCGAAGAAGGGTAGGGGTCTGGTCGTCAGCCCCAAGGATTACTCTACCCGCTACCGGTACTAGAGCAAGTTCGTTGGATTCCTCGTGCTCTACGAGGCAACGACATATTCCCAAGGGATCGCAGGACACAGAAGTTCGCTCTCTCCCGAGCGCTGAAAGACTGAAAGACGGGAGATCTGGGCGTTTGGGTTGGATTGGTTGGTCTCACTTGCTACCGTGCGAAATCATTCGAAAAGAAAATGCTAATGCGGTATCCATCAAAAGAAGCTCCTTCCGTGACATGTCCGAGCGGAGTACGTGACCGTGCGCAAGCTACAATCTGACCGATCACCGCTTCCGTGACGAACGCACGCCAATATTTGAGGCTGCATTGATCCTTCAAGGCAAGCAGATGTGTTCTGCAATGCTGCACCGACTCTGTAGGTGCTTTCGTGTGGATGACGTGACTCAAAATTGGCAGATGCAGCTATTGGTCCGTCGCGACCCGTCAGAGGCTGCATTCTTGTTCTGCCTATAGATTTCCACACGGCCAATACTCTATTTCCGCAAAAGCGGAATAGCCCACAGGACTAAACCATCTCATTAAAACTCGTGTAGGTAACAGGTCTCCGATGCCCGCCTTTGTCCTTGGTCCAGCTCTTTTCTCATGCAAACCATGCGAGTCCCACGATCAAACGTCGGGAATCATTTGACTGCATTGCGCAAGCCTAACCCGTGACTCCCTGCATGGAACTGCCCATGACCTCAGACTCGAGCAATGCAAGGGATGTGCCTTTGGCTTCGGCTTCGGCTTGTGCAGACATGTGAAACAGCGAATGAATATCATGTGCTCCCGTCGCCTTCTAACTCATCTGCACTAATCCTCATCGTGCCTATGTATAAGTGTCGGCCGACGGACGTCCGGGCACGCAGCGCTGGACCAATCAGCACGGCGGCCGCGGGATTCGCAAGCATGGCCTGGGCTAGCGAGCAAGCTGCGTGGATTATTAGCTTTGGCCCGCGCAACGTCCGCGATACAAGCTTCCACCTTCCCCGCCCATTCAACACTTTTCAAATCCACCACGCCCGTTGCGTTTTCCTGGGAGAAGCCTCTCAGGACAGGATCCTCCCGTAGTTTCTAGACTGCACATGCATACACTGAACATGAGCCAATACGATCTCCGCCTCACATTCTTCGAGAAGGCTCAACTTCTGTGGCTCTTCCCGCTGATTCGTCAGTCCAACATCTGAAAGTGTGTTATAGTCCACATGGCTCACGCTTCTCCCCAGTCCTCAAGACGGTCCTCGCGACAACCTCAACCATCCTCTCCACCAAGTCCGTCAAAAACATCCGTCGCACCGTCGGGACATCCCTGCTCCGCGCCACCGACATCCTCTCCTTCCGCCAAAAGCGCGCGGTCGAAATCCCCACCGGCGACGCCATCCGGCACTACTGCCGCAGCAAATCCCTCCACCACACCAGCGTCCCCATCCCCATCACCTCCAACACCGCCACCCTGCACATCCCCCCAGCAACCCTCCACTTCATCACCCCTCCCTCCTCCACCTCCTCCTCCTCCCCAAAATCGCAGTCATCATCATCATCATCATCATCCCCAACCACCCCCACCCTCCTCTACCTCCACGGCGGCGGCTACGCCCACCCCATCCAAGCAACCGCTCACATCCCCTTCGCCCTCTCCCTCGCCTCCGCCGCCACCGCCGCCCCCGCCCCCAACACCTACACCCACATCCCCCTCGGGCCCCCCACCCCGCCACCCCCCACCACCCTCGCAATCCTCGAATACGGCCTCACCCCCACCCTCCCCTACCCGGGCCAACTCGTCCAAGCCCTCCACGCCCTCCACCACCTCCTCCACGTCCGCGGCACGCCCCCCTCCTCCATCATCCTGGCCGGCGACTCTGCGGGCGGCAATCTCGTCTTAGGCATCCTCGCGCATCTGAAGCGGAAGTCGCCGTATACGGCGGCGGTGGACTTGGGGGAAACGGGGACTGGAAGGTCAAGGAGGCTGCGGGCGGCGGTGCTGGTGAGTCCGTGGTGCGGGGCGACGGGGTGCGAGGCGGAGAGCTATGCGAGGAATGGGCGGTGGGATTATTTGGGGAGGGCGGCGGTGGAGGAGTTTTTGGGACTGTGGAGGGTGCGGGTGGGTGAGGTTTGGGGGGATATGTTGGGCGCGGCGAGGGAGGCGGAGCAGGCGGGGAGTGAGGGGGAGGAGGAGGGTGCGTTTGGGGAGAGGTTTTGGAAGGGGGTTGTTGGGGTGGGGGAGGGGTGTGTTGTCGAGAGGGCGCTTTTGGTGGTTGGGACCAGGGAGGTGCTTTTGGATGATGTGTTGGAGATGGGGAGGGTGATGGGGGCGGAGGAGGGGGGGGCGTGTGGTGGTGGGGAGGCGAGGGTGAGGTTGGTGAAGTGTGCGGGGGAGGTGCATGACGGTGCGGTCATGGATGCGGCGCTGGGGGTTGAGGACGGGCAGATGCGGCAGGCGACGTTGGCGTTCTTGCGGGGGCTTTAGAGGTGAGGATGCGAGCGTTATTGTCTTGAGTGCTTGGTGAGTTGGTTTGCCTCCCCTGGTGTTCTTGGTGTTCGGTTTGCAAAAGACCTTGCGGGGTCTCCTGAAGTATTGCGTCGGTAAAGTAATTCACTGACGTTCACGCAGAAGCGGTTCCGGACATTTAAAAGTTTGACGGGAACTGAAACATTTTCCTGCTGTCAGTCAACGATTGGCACAAAAGCTCTTTGCTCCCGCAAGTGAATTCCTGGCCACCATTAACCTACGCTGTCAGCTGCCCTACCGACCGGCCTTCAGCTACATGAGGCTGCATTCTGTAGACTCCTACTTCCTATCAACGCTCTCGTCAAGTCAAGGCGGACAATGTCAAGCAAGAACTCTACCACACCTACACACACGTTTCCATCCAGACTCACAGAAGCCGCTTTCTCGCCAGTGAAAGCACTCAGACGACAGCAAATATGTGGGACTGCTGCCGCTGTAACAACCGTAACACTCACTCCATGCCCACCTGCGCTGGGCGCGGCCGCGCTCCCGCGTCGAATGATGGAGGTTCAGGCTGCGGCCATAAGAGGTGCGGCGACTGCCGGTCGCTCGATATAGACAGCCACTATGGAGGTGGTTACGGAGGTTTGGACTGCTGGTTTGGATATGATTCAAGTAGTGATGGAGGACATCTGAATCCGTGTGTCAGATTTTAACCTGGCTACGGTGGTCCAAGGTGAGGATTTTGTAAGTATGAGAAGCACCTGATCGTGTCAAGCGCGAGGTCACTTGAATATGATAAGCTCACGCCATCCCTCAAGCACGCCTTTGTCGATCATCTGCGGTTTGTATAAGCCTCGAACTTTGCCTAAGCTCGTCTTCTAAACAACCAATAGCTCGTCCTTACGCTTCAGCTTCGAGCACACCTCCTCCCGCTCCACTCGTTCATAAAAGCCTTCTCAATTGTAAGGCTTTTCCTGCTCATCCAGCCCCAACAGTTCAGCGCCACTAGCACACCTTCACAGCCCATCTTCACCATGCAGCTCGGCATCCCCTCGCTCCTTCTCCTCGCCATCCTGATCGGCCTCGTCTCCTCGGCTCCGCAAGGCAACACTGTCACCGCCGCCGCTGTCGTCAGCGCTGTCCTGGTTGATCCCCTCCCCCCCGACAGCCGTCCGCTCGGCTTCTACTCCATCGTCTCCCGCGACAACGTCGGTAACCCTGACGCTGTCAACATCGCCGTTAAGGCTGATCCCCTCCTCCCTGGTGCCGCTACCATCAAGGCCGCCGCCACTGGCCCCTACTACTTCGGTCGCATCCCGTACCCTTGCGACTGGAAGACCGGCATCGAAGTATGTACCTGGCCTACATGATCACCTACCTGCTCGCCTTCACCCAACCAAAACCCCCACTCTCCCTCTCCCTCACCTTGTCTCCCATCTCCCTACTTTCCTACAAGTTTTGCTTTTCCCAAAAAGGCCTTCTGACTTCGGCAAAACCACAGGGTGAAGGGAAGGACTATTGCGTCGAGATGTGCATCAAGCTCTTCGGCCAGAAAGAGTGCCTTGGCTCCCGCTGCCTGGCTCTCAATGGTGCGATCAATCCTGGCGACTGCTTCTGCACTTGCAGCTGATTTGCTTGCGGTGCGTGTTTACGCCGACAATTCAGCCTCAACTCGATGCGAGAAATTTCAGGTCTTCTTGGGAAGGACGAGAGGAATCTGGTGGCTTTGACGGTTCTGATGGCTCCTCTTCGATCCTGCTTAGTATTTATCAGAGGTGCTTGTGAGGGGCTTCCATGCGTCCGTGGCCCTCTCTCAAAGATCGACTCCATCTCTTGTCGCTCAATGCACTGCTCCCCATTGCCAAGAAAATGCAATGTCTGTTGATTAGTTCGTTGTCACAATTGTCCAGGAAGAATTGTTGAGGTACAGGTCTCGCAAACAATTGCATTGTGGTCCCAACCTCCTTTGTTGCATCTGCCCCGAGTGTTGACTATATAATACCGCCCATCCCGACACCTTCTCCAGCAAACACAGTCTCTTCCCAAGCAAGACTTCAAAGCACCTACAGCCTCGTAGAGTAGCCTTGGCTAACTTTCAAAGATCCACAGAGACTTTCTACCATCAAACCGCACGACACTTGCTTTTTCAAAGATGTATTCCTGCTGCGTCTGTGATTACACCAATCCTGGTGCATATTCGAACTGTGGCTCATGCGGACACTCGAAATGCGGGAAGTGTCCTGAGCTCTTGACATACTGATCGAGAGCTGCGGTGGTAGGTATCAGAGGACAAGTGGTGTCCAGTTCGGTTAGAATGCGTCGGCTTTGAATGACAAGGTAAGAGTCGGACTGTCTATTATTAGCAAGCAATATGATTATTTTAGACTAAAATAGTGGAAGTATACTTGATATCTTGAAGTGGCATGGAATCCGTTATGTGCTTGACCATGGTCTCGGATTGTCGTGCGAAATTCCTCCTTCTGAACCCAGCGTAGACACACCTACAACGCGATGAAGAGCACCACAACGCCAACATCATGAAGGCGACGACACATGCAGCGACCGCTATCACTTTCCTTGCTCACGTCTTCACTCATTCTTTGAGGCCAAGGTTTTGAAGCACTTCGTTGATTGGATTATCGATCATGATGTCTGATTAAGCCAAGGGAAACCGCTCACCCGACCCCCAAGCAAGCACAATAGACCCAGATCCCAACCAGTGCAAACCGTCCGCATCAAAGTAGAACCGGTAAGGAAAACCGAACCCGTGAGCCGTGAAAAGGAAAAGGCCTGCAAACAACCAGCCTTGCACGAAGCAAGTCAAGCCGCTATGAAGCATTCTTTTCCCAGGGTGAGTGAGTCCGTTGATACCATGGACCCAGAACCGTAAATTCAATGTCGAGTTGTCAAGCAACCAGAGACCTTACCACCTCGCCAAACTTTTGTGGTGCGCCAAAGCTTCGTTCAAATCAGCGACATCAAGTTGTCGTGACGTCAAGAGGAAGGAGAAGATTCAGTTGCCGTCGGCAGCGTTGCCGCCAGTCCTGTGAGCAACGCGGTCTGCAAAGCGAAAGTAGTATCAGGTGATTCGAGGCAAGAAGAAGAGAGAGCATTCCAATTAGGAACGGTGAGCGGCTGAGGAGGTTAGGGTGGTGCAGCTCAGTTATCGGCTTTCACGGGGGAGGACTTACAGCGGACGCGACCGAAGAGCTTGGCCTTGATCTCGAGAGGGTGGAAGCGGTGGCCGGTGTGGTCATAGACGCGGGCGGCAAGACGATCGAAGCGGGTGTGGTAGTCCTCGTAGACGGAGCGGGCAAGAGCCTCGAGCTGGAGTGAGCAAATGTCAGCGACAAGATCTAGCGACGGTAAGGAAGTGAGTCGGCGGATTGGTTAACATACGTCCTCCTCGGTGAACCTGTCGTCCGGGCGCAAGATGACATAGCCACGCTCGGACTCGGGCTCGGAGACAGTCCTGGTGTCCCAGTCACCGTCGCCGCCAGAACCGTTATGGCCGGAGCCATTGCTGCCAGAGCCGTTGGGCGGCGGGTTCGGAGCACCCTGGGTAGCGATGACCGGAGCGGCCTGCTGCTCAGCGGCGGCCTTGTTCTCTTCAGCCTTCTCGGCCTTGTCCTCCTTCGCGTTGGCAGCCTTCTTGCCACCAGCCTTGCCCTGGGCGGCGTTCTTCTGCTCGTCGGTGGCGATCTCGTTGAAGCGCTTCTTGATGGTCCACTGCGGCTTCTTGATTTCCTGGGCGATGGCCTTCCAGGAGTCGCCCTTGGCCTTCATCTCGAGAAGCTTCTTGTCGTCGTCTTCGGTGAAGGTGAAGTCGGGTTTGCCGGCACCGTCCTTCTTGTCCTCGGTGGCGGGCTTGGCGTCGTCCTTCTTGTCGACGGGCTTGGCCTCCTCAGCAGACTTGATCTCGTCCTTATTCTCCGTGGCAGGCTTGACTCCCTCAGCAGCCTGGCTGTTGGCAGCCTGCGCGGGCTTGGGAGCAGTCAAACGGGTCGGAGCGGACGAGACGCGCTTCTGCTCGGGAACAAGTCCAGTTAGCGCGAAACAAACAATATTGTCGATGGTGGGCTCGAAGGGCAGTTCAACGCGCGCCTTGGCCTTGTCGGGCTCAACCTGGACGGGCTCGGCCTTAACGGGCTCGACCTTGACAGGTTGAGTCTTAACGGGCTGCACGTTGAGAGGCTTGGGCTTGGACACCTTGGTACGCTTCTGTGGAGTGAAGGATCAGAGTATCCAGGGTACATGAGGGAGGCCAAGATCTGGTGATGAATGAACTACTTGCCTTAGGGACCTTGCCGCCGGCGGCCCAGAAGAGGAAGGAGCTGTTGAGGAACTCCGGGTCCATCTTCTCGAGAACCTCACGCTGCTTCTTCCTGTCGGCCACCATGGTTGCGACGGAGCGACGGGTGTCGAGTGAGGTTGAGTTGTCGGAGAGACGGAGCGGTGACAACACGTGCGGCGACGAGATCTTGACGCACTTCGCAAGAAGTGCGGTGGTGTCGCGGACTCGAGGTTGTGTTGTGAGGAAGAAGAGTCGGGCGGAAGGTCGAGGAAGAAATCTATCACAGCGCGCCGCGCTAGCGACCCAAAACAAACAGCATGAGCTGGTGATTGAATGATCAGAAAGGCAGTCACGCGAACGCCTGTGCCATTTCGGCGGGCGGTCGAGTTTGGCAGAGACCCCGAATTACTCAAATGCGGCCGCTTGCAAGCTGGTGCAAAGACTGTCTGCGGTAGGCACAATTATGGAGCGACAGCAGAGTCAGGATGGCGAAGAAGCTCGCACCGTACTCTGCACAGGGGCATTGCGCGTCTTCTGTGAATAATTAGCTTGCGTCCAACATTCCGTGACCTTGTCTTCTTGCAGACAGTGCAGTTACAGGCTTTCTGTGCATCATCGCTACCCTGCGGAGCTTCACACTACCGATGTGATCTGTTCCCGTACTGGCAAAGCCGCTTGTTGTTGCACATCCGGCCTTACATGCAGCACCATCTCAGACGTAAATTCGGAGACATGCTTCAAATGATAGAAAATGAGCGCACTCTGGATCACGCCCCGGCGCGGGTGGAATTTGGAACGAAGCCTCCAGTGAGTAAACGTGTACAAGGGTGGGACGTGTAAGAAATCTGGGAAACGCGTTGCCATTAACAAGGAAGATTGAACATGAGTTGAAAATCTGTTTCCGAAGAAATGACTGGATGATAAGACTTCGTTCGCTGTGTAGAGATATTACGACAAGACAAATGAAATAGAAAGACGTTGAATTTTAGACGAGGACCGCTGATGGATTCTACGCGTAGAGATATCCGATCAACAGGCTCGCATAGGGAGGGCTCCCACTCCCAATCCCTGAAGAGATACAGGTTCCGCAGCATTCGCAGAGCCCAAGTCAGCATATCGGAGCATGAGCTCTGAACTGGAAGAAGACGAAGCGCCGGCTAGAAACGAGCGTGTCTGTATCAAGCCTGCGGCAGCTTAAGACGGCTCCCGGGGCGCTTGTACGCTGACGATGGAAAGCGAGAAAGATCTGCTGAAGCAACGGGATCGCTGCCGCGTGTCGCTGGAGGTGATGGACGGAGGTCTCGTGAGGTGCGCGATCTCCGCCGGGGTCTGGGGGCGGGCCGACTGTGGCTCCGAGGCAACCTGGCAGCTCGCGATCAAGACTCCCTACGCTGGCGTTCCCGAGCTCCAACAGCAGTCCAGAACACCGCGTCTTTTGCTCGCACGACACCCGCAGCCCGTCGCAATGCTGTTCCCCTCCGCCGCCGTCGTTGCCGCCTTCGGCTACCTTGTTAGCCTGGCCTCCGCCCACAACATCCAGCTGAAGGCGCACTCGCGCGAGTGCTTCCACGAGACGCTCCACACCGACGACCGGATGACCGTCACCTTCCAGGTCGGCGACCGCGAGTTTGGCGGCAGCGGCAACCTCGACATCGACTTCTGGGTCAGTCAATGCTGCAATTGAAAATGGTCATGGCAAAGAAAACCAACACAGCTCTCCGTAGATCCAAAACCCGGCGAACGGCATGCAGGTCCACGAGCGCGGCGTCGCCTCCGGCGATCACTCCTTCACGGCCAGCATGGACGGCAAATACACCTACTGCTTCAGCAACGAGCACTGGTCCGCGAACACGAAGGAGGTTTCGTTCAACGTCCACGGCATTGTCTACGTTCCCGAATCCGAGGCGCCGCAAGATCCATTGGAGAAGGAGGGTGCGTACAGAGGCACTCGGCATGATTGCTTGGGCGCGTTGCTGACATTATCCAGTCCGCCAACTGTCGGAGCTCATCGCTCAGGTCAAGGACGAGCAGGGATACATCGTGGTTAGGGAAAGGACGCACAGGAACACTGCGGAGAGCACCAATGCCAGAGTCAAGTGGTGGAGCATCTTCCAGCTGCTGGTGCTGCTCGGCGAGGGTGTTTTCCAGGTCTGGTGGCTGAAGAGGTTCTTCGAAGTAAGCTCGCTTCCTCAATTTCGGTAGATGATCAATCACTGAACAGCAGTAGGTCAAGCGCGTTGTATAAATAGAGTTCTTTGGGTCGTTGGTGGTTGTTAAAAGTCCTGAAATGACGAAGACATGTATCCACTTCTGCATGATTTCCGACATCCTTCCCCCTTCCTCTAGATCATCGGGCATCGATTTCGACCTGTGCTGTGTGTGTTTGTTGCACATGAACCTCTGCCGTTGTTATTTTTTGTTTGGACTGGGGATTCGTTCTCGCTGACGCCGAAATGTGCGATTGTGCTGGGAAAAACGATGCAAGGCTGTCCTAATATTTATGCGAGATGATCAGTTGAGCTAAACGCTCAACATCGACTGCGTTATACCCCTCGTTGAGTGAAGCATCTGCATGGTTGTTGCTCCGCACCAGCTTCCCTGGCCGGAGCTTTGCTGGACAGCTCTCGGCCCGAGCTCGCCCGCGCGTTGGCCGTGACGCGGGAAGCCGACCTACAGCTTCAGCCTCGCGCACATTTCCCTCACCTTTCTTCCTTTCCCTCCACCACCCCGCGAAGCTTCCTACCACGAGACGCGCCGGGGTCGGCCACAAAATTCCACTCCCCTCAATCGCAACGCGCCGCTCCATCCGCAGCACTGCAGCACCGCAGCACCGCTTCCCGCCGCAAGCTCCGTCAAGATGTCTCTCCACTCCTACGTCAACAGTACGTTCCCACCACACCGCATAACGCGCAACACGCGTCCCACGCCGCGTTCCCTCCCGCGCTCCCCTCAGTCGCCCATACTCCGCACACCTCTGCAGCTTCCTCTTCCCCGGCGCTGACATTTCCGTCTTCCCAGAGAAAATCTGCATCATCACCGTGGACAGCCGGACGCTGGTCGGGACGCTGCTGTCGTGCGACCAGATGACGAACCTGGTGCTATCCGACACCTGGGAACGCATCATCCGCCCCGCCGACGACCCGGAGCCCAGCCAGGAGGTGCAGCACGGCCTCTACCTCATCCGCGGCGACAACGTCGCGCTGTGCGGGCTCGTGGACGAGGAGCTCGATACGTCGATCGATTGGAGCAAGGTTCGCGGCGAGGTCATTGGCACGACGAAGCATGTGTGAATGGGTGGCGCGGGCTGCTGCTGGGTTTGGATTATGGATAAGGCTTTTGAGGTATTAAGAGGGATATGACCTAGGTAGGGAGGGAGAGGGGACCGGCTCGTGGGGAGGAAAGACGGACGGCGTTGGGCGGATGCCGGGACTAAGAGCGACGGCGCATCAGTTCGGCGTTGGGCGCGAGGGAGAGACATTCACGATGAGCTGGCCTCGAGCTCTACCACTTTTACCTTGAAACCCCTCGAGATATGCCGACGGAGGTCGCACTTCCTGTCGCAGGGCTGGGTAAGGGAAGGAATTTAGTTATGGCGCCGATTGGAAGTCATGGCGGCCAGGAAAATATCATACAAAGTAGGTTTCCTCCAAATCTATACCCGTTTCTTGCTGGGTTAACAGCTGTTTCTTCGTTCACCTAGAATGCTAGTTCTCTTGCTCTTACTAGTCGCCGTACGTAAACAAGCTTGTATGAGCTTTTTACTTTGACAGGCGGGAGCTATTCCCCCATCCAATGACTTCACCCATTGGAAGCGACGAGCTTATTGCGGCGCGAAAGGGTGATGTTGATATAGCTGTCTACCTATCAATTAATGCGTCTCACGGCTCAAGGATGAGCAGGTTTTTACTTTAGTCCCACCCTCACGTCTTGTGTATTTTGCTAAATATACAGTTTGCCTTACGGCTGATATCATTGGTATTTCAAGCAACGCGTCTCAACCTTTCCCTCAATGCTCGTTATGAAAAGACATTTCCTCGTAACCTGACCAAAATGATCTCGCATCTGGGATATCTGAGCGTATCGCCTCTTCTACCGAACCCTGGTCTTACATCCCATCCCCACCACCTGGCCCACCAACCCCACTACCCATACCCAGCCCACTTGTTCCCTTGATCTTATGGTCCGCCGGATTCGCCGCAGCCTCGTAGAGGAAATTGACGGGCTCCTTGTTCAGGCGCATGAACTCTCCCTTGAAAGCAAGATAGCTGATCCTGGTGACATCTTCGTCGCCTTCACCGAAGTTGTCCTCAAAGAAAAGCGCCAACGAGCGCGTGGTATTGAACAGCGCGCGCTTGACCGGCAATTCTTGCACATCATTGGTTTGCGAGAGCTCGAGAGTCTGCGTCGGCTGCAGGTCCGACGCTGTGCTGAAGTCCAAGTCATCGCGGTTGAAGAAGACTTTGAGCGTCTTGGGCGCCGAGTCGGTGGTGCTGGTGCGGAGGAGAATGGCGTGGAGGCGAACTTGGCCGGCGAAGCTGGGGTGAGGAAAGTCACGTTAGCTGTTGTACAATTCCGGAAACCATTCCGTCCCGAGAATTGTCTTGTTCGGACAAAGAACATGTCGCTGTGGGTCTCTGAGAGAGAGCACTTACGGCACAAACATAAGCAGCTGCTCGTCCGCGTCGCTGGCAAGCTCAGGCTCCGGTTCCAGACGCTGCGCCCACGTCTTCTGCAATATAGCGGCACCGGCGCGAGGCGTGGACTCGTTCAGGGTGTTCACGCCAGAGAAGTCGACCTGCTCGTACAGCAGCGATTGCAGCGCGGGCGTGATGTCGTCGCTATGGTCGTGCGCATGGCCGCTGTGGTCGTGGCCGCCGTGACCGGCGTGCTCGTCGTGGCAGTGGTGCGACATTTTTCTCTTGGGCGCTGTGCGCGGGTGGTGGCTGGATTGATTGCTTCGGCGGAGGTGCTTGGGTTTTTGTGCTGCTCGCCGACGGCTGTTCTGGCGGGGATGCGGGATGTTACGAGCTGCGCGGGATGCAATGGCGGGGGAGGGGCAAGAGCTCTGATGACGCCGACGCCCGTGTTGCGCCTGCTGTGTCGGTTCTGTTGGAATCTTCTAGGAGTCATGGCAAACGCAGAGCGGGCATCGATGGGCTCTTTATCCTCCGATCTGCGACGCGAAAGCAGCACAGCCGCGAGGAGCGGCCGCCCGTTTTCTTTAAGAGGTTGGCGGCTGCGGAGAGGTGAAACAAGGGAGCTGACGTGCCCGCAGCCAGATCGTCATCGCACATGCGCATTTGCACGTGGGGACGCAGTCTCGTGGTAAGCAGTCAGCCTTCCCAATGTGCGAACATATGCTGCGGATATCTATATGTGAAACGGAAAATGCCTGGGCGTGGCCCTGCTCCAAAAATGAAACCCCAACGCCTTGCTGGAAATGCATGCAGCAAACCGCCTGTTAAGTATCGAACATCGAAACATCATGCGAGCATCGGCTCCGCCTGCGTCGCCGCCTGTTCCCGCGCCCTCCTCTGCGCTCTCTCGCGCGCCGTCCTGCGCGCTATGGACTCCGCCTCTGCATCCTCCTCGGTCTCGGGCGTCTTCGTCGGAGCAGTAGGCAGCTTCGCTCCGGACATCTCGGCCTCCAGCGCGTCGAGCTCGTCCTCCACTTCGTCCTCATCCTGGTTTGACATCCTGCCGGCGAGCATCTCGCTGATTTCCTATAGCAGTGGTCAGCAACCAGCCCTATCTCGGACCGGTGGATACTGACTCTTTGATACGCCTGCGCCTCTTCGGTCTCGCCCATGAGCTTTTCGACGTTTTCCAAGCCGCCCATCTCCTTGTGGATCTCCTTCAGCACATTGGTGCCTTGCTGCAGGCCAAACAGCACGTCCTTCTGCACCAGCGCGAACTCGACGTCGTTGGTCAGCATCTCCAGCTGGGCGAGCTGGGCGTCGGTCCTCTGGAGCAGCGATTCCTGGTACTTCTTCCGACGCAGGGCCAGCAGGGCGCGGCGCTTATCGCCCTTCCTCAGGCATTCCTTGGCGATCTCGGTTTCGCGGGTGGTGATGACGATGATCTTCTTCTGGTACTGGTGCAGCTTGTCGCGCTGGTTCTTCATGTCCAGGATGGCTCTGGGTAGTGGGGGCGCGGCGTTAGCGACGCGCGGAACGCGGGCGCGGAGCGGAGCGGAGGGCGCGAGGTGGGCGGGCAGGGGCGACTCACTTGTCCTGGGCAGAGATCTTGTGGGAACTGCCAGCGTTGCCCATGGTGAACAACTGCTGGTGTTTCCATGCACGGCGGCGAGCTCGAGAAGTGGTCGGGCGCGCATGTGCCTGTCTAGGCCGATGATGCGGTGCCAAGGCGCTTGAGGCGTATCTTCCCACCGGCCCCCTGCAAGTGCGTCGAGCTCGGCGGCCCTGCGAAAGCCGGACTGCGATGCCCGCAGCTCGACCCTACACGCATGCTCGCCTCTTTCCCGGCCAGCAGTGCTGTCTCCGCTGCACAGCCAGCATCCTGGAGTGCGCACAGCCGCTGACTGCCCTCTCGCGTCGCGCTGCCGCCCTCTCCAGGGCGATTCCTCCCTTATCTTATCGGTGATCCCTGCAGAAGGCCCCAGCGCCCGCGGCCCTGAGAAATTTAGAGCGCTGCTACCCGGAAGCGCACCTCTGCAACAACACCGGCACTGTTGCCTCGCCCGAGCCCTCCCGCTGCAAAGATGCCTCCTGCGCGCGCCAAGGGCGGAAGGCCGTCGCTCAGGCAAGGCCTCGACAAGGAGGTCTTCCAGGTCGTCCGCAAGCTCATCGACGAGCAGCCCGGCGACAACCCCAATCTCTCCGCCTCCACCGTCTCCGACTGGATCAAGCGTTCCAACTCCAGCCTCGCTCGCAAGCCCCGCAAGATCCTCGAGGACAGCATCGAACGCGTGCTGGAGGTCATCAAAGAGGACGAAGGGAGCGACGAAGAAGAGATAGCCCCGATAGACGCCGACTTGGGCGATCCCGAGCTGGAGCAGCAGGTCGCCTCGGAGAATGCCATGAACATGGCCCTGCGCGGGAACCTGGCCAAGCAGACAGCCAACGCCGAGGCGACGGCGAAGAAGCGGGACAGTCAACGGCAGCCGGATGGCCAACCAGTAAAGAAAAAGAGGAAGGCGGAGCCGAAGGAGGAGATCAGCACGGCACCCCCGGCATACATCAAGCTGGAGGATGTCGGTGGAGTGGATAACATCAAGCAGCAATTGAAGGAACATCTTGTCCTGCCTTTGCTCCGTCCCGAACAGTATGCCAAGCGCAAGATTCCCATTCCCCGGGGTATTCTTCTCCACGGCCCCCCTGGGTGTGGTAAAACGGTCATCTCCAGGGCATTTGCCGCAAAGCTGGGCGTGCCGTTCATTGAGATCCTCGGACCGTCCATCGTTTCCGGCATGTCTGGAGAGTCTGAAAAACAGGTGCGCGAACACTTTGAGGAAGCACGGAAGAACGCACCGTGTCTCTTGTTCATCGACGAAATCGATGTCATTGCTCCGAAAAGAGATACCTCGCAAAGTCAGATGGAAAAACGTATCGTAGCGCAGCTGCTCATTTCCATGGACAGCCTTGCCATGGAAGCGAACGACGGAAAGCCTGTCATTGTTCTTGCAGCTACTAACAGGCCCGACAGTTTGGATCCCGCTTTGAGAAGAGGTGGCAGATTCGATACGGAAATCAACATGGGTGTTCCGAATGAGAAAATGAGAGAGCTCATCCTTCGTACGCAGACGCGCGAGACCGAGCTAGGACCTGATGTCGACTTCGCCCAGCTTGCGAAGATGACTGGTGGTTTCGTTGGTGCGGATCTTCGCGATCTTGTTGGAAAGGCCGGCACATGGTCCATGGATCGTTACAGAGAAGCTTTGGAGAAGCAAGCCGCAGAGACTGAGACAGACATGGACATCGACGAGGGAACCGCAAGGATGACAAGTTCGGATGTGGACAAGTCCATTACTCGACTTGTTCAACGTGCCAAGCGGCACGACATCGAGGAGCCCGGAGGTCAGGACCATCTGGCGATTACAATGGAAGCTTTCCTTGCCGTACTTCCTGGCATCCAGCCGTCGTCTAAACGCGAGGGGTTCGCGACAGTGCCCGATACGACTTGGGACGATATTGGCGCTCTGCAGGATATCCGAGAGGAGCTTCAAATGGCTATCGTCGAGCCGATCAGACACCCCGAGAGATACAAGCTGGTCGGTATCACCGCGCCTACCGGTGTGCTGCTCTGGGGTCCTCCGGGATGCGGAAAAACGCTTCTGGCAAAGGCCGTGGCCAACGAGTCCAAGGCGAACTTCATCAGCGTGAAGGGACCGGAACTGCTCAACAAGGTTTGTGTCTACCTCTGCGATACAATTCTGGGTTTTGGTTATCACGAGGCTGACGTGAAATGTAGTTTGTCGGCGAATCCGAACGCGCTGTCCGGCAAGTCTTCACCCGCGCACGCTCCTCCATTCCATGCGTCATCTTCTTCGACGAGCTCGACGCCCTCGTACCGAAGCGCAACGACTCGCAATCTGAAGCCTCAACCCGTGTCGTCAACACCCTCCTCACAGAGCTCGACGGCCTCAACGCCCGCGAGGGAATCTACGTCATCGCCGCCACCAACCGCCCCGACATGATCGACGACGCCATGCTGCGTCCCGGCCGCCTGGAAACGATGCTCTTTGTCGGCTTGCCTGGCCCCGAAGAGCGCGTCGAGATCCTGAAGGCCCTCATCAAGCGCACTCCCATCGACAACAAGTTTGCGTGCGTGGCGCGCGAGTGCAACAACTACTCTGGTGCCGATCTCAGTAGCTTGTTGAGACAGGCTGGTCAGAATGCACTTAGGAGGAAGAGTGGAGAGGTTATGTTGGAGGACTTCAAGAAGGCGAGGGAGAAGATCGTGCCGAGTGTGGGGGATATGCTGAAGTATGAGTTGTTGAAGAAGAAGTTGGCTTCGAGGGTTTAGATGCGCGGAGCAGTGGGCTTTTGTTGCTGTTTGTTGACGTCAGAAGTTGAAGCAATTATGGACGGTGAGTCGTGCTTGAGTTGGTCAAGAAGAATAAAAGGACGAATTCGATCAAAATCTCAGGTGTGATAATCCAAGGACTTTCTGTTGCAATGCAGGAATCAAAGTCATCATGTTTCATAAAGAGGTCATTGGAGCGGCATTCACCATGTCAGCACAGGAGTTACGTGACTTTCACCTTCCTCACGACCAGAGAACAGGTACCGAAGATGCTGGCAAAAGAGACGAATACATCCCCCTTTGTCGGCTTTTGGCCGTCTTGCCAACCTGGGTGTCGACGGACTGTTCATCGAAAGCGCTGGGCAAGGAAAAGGACTGGGAAGATGCAGCTAAGTCCTGGACTAAGAAAGGCGTCTAGAGTCCCAGCGACACAACACCCCGGCCGGGTTTTCTTGAGTTTGCGACAGCAGGCACCACCTATTAGGGGGGACACGGAGGAATAAAATTTCATCGGTAACTATGAACCAGGCAGTTTCGCAACCGAATGCTGTCATAAACAGTTGCAGAAATATTTCATCCGGCACTATGTAGGTCAGTCTCTTTCATGTTCGCTCCCCGACTTTATGCGTCGCACGGAATGTCCGTGGGGGCCGTAAGCGGATCAATCAGATAGTCATCATACGACACCAGGCTGCCCGAATGAGTGATCAAGATCGGGCCGTTGGCGTCCTTGTTGACGGTGAAATGAGTGCGGTAGCTAATTTCCGGATTAGAGAAGACGGGTCGATTCTTCGATTGAGGGGACTGACTAAGCCTGCGAGCAGTTGCCACCGTCGAAAGTAGTTTGGATCACGCCGTCAACGTTGTACACCTTGACTGCAGTGGTCTCCGAAGCAACGGTGGTGACGTTGGGGCGGTGGTTCCAGTGCTTGTTGCCAGCAAGGGGCATGAGCTTCTGCTTGAGCGCGACGATCTGCTGACTGCCGGTAGCGACGGTGCCACGAACAATTAGGGTACCGTCGGCAACGAAGAAGTCGGTGAAGGTGTCCGTCGAACTGGGAATCTCCGTCTGGGCGTAGAGCCTGGGGACGGGGGAAAGGAATGTCAGTTGCCGCTTTGAGGAACTGGACATGTAAGGGGAGGACGCACTCATGCAGAAAGTCCTGGAACTCAGCCTCGACACCCGTGCCAGCCTGGTAGTTTTTGAAGTCAATGGCGGCGACCGAGGAGATGAGCAGGCTGAAGGCAGCGAGGATTGTGGTGGACTTCATCTTTGCGTGGATTGAAAACAGCAATTGGGCTTTCTCTTTCTCTATATCAGCTGAACGCACGCACAAGCTACCGATTGGAGGCTTATCGCCTAGGGAAGGCCTTATATATACCCCGAGCGTGAGTCGTTGGTTCGCCACGTAAGGGCCATAATGAGATTGCGCGGGAAGCCCCATCAACGAGGCGGTAACGGCCGCCAACGTTGAGTGGTCCACCCCGAAGCCCGCTGGGACCCCTTGGCCAACCAATAAGGCTTGAAAGACTGCCGAATAGCCCACCACAGGGCGTGGTAGGTGAGTTCATGCGTGAATGGCTAGCCGTTTGGAGGACTTAACAACTGATTTAGTTACCAAGAGGTTGAGAGGGTAGGACTTAGTCATGATCGTTGTCTAGCCTAGTTATTTTCTACCTTAATGCCTGGAGAGCCTACGGCTTATTTGCTGGGCGCTGGTGACGTCTTGGGCTGCCTAAGGCGCTAGAGGCGCCTGAGTCTTGTAAATCTTCTGTTCGACTTGGGGGGTTTCGTTCCAAGCCTCATGAGGCTCGGTGACCGGTGACCGAAGAAGGGAATATTACTTAAGTGCGCCCTTCCAAATTAGGCAATAAATACGCCGACACCGTGTATCGATAGACCACTCTGGCATCATGGAATCAGCTGTCAATTCATCATCAATTGCACTCACTCATTCAGTCATTGATCAACCTCTTCTCTTAGTCTTGAAGGGAATTCCCGGTGGCGTGGCGGTGGATGAACACCATGGAATTGAGCGGCTATCCACGTATTGATTAGCGCACCAACCCCATGGAGGGCTAAGCCCTTGGCCAATTCTGCATGGATGGCCGACCAAACTTGGGTGGTGGGCTACGGTGTGGAACATTGCGTGTGTAAGTCACCGTAGGAAGGACACTCTAGCATCTGGGCTTTCAATAAGACAGCCCGCATTGACGTGCATACTAGCAATCTGTCCTACCGACTGTCTGGACGCCGATGGGCTACGTACGTAGCAGCTTTAGTGGACCGGGTGCCGTGGCAGAATGTTCGTGATCTCGTATCCTGACTCGTCGCGGGACTCTAAAAGCCTGAAGCAGGAGAGAGGCACAAGCCGCATGACCCCTTCGGAGTCAGAAGGAATACTATGGTTGCAGGCGTAAGTATTGTCAGTGCGGCGCCAAGTCGGGAGTTGGGAGACTAGCTGCTTTGGTGTATAAAATTCGCGTGTTTCTCTATAGCTACTCTACCTATGCATCCACTCGCGTTCTCAACTTGACGTGGACATCTTTGCGTTTTTCTCGCGCAAAATCAGTTGCCTGGTTCGCCAGCCCCTGCTTAGCGCTGCGCTAAAAAAATACTTACGCCTGCAGTCGTACGTGCAGTGGTGTCCAGTTTCCTCTTCGTGGTCAGATTGCCATTGGAAGCCGCCGCAACGGTCGTTCAACCAATGGATGGATAGAGGGATGAGTTCGTATGTTGCTCGTACCCACCGTTTCGCCTCGCGCATTTGATATAGTCAGGCAAAGTTTCGGGCCCAGTCGGCGGTCGAGAGTCAGGCACAAGTAATCAGGCGGACCGGCCAGGCGGGATCGGCGCTTTAGGTAAGTAGCAGCGGCTGTGGTCCGTCCCGCGCAACGCGCCGCCATCATCTGCCTCACATTTCCCCGTAGCTGCGATTCCTCCTTCCGAGCTTCCTCAAGGGACCCGTCGCGACACTGTGCTTGTGCCTCGACTATCCTCCGCCGCTACCCGCAAGTTGCGTGCAGCAAGACTCCGATGGTTTCATCTCCCAGGATGGAGGTGTGGAAACAGAAGGCGTTGGTGCGAAACGGTATGGCGATCGCAGCGTCACGACCTTGAACTTCCGCACAATCGCCATCATCCGTCCTGTCGTTCGCCGCTTCAGTGTCAAAGTTCCGTATGCTCTGCAAATCGTTGGCGCCGTTGGTCACACATCTCACCCTGCGCCTGGTCGGTCGACAACCTTCTCCTCCGTGCTTATCCAACACACCACCGCCTACACCCAACCTGGTTCGAGATTGTTCTGCCGGCCTACCAGCTCCAACCAGACGTAGAAGGCGGCCAGCTCGACGGTACGCCTCGTCTATTGTACCGATGAATACTTCGACAAGTTGTGGAGGATGGGATAAGTCCCTGATGGCGTGCGACCGGACACACACGGTAACCTCTGGACCGGCTCTTGAAAACGATTGCTGTGTGCGCCATGCCAGACACCGGTGGAAAGGCTTAGATCCTTTCGCGATCTACAATCTCGCCGTCAAACCCGACCCGACCCAACCGCTCGCCGAGGCCCTCAACGCACTGCATCTGGCAAGCGAGAGAACTCTCGACGTCAACCCGCAAAACACAATACACCTGGTCGCCCGCCCATTCGCCCTAACCAAGTCGAAACACTGGGCGCCCACCAGCCGATACCCAGATTCAGGCCACACCTGACGAATGTACAGTACTTCCTCGGCTTACCCTACGAACCCGCACAACACCACCGCTTCCCCCGTCCTTAGTACAACACCGTTGCCATATCTCTTAAGTACCGAGCCCTAGCACCAGAAGGAACTGCACGACTCCAGACAGAAGACGTTTCTTCGTTACTGCGAGCCAAGCCGAGCACACCTGCATGAATGGCGGCCCCGGCTAGCCGGCTGTACAAGCCGCGCGACGGACGGGGCGGGAGACACGGCGCGCGGCGGGAAGGACGGGCGAGAACTGTGAGATGCGACAATAACAGGGCCTGACCGGGTGTCAGTTCGCCGGAGACAATCTGTGGGATCGTCTCCGCGGCGCCGAAGGTTGCAGAAGAGGGGCGGGTTAGTGAGTGGGATTGAGACGGGGAATGGGATGATTGTGTTTTGCTAATTTAACTATAATCCTCCTCTTCATTGCTTTACTTCTGGCTTGCTCTTCAGACTCTCTTGATTTGAGTGTGTCCTGTCGTCCTGCGTAGATTGAACTTCTTCATCCTTTCTTTGACGCTTCGTGCTCTCCAAATCCTCCAATCGCTTAAGTATGAAGAGATTAAAATGCTTTTTGTCTGCGTTGAGTAGTATTTGATGGTGTATGGTTATGAGAGCTTCAATATGGAAATCCATTGTGTGAAACGTTAACGGATTTTTGGTCGTTCTAGCTAATGAGTGGCGTTGGCTATAGGTATCTAGCACTATAACCAAGGTAAATAGAAAGCTAAGACAGATCAGGCAATAAGGCATTGATCAGCCGACGATTGGGCTCATGTTTCATCAGTAATTCCTTTTGCGAATCGCGTAGAACATCAAAGTTTCCGTCTTTCTCGACCAGCATATGAACAACGCTGTAGTTCTTTTTCTCGAGCGCTGACCCCAAAGCGCTCCAAAACTCGTCGAGAGGGGAAATCTGAATTGCATGTTTGCTGGAGGCGTGGCGCAGAGCCCATAACACGACCTCCTCGGGTATTTACGTTGGCTGCACTATCGAGGAGACGTGTAGACGTTAAGCCTTATAAGGCTTAGTAACTAAAGATGAAAATATTACCCTAGGGCGCCCCCCTCTAAAGCGACTCCACCATATTAGCTCCTTAGATAGATATGTATAATAGACCTTTGTAGCATTTTAGAATGATTAGGCAATTCATCAACTGTACTATCTGATACGATTCATTAGATTCCAACAACTTTTAAGTAGGAGTTTTGTTAAGAAACCGAGATGTTGGGAAGGGATCACAGTCCACATGGGGAAATCAGCGACAAGGATGGGTACCGAGAGAGCCAACAGGATGATATCGACACATTTCCGCGAAAGCGCAGACTTTTGACGGCGAACGAGCTCGCTCTAGGTGAGCGAGTTATTCAAAGGATGCGCGGAGGCGGTCTCCACAGGAATGGGATGACCGCCATCAGGCACCTTTTTGACGCTTGCACAGGCACAGTGTTCCCGACGGCTGAGGAAGTAGTGTTGTTCGCCACGTCGGCGCACGTTCCTGCCCACCTGTACTTGCAGACGAATTGCATCATTACCGGCCACTTATCAATTACGTTGCTGCGAAGCACAGTGATCACAAGGTAAGCTGGGGTGAAATCAATCTATCCAACAGACTCTTCCGCATTGCAAAGTACCAGTGCCAGCAAAGTCTCCCAGAGATCTATTCACAGCCACGGCGCATCTTAGCTGGTCTTGGTGCCGAGCTGGAGGAGAGGGAAGGAGCCGCCTTTGAAGCCTTTAAGAATCGGCTGGCAAAACGAGGGCTACCGTCTGTGTGGATCCACGAGATAAGTGAAACCGTTGGGAACATGCACCCAAGGCTGAGACCCTTCTTGGAGTACGTCGCTTTGCTGCAGCTCCTCCGACGTGAGATGAGGGCTGCGAAAGGCAAGGAAGCGCAGCGGGCCGATGAGTCAGACATTGCTCACGGGCAAATCGATGCATCGACGGCTCAATTGGCTCCTTCAGCATTCAGCAGAGACAAAAGCCCAGCAAGAACAATGCATTCGGTAGCTGGAGGCACTTTGGTTTGACAGGGCAGAGCTGGTTGAGATGGAAGCATATCTCGCGGACGATGAGCAGGGCGTGACGGCACGGGGCGGAATGCGGGAGGCTACTGTGTAGCGGCCGCCATGCGGTGCGGGGGCCCGCGGCGCAGGAGGGGCCCAACATGAGACCGTCGCCGGCACGGGAGAGCAGGAATCTTGAGACGACAGCATGTTCGGAGGTGGCGGAACAGCGCGCAGGCGTGAAACGCGTTCGAGTCGCTGCGGGCAGGGCTGCGGGCACAAGGCGGCGATGGGAGTGGAGCGGCGCGTCGAAACAAGCTTATCACGGGCACCCCGGGCAGGCGCGTGCGGTGGTCTGTGCACGGGCAGACGTGTCGGGCGCGCTGTTGCAGCTGCAGCGTCGCCGCCGTTGGTGTTATTTTGCTGCGTCGTCAACAACCGCCGCATCCCGCAACCACCGCCCCTTTCACCGTCCCCTGCCTGTGGCATCGCCCCGCTGCTCGCCGTTGCGCGCCCTCCGTCCGCCGCAAACACATGTCTTGAACCACCCGCCGCGCGCTCACCGATCTCACACCATGGAGGACCCCTTGGTCACCACCCCAGGGGCCGCCAACGGCCTGCCTGCGTCGAAGCCGCCCGCGCCCACGTCCACGTCGATAGATCCGCAAGTCATAGTCGACCATCTCACAAAAGTCCTGAGTGTCACGCTGGGCGCCTCGGAAGAGGACCTGGCCGCGCCTGAGAGCTTGTTGTCCGAGCCGCTGCTGGCCGACACGCTGCAGCGCTGCACTCGCTTCGCTCTCGAGTCGCAGGTCGCGCTCTACGTGCAGAGGGTCGTCGGAGACCACGAAACGGTAGATGGCACTAATGGGTCGGAAGGTGAGTCTGCGCTCGCGTCTCCAGCTCTGATCGCTGCTGATCCCTCATTTCGTTTAGTCCCGCAGCCGCGATACACCTACCATCTGACCTCCGAGCTCTCCGCAACCTCCACCTACGATGCCTGTATCGCCGTCCTGAAGGGCCCGCAGCCCATCAATCCCGCTGCCCCTATCAGCCAGCAGATCCAGGTCATCAATCTCCCCGGAATCGCGTCGTCGGACAATGCCGCAACCGGCCAGGGCCCGCTCAGCTCGCCGTTTGAGGCCCTACACTCTCTTGTTCACCTGGCGCTGGCGCCCTATTTCGATGCGTACACAAAGAGCCAGGCGGCGCTCCACCCTAGCTGGAGCAAGGGAGACGTCGATGCCAGAACCGGCATTCCTGGCGCCAAGAAGAGGATTGCGGAGCTAGAGTTGAGTTTGCTTCAGTTGCAGCAGAATACTGAGATACCCGAGCTCTTGTTGGCTCAGCCTGATGTAATTCAAAATGCGCTGGAAGACGCGCAGGCTAAGGGGGTCAAGCCGACTATCGACCTCATCCCCGCGGCGTTGTTGGACGACAGCAAGTTCCTGAATAACCTGCAGAACATCGTCAATGGATGGATTAGGTCGATACAGACGATCACGAAGACGAACCGCGACCCCGCCAGTGGCACTGCGAATCAAGAAATTAATTTCTGGCTCAACATGGAGTCCGCATTGGCTGGAATTGAGCAGCAGCTCCGCAGCGATGGCGTCTCGCTCACCATGGATGTGCTCAGGCACGCCAAGCGATTCCAGGCCACTGTCAGTTTCAGCACAGATACGGGCTTGAAGGAGACGATGGAGACGGTGCAGAAGTACAATTTGCTGATGAGGGACTTTCCTCTCGACGAGCTTCTATCTGCGACCTCCTTGGAGAAAGTACAAGATTCTATCAACATGATCTTCGGCCACCTGAACAAGAAGCTTCGTGCTTCTCCGTACCCTATCAAGCGCGCCCTGGCCCTCGTGGAAGCCATTTCTGGTGATTTGGACGCTCGGATACATTTTCTCCTCAACGGCCGCGAGCTGATGCACCAAGAGTTCCCGGATTTCGATGCGACCATGAGGCTTGCCGAGGGCGTTTGGCGCGCGTGGGACGAGAATGTCAAGGAGTTCACCAATGTTGCGCGTGAAGTGTCTAGGCGAAGGAATGAGAAGTTTATTCCTATCAAGATTCAGCCTCGTCACATTCGCACCCAGGATAGGCTCAAGTACATCACTACCTTCCGCAAGAACCACGAGCAACTTCAGCGCACTATCGTCAATGTGCTTGGCCCTAGTTCCACGGTCAAGGAGATTACTGATGGCGCGAAGGATGATGCTGTCATCGTCGAGGAAATTGGCGACGTTGACGCTGTCGAGGAAGTGGCTCAGGCATATGCAGCCTTGAAGGACGTCGACGTCTTGGATGTTTCGCCAGAGGGAACACGCATCTGGGAGCAAGCTGAGATGACCTACAATGAGCGGACGTCGCGTGTGGAGAACTCCATCATTGCCAGGCTGAGAGACCGTCTGGCTACTGCCCGGAATGCCAACGAAATGTTCCGCGTTTTCTCCAAGTTCAACGCGCTTTTCGTCCGCCCGAAGATTCGGGGTGCCATTTCTGAGTACCAAACTCAGCTGATTGATAATGTCAAGCAAGATATCTCAGCATTGCACGAGCGCTTCAAGCAGCAGTATGGCCATTCCGAGGCTCATGCCATGGCGCAGCTTCGCGATCTGCCACCCGTTTCTGGTGCAGTCATCTGGGCGCGCCAGATCGAGCGTCAGTTGGATGGCTACATGGGGAAGGTCGAAAACATCCTTGGTAAGGACTGGAGTCTTCACATGGAAGGCCAAAAGCTTCAGAGCGAGAGCAACATGTTCCGGAAGAAGCTTGACACCAGACCCATCTACGAAGCTTGGTTGAAGGAGGTCCAGAGGCGCAACTTGTCAATCTCTGGCCGCCTCTTCAGCGTCACTCGAAACCGTGCTGCTGGCAACTCTCTGGAACTTGGTGTCAACTTCGATCACCAAGTCATCGCCCTTTTCAAGGAAGTCCGCAACCTCCTCTGGCTTAATTACCAGGTTCCCCACGCCATCAACAACATCTCGAAGGAAGCCAAGCGCGTCTATCCCTACGCCGTTAGCATGATGGAGAGCGTCCGTACGTACTCGCAAACCACTCGCGCGATCACCGAGATGGTTGAGGTTTCGATACTTCTCCACGGTTACCAAAATGATGCTCAGACCTTGATCTCCAAGGGTGTCCCCCTCAAGTGGGAGAGTTTCGTACATGCATACGATCTTCACATCAGGCAGGGGCCTCTCGCAGTAACTGATCATACATTGGCACCCGCAAGAGGAGAGAGCAAGCACGTGCAATTCGTTCGTGAATTCGCTGCAGCTGTCTCGCTCCTCCAGAGCAAGACGGAAACCCTCAAGACCATCCACGCCAACATCCATAAAGCGCTTTCCGACCTGGAAACCTGCCCTTACAAGTACGAGGCATTCCGGACAAGCTTGGATGTGATCCAGCGCGCTGTTGATCAGCTTAACCTCGAGAACTACGTGAACCTCCCCTTCTACGTCTCTGAGCTGAACGCTAGGATTGAGAGGACTTTGCTCGTGCGGTTGAGCCACGCCATCCAGGAATGGATTGAGGCCTTCACGAGCGCCGATAACTCTGACTCCGATGGACGGCCAACCACCGCTTCTTCGGAAGGTGCTGATAAGAATCGGCCCCGCCTGTCCCACCTCATCCACGAGATCACCATGCGTAATCAGGTCATCTACCTTGATCCTCCGCTAGAGTTCGCCCGGGCTAGCTGGCTTGACCAGCTACACGAGTGGCTCGGCGTCATTTGCAGACTCGAGAAGATCAAATCCTCGCGATACGATATGCGCATCGAGGCCGTTCAGGATCCTGCCAGCCTGCGCTTTGTGGAACTTCCGAGCCGCTGCACTGAGTCCCTGACCCGTGTTTACGGTGCCATCGAGGATAAGATTCGGGAGATCAGCGTGTATGTCGAGGACTGGCTTCGCTTCCAATCGCTCTGGGATCTCAAGTCGGATCAAGTTTACGACATCCTTGGTGATGATCTCCACAAGTGGCTACAGCTGCTTCAAGACATCCGCAAGACCCGTTCCACCTTCGACACCTCTGATGTCAGCCGAACCTTTGGCAATGTGACTATCGACTACGAGCAAGTCCAGATGAAAGTCAACGCCAAGTATGACCAATGGCAACACGAGATCCTTGTCAAGTTTGCCGCTCGTCTCGGCGCCCGTATGAACGAGGTCTACGCCGAGATCGAGAAGGCGCGCAAGGATCTCGAGGGCCAGTCTTTGGAGTCTTCCTCGACGGCTCAGGTCGTTCACTTCATCACCTCGGTCAAGCAATGCAAGCAAAAAGTCAAGACGTTGGCCCCCGAGGTTGAGGTTTTCAGGCAAGGACAGACCAATCTTACCCGCCAGCGCTACCAGTTCCCCAACGACTGGCTGGACTGCGATCAGATCGATCATGAATGGGCAACGCTCAACGAGATCCTCAGCCGCAAGAGCAAGATCGTCAACGACCAGACGGATGCGCTCAGGGCCAGATTGACCGCTCAGGACAAGGTTATGAACGACAAGATCACGGAGATCGTCCAGCAATGGAATGAGGAGAAGCCCGTCTCTGGAACCGTTCCTCCTGAAGAAGCTTCCGCTACGCTGCAGGCTTTCGATCAGAAGTTGACGCAGTTGAGCGAGGAGGCGAGAATGGTTTCCGAAGCCAAGGAAGCTCTCGACCTTCCTCCAAGCGGTGAGAGTATTCTACCTACTTTGCTTGAGGAAGTTCAAGATTTCAAGTCCGTGTGGGCAGCGCTGTCTACTATCTGGAGCAGCCTGAACGACCTGAAAGACACTCTCTGGACTAGCATTCAGCCTCGCAAGCTTCGGCAATCTCTTGATAACTTGATTAAGATGACCAAGGAGATGCCTAGCCGTATGCGCCAGTATGCAGCTTTCGAACACGTGCAGAACCATCTCAAGGGTCTGCTAAAGGTTAACCCTCTCCTCTCCGACATGCGTTCTGAGGCTGTCCGCGAACGCCACTGGGTGAAGATTTTCCGCGCCCTGAAGCCGACCAAGAGGTACTCGCCGCTCTCCATGACCTTGGGTGATGTCTGGGATCTTCAGCTGGCCCAAAGCGAAACTGTCATTCGCGATGTCATCACCCAAGCTCAGGGTGAGATGGCTCTCGAAGAATTCTTGAGACAGGTTCGTGAGACTTGGCAGAACTACTCTCTCGAGTTGGTCTCGTACCAAAACAAGTGCCGCTTGATCCGTGGCTGGGACGATCTCTTCGCGAAGTGCAGCGAGAATCTCAACTCCCTTCAGGCCATGAGACACTCTCCCTACTACAAGGAATTTGAAGAGGAAGCTTCCTCCTGGGAGGAGAAGCTCAACCGTGTCCATGTTCTCTTCGACGTCTGGATTGACGTTCAACGTCAATGGGTCTACCTCGAGGGTGTCTTCACGGGCAACGCTGACATCAAACACCTACTGCCCATGGAGTCTTCTCGCTTCCAGAACATTAACTCCGAGTTCCTCAACGTCATGAAGAAGGTCTCGCGCTCGCCCTTCGTGCTCGATGTTCTGGCCATCCCTGGCGTGCAAAAGTCGCTTGAGCGTCTCGAGGAATTGCTCAACAAGATCCAGAAGGCTCTTGGAGAATACCTCGAGCGCGAGCGTGTCTCCTTCCCCCGTTTCTACTTCGTCGGCGATGAAGACTTGCTTGAAATCATTGGCAACAGCAACGACACGCTCAGGATCGCGAAGCATTTGCGAAAAATGTTCGCTGGTCTGTCTGGTCTCATTACCACCGAGGATTCTATCATCACTGGCTTCACATCTAAGGAGGGTGAGCAGGTCGCGATGAAGAAGGAAATATCGCTCGTGAAGACCCCGAAGATCAACGAGTGGCTCGGCGCACTGGAACTCAACATGAAGACCACCCTTGCAGAGTTGCTTGCTGAGGCCATCGAACAATTCAATGGCATCATCCAGGCTGAGACGATCGACCGCGATACGTTCGGCGCCTACATCGCCCAATATCCTGCCCAGATCGTGGTTCTTGCCACTCAAGCTTGCTGGACAACTGACGTCGAGAATGCTCTGCGCGGCGGTGGATCTGCGCTTCAGACTTTGTACGACCGGCAGGTCAACATCTTGCAGCTCTTGGCCTCTGCCGTCCTTGGCGACCTCGACCCCATTCAACGCAAGAAGTGCGAGCACCTCATCACCGAATGTGTTCACCAGCGTGATGTCATCCACAAGCTGAAGAAGCTCGGCGCCGACTCTGAGAACCACCACATGTGGCTTTTGCAAATGCGCTATGACTACAAGTCGGAGGGTGACTTCCTTAAGCGCCTGCAGATCAAGATGGCTAATGCCACCTTGGATTACGGTTACGAGTACCTTGGTGTTGCGGAACGTCTCGTCCGCACTCCTCTTACGGATCGTTGTTTCTTGACTTTGACTCAAGCCCTTTCTCAGAGACTTGGTGGTTCGCCCTACGGTCCTGCCGGTACTGGTAAGACCGAGTCCGTCAAGGCCCTCGGTGTTCAGCTCGGTCGTTTCACTCTCGTCTTCTGCTGTGACGACACTTTTGATTTCCAAGCCATGGGTCGTATCTTCCTTGGTATCTGCCAGGTTGGTGCGTGGGGTTGTTTCGACGAGTTCAACCGTTTGGAGGAGCGCATCCTGTCTGCCGTTTCTCAGCAAGTCCAGAACATCCAGCTTGGCTTGCGCAAGGGTGCTACCGACGAGAAGGCACAAATCGAGCTTATTGGCCGCAATCTCCGCGTCGATCTCAACACGGGTATCTTCATCACCATGAACCCTGGTTATGCCGGTCGTTCCAACCTGCCCGACAACTTGAAGAAACTCTTCCGAAGCGTCGCCATGTCGAAGCCCGACAAGGAGCTCATCGCCGAAGTCATGCTTTACTCCCAGGGCTTCTCTCACGCCAAGCCGATCTCCAGCCAAATTGTGCCATTCTTCGACAAGTGCTCCAAGTCTCTTTCGAAACAGGCCCATTACGACTTTGGTCTTCGTGCACTCAAGAGTGTGCTAGTCAGCTCTGGTGGCCTCAAGCGTGCCCGTGTTGCTGCTAGTGACCAGGAAACAATAGACGAGGAAGTCCTTGAACCTCAGATCCTATTGCAGAGTCTTCGCGAGACGGTAGCACCCAAGCTCATCCGCTCTGATGTTGAGACCATGAGGCAAATCGAGGAGGACTGCTTCCCTGGCGTCGAGTACATGCCAGCACCGCTCGAGGAGCTGCAGAAGGCTATCCGAGAGACTGCTGCCGAGAATCGTCTTGTCGTCAGCGACGCCTGGATGACCAAGGTCATCCAGCTCTACCAGATTCAGGGTCTGCACCATGGTGTCATGATGGTTGGTTCTTCCGGTTCCGGCAAGTCTACGGCATGGAAGACTCTACTTCAAGCTCTGCAGCGGGTCGAAGGCGTGGAGGGTGTCTGCCACGTTATTGACCCCAAGGTCATGTCGAAGGAGCACCTGTACGGAAGCCTGGACAGCACCACGAGAGAATGGACCGACGGCCTGTTCACCAGCATTCTCCGTAAGATCGTCGACAATCTGCGCGGAGAGGACACCAAGCGTCATTGGATCATCTTCGATGGTGATGTCGATCCTGAGTGGGTTGAGAACTTGAACAGTGTGCTCGATGACAACAAGCTGCTCACCTTGCCTAATGGCGAACGTCTCAACTTGCCGCCGAATGTCCGCATCATGTTTGAAGTCGAGACCTTGAAGTATGCCACGCTGGCCACTGTCTCTCGTTGCGGTATGGTCTGGTTCAGCGATGACACGGTCTCCACCGACATGATGATCGCCAACTACTTGGGCGAGCTGCGCGAGAAGCCTTTCGAGGATCTGGAGGACGACAGCGTTGCCCCTGGTGTCATGGCCCAGAAGGCACTCCAGTTGCAGCAGTTGGTTGCAGACTTTCTGGAGCACCGCTTGCTCGGCGACGGCTTCGTGCAGAAGGCTCTCGATGGCGCCAAAGAGTTCAACCATATCATGGAGTTCACGGAGATTCGTGTCCTCAACACGCTGTTTTCTCTGCTCAACAAGACTTGTCGCTCCATGCTCGAGTACAACGTCCAGCACCCTGATTTCCCGCTTGAGGATGAACAGATCGAAGCCTTCCTGTCTAAGAAGCTGCTGCTTGCGCTGACTTGGTCACTCACCGGTGACTGCCCTCTTTCTGAGCGCAAGACGTTCGGCGATATGGTCGCGGGCTTGAGCACGGTTGATACACCACCTCTCAGCGGAGGCACCTCGCTCATTGATTTCGATGTCGCTCTTCCCAGGGCAGAGTGGACTCTTTGGCAGAACCAGGTACCCAACGTCGAGGTCAACACCCACTCCATCATTCAAACGGATGTCGTCATCCCAACTATCGACACGGTCCGTCACGAGGATGTTCTCTACTCCTGGCTCGCTGAGCACAAGCCCCTGCTTCTGTGCGGTCCTCCAGGTTCCGGTAAGACTATGACGCTCTTCAGCGCTCTTCGCAAGCTCCCGAACATGGAAGTCGTCGGTCTCAACTTCTCGAGCGCAACCACTCCGGATCTCTTGATCAAGACGTTTGAGCAATACTGCGAGTACCGCAAGACCCTCAACGGAGTCATCCTCAGCCCCACTCAGATTGGCAGGTGGCTTGTCATTTTCTGCGACGAAATCAACTTGCCTGCTCCTGATAACTATGGTACTCAGCGTGCCATCTCGTTCATTAGGCAGCTGGTCGAGCAGAATGGCTTCTGGAGAACTTCGGACAAGAACTGGGTCACTCTCGACCGCATTCAATTCGTTGGTGCCTGTAACCCGCCCACTGACGCTGGTCGTACCCCCATGGGTTTGCGTTTCCTGCGTCACTCGCCCCTTGTCATGGTCGACTACCCAGGCGAGCTCTCACTCCAGCAGATTTATGGCACATTCAACAACGCTGTCCTCAAGATCATCCCGTCGCTGCGCGGTTATGCGGAGCCCCTCACCAAAGCCATGGTCCAGATTTATTCCGAATCGCAGAAGCGCTTCACGCCCGATATTCAACCTCACTACGTCTACTCGCCACGTGAACTTACGAGATGGGTCCGTGGTGTCTACGAGGCCATCCGGCCGCTCGAGAACCTTAGCGTTGAAGGACTGGTCAGGATCTGGGCTCACGAAGCAATGCGTCTGTTCCAGGACCGTCTTATTGCGGAGGAAGAGCGCAAGTGGACCGATGAATGTATCCACCGCATCGCGATGGAGCATTTCCCGACCATCGATGAGGAGAAGGCGCTTGGCGGCCCCATTCTCTTCTCCAACTGGCTGTCCAAGAACTACGTCCCTGTCGAGCGTGAGCAGCTGCGCGACTTCGTCAAGGCGCGTCTCAAGACCTTTTGCGAGGAAGAGGTCGATGTGCCACTCATCCTGTTCAACGATGTCCTGGACCACGTTCTCCGCATTGACCGTGTCTTCCGTCAGCCTCAGGGTCATTTGATTCTGATCGGTGTCTCTGGCTCCGGCAAGACGACCCTGTCTCGCTTCGTGGCTTGGATGAACGGTCTCAAGGTCTACCAGATCAAGGTGCACGGCAAGTACTCGGGTGAGGATTTTGATGACGATTTGAGGAACGTCCTGCGCAGGTGCGGTTGCAAGGGTGAGAAGATTTGCTTCATCATGGACGAGTCGAACGTCCTTGATTCCGGTTTCCTCGAACGCATGAACACGCTCCTGGCCAACGCCGAAGTTCCCGGTCTCTTTGAAGGCGACGAATTCGCCTCTCTGATGACGTCTTGCAAGGAGGGTGCCCAGCGCCAGGGCTTGCTCCTAGATTCGCAGGAAGAGTTGTATAAGTGGTTCACTCAGCAGATTGTCAAGAACCTGCACGTCGTTTTCACCATGAACCCGCCCGAGGAGGGTCTTTCTTCCAAGGCCGCCACATCCCCTGCCTTGTTCAACCGTTGCGTCCTCAATTGGTTCGGCGACTGGTCCGACCAGGCTTTGTTCCAGGTTGGCACTGAGCTCACGCAGTCGGTCGATCTGGACCGCGCCAACTTCAAGTGTCCCGATAGTATTCCTGTCGCGTTCAGAGATCTCAACTTGCCACCGTCGCACCGCGAGACGGTTGTCAACGCTATGGTGTACATCCACTACTCTCTACACCGCTTCAACGGCCGTCTCAGGAAGCAGCAGAACAAGATCATGCACCTTACCCCTCGCCATTTCTTGGACTTCGTCGCGCAGTATGTCAAGCTGTATAACGAGAAGCGCGAGGATCTTGAGGAGCAGCAACGCCATCTGAACGTCGGTCTCGAGAAGCTGCGGGAGACTGTCGACAAGGTTAGCGATCTGAGGAAGAGTCTTGCCCAGAAGAAGGCCCAGCTTGAGCAGAAGGATGCCGAGGCCAACGAGAAGCTCCAGCGCATGATTGCGGATCAGCGTGAGGCGGAGCAGAGGAAGACCCACTCGCTCGAAGTGCAGGTAGCGCTTGAGAAGCAGGAGAAGGAGGTCGCAGAAAGAAGGGAGATTGTGCTTGGTGATTTGGCAAAGGCAGAGCCGGCCGTCGTGGAGGCGCAGAAGAGCGTCAGCAACATCAAGAGGCAGCACCTTACCGAAGTCCGTTCCATGCAGAACCCGCCCGCTGGTGTCAGGCTTGCCCTGGACGCCGTCTGCTCGCTGCTCGGACACAAGACTGCTGATTGGAGATCTATCGTCGCAATCGTGAGGAGAGACGACTTCATCACCAGCATCGTCAACTATGACAACGACAAGCAGATGACCAAGAACCTTCGGATCAAGATGCGCACCGAATTCCTGTCCAAGGAAGACTTTACGTACGACAAGGTCAATCGTGCCAGTAAGGCTTGCGGTCCCCTCGTCCAATGGGTCGAGGCACAGGTCAACTACTCCGAAATCTTGGACAGGGTCGGACCGCTTCGTGAGGAGGTCGGCCAGCTCGAGGAGGCTGCCCTGCAGACGAAGGCCGAAGCGCAGGCTATTTCCAAGCAGATTGATGCATTGGAAGAGAGCATTGCGGCGTACAAGCAAGAATACGCGGCGCTCATCAGCGAAACCCAGGCTATCAAGGCCGAAATGAGCCGTGTCCAATCCAAGGTCGATCGTTCCGTCCGCCTACTGGACAGTTTGTCTTCGGAGCGTGGACGTTGGGAGGAGAGCAGCAAGAGCTTCGAGACCCAGATCGACACAATCGTCGGAGATGTCCTGGTTGCGGCGGCGTTCATCGCGTATGGTGGTTACTACGACCAGCAGTACCGCAAGGCCATGACGGAGGACTGGTTCCACATGATGTCAATGTCTGGGATCAGCTTCAAGCAACCTAACCCCGTCACAGAATACCTGTCAACGCCCGATGAGCGCTTGAAGTGGCAGGAGAACTCACTGCCGGCGGACGACCTCTCCACGGAGAACGCCATCATCTTGAAGAGGTTCAACCGCTACCCGCTTATTATCGATCCCTCTGGCCGTGTCACAGAATTCTTGCAGAGGGAGTGCCAGGATCGGAAGCTCACCGTCACGAGTTTCTTGGACGATTCGTTCACCAAGCAGCTCGAATCTGCACTGCGTTTCGGTAACCCTATCCTCATCCAGGACGCAGAGCATCTTGACCCCATCCTCAACCACGTTCTCAACAAAGAGTACCAGAAGACCGGTGGTCGTGTGCTCATTCAGCTCGGCAAGCAGGAGATCGACTTCTCTCCGTCATTCAGGCTGTACCTCTCCACCAGGGATCCGTCGGCTACATTCGCGCCGGATATCTGTAGCAGGACCACCTTCGTCAACTTCACTGTTACCCAGAGCAGTCTGCAGACCCAGTCTCTTGCCGAGGTCCTCAAGTCCGAGAGACCCGACGTCGATGAGCGCCGTTCCAACCTTATCAAAATGCAAGGCGAGTTTGCCGTGCACCTTCGGCAGCTCGAGAAGCGGTTGCTGCAGGCGCTCAACGAGTCGCGCGGAAACATTCTCGACGACGACAACGTCATCGAGACCCTCGAGACCCTCAAGAAGGAGGCTGCCGAAATCTCGGCGAAGGTCGCGGAGACCGAGGGTGTCATGACTGAGGTCGAGAACATCACGCTGCAGTACACCATCATCGCCCGCTCTTGCTCTGCCATCTTCGCGGTGCTAGAGCAGCTGAGGCACGTCAACTTCTTCTACCAGTTCTCCCTGCAGTACTTCACGGACATTTTCGAGACCGTGCTTGAGGATACCAGGAAGAGTGGCAAGGATCTCAGCTATGCGGCGCGTATCGACTATATCATCAAGGAGCTGTTCATTGATACCTACCGCCGTACTTCGCTCGCCTTGCTGCACAAGGATCGCGTCATGCTGGCGATGTTGCTAGCACAAGCGGCCCCGTACAAGATGGACAAGTCGCTCATCGATTCCATCCTGGATGAGGACGTTATTCCGGTCGACGTGTCGACAGACCAAGACCGCAAGGACGAAGCCATGGCGCTGGCGGCCAAGCATCGGCTGTTCAAGAACGAGATTGAGGGCGTCGACTCTGCCGCTTGGGATACCTTCTACTCCGAGGAACTTGCCGAGAACCATGTTCCCACTGTCTGGCCCGAGAACACCGAGAAGCTGGACCAGCAGCTTCGATCCCTCATTCTTGTCAAGCTGTTCCGCGTCGACCGTTTTGTGCCTGGTGTCGAGAAGTTCGTATACGAGGTTTTCGGCAAGGAATACGCAGATGTCACCGACGACCTGGGCGCTATCGTCAAGCAGGTCGGTGCAACAACTCCGATCGCACTGGCCTCCTCCCCAGGTTTCGACGCCTCCTACAAGGTCGACAATCTCGTCGAGCGTCTTCACGTCTCGTGCACGAACATTGCCATGGGTTCGAACGAGGGTGTGTCGTCTGCAGATAAGGCAATCACGGCTGCAGCTGCTACGGGCAATTGGGTCCTGGTCAAGAACGTCCATCTTGCCCCAACATGGCTGCAGAGTCTCGAGAAGCGCATCGACAGTCTCAAGCCGCATGCCGACTTCCGTCTCTTCCTGTCCATGGAAACCAGCCTGAAGATTCCGGTCAACTTGCTCCGGGCTTCTCGTGTCCTGATGTACGAGCAGCCGGCAGGGATCAAGGCCAACATGAAGGACAGTTTGAGCCAGCTGAGCTCTCGCGCCCAGAAGCAGCCCGTCGAGCGCGCTCGTGTGTACTTGCTGCTTTGCTTCTTGCACGCCGTTGTGCAGGAGCGGTTGCGGTACGCACCCAACCTGGGCTGGAAGGGCTTCTGGGAGTTCAACGATTCCGACGTAAGTTTTCCTACACTCTTACATAAAAACAGTGCAATTGCTAACGAGTATATCAACAGTACGAATGCTGCAGCAACATCATCGACATCTGGATCGAGTCGGTCGCCCACGGCCGCACCAACATCGCGCCCAAGAACATCCCGTGGGACATGCTGCGCATCCTTATCACGGAAATGTACGGAGGCAAGATCGACTCGGAGCACGACTTCAACGTCCTCAACGAACTCGTCACCAGCATCATGGACCCGGCGGCCTTCGAGGAGGGCCACAAGATCATCAAGCCCACGCCCGAGAACGAGAACACCAGCCTCGAGGTGCCCAGCGGCACGGCGTTCAAGGCCTTCGTCGACTGGGTCAACGAGCTTCCCGAGCGCGAACCGCCGACTTATCTGGGTCTGCCGGCGAATGCGGAGAAGTTGTTGCTGGTCGGCCAGGCGAAGACGATGGTGGACAACTTGAAGTTGGTGGCGGATTTGCTGGATGAGGGTGAACAGGTCATGGCAGAGGCGCAGGAGGGGCCGCAGGCGGCTGCGGCGTGATCTGGATGAATGATGAGATGAAGAGAGACATGGGTATGATGAACGGGAATGGGTTTGGGTGTAGTGGATGAAGGGAATGATTGATGGAGGAATGATGGGATGGGATGGGATGGGATGGATGTAGGACTGATCGAGGCTGCCTAGCGGCGCACTCACTCCTCTTCTCTTTGCTCTCTTTTCTTCTGACCTGTACCTTTTTAAACCGCTTTCATGGGTTATTGCTTGGGAGTATGAAGGGTATGGCTGGCGAGGCATAGATTGATCTGGCGTCTTTTCGACTCATCGCTTGCTTCGCGGCATGGCTTACGGAGTCATGGTCTCTCATCACACACCGCAACACTTCTCCCTTTTTCAAAGACTTGACACTATACCCGAAGGGCTGGGATGGCTTGTTTGGGTTCATTTCTCTTTTGTTGTTATCAGTAGTCATTTTAGCGAGGCTTCTTGGGTTTCATGCGCTTGTGTTACGTAGATCTCTTTAATTGTAGACTGGTACTCTTCACACGTGCGTTACTCATGATTGTGTGTCAGCCATGACCCAAGGCCGTAGAGTGACACAATGAGTGGCAAAGGCCGGCAAAAGTACGGCGTTAGCCAGCGGAACGCGTACGTAGGTAGTACAGGGGCACAAGGGGATAACGCGGAGCTTCACGCGTCGACGCGTCCGACGCCGCAACCCCACCGTCCGCCTCACCGCAACCTCGACCATGCCGCCCAAGCGGAAGCGCGGACGCCCGAAAAAGGCAGACGGGCCGTCTGCAAAGAAAAAAGCTTCCTGGCCAGCCACGCGCATCCTCGATGAGAACAACACGCAGTACCTCATCGAATGGCGCGGCAAAGACCCGGCGACCGGCAAGCCCTACGCCCCGACCTGGGAGCCGAAAGCTAACGCCGGCGCTGCGCTCGTCGCCGAATGGCGCGACGACCAGGCTGGTCGGGAGTGGGCTGCCAAAGGCATAGTGGCCGAGTCCGACTCGAGCTATCTGATCGCATGGGAGAATGACCCCAAGACGGGTGAGGTGTTCAAGGATACTTGGGAACCGAAGTCGCTCGCCGGCAAGAGCATGGTCCAGGAGTGGGAGCAGACGAAAGCAAGAAGGTATACTGATCGATGCTGTTTTGATGCAGATTTGAGTCTAACCTCACTCTTCCAGAGCCGCACGCGAGGATCTACCAGCCGCGTCAGACGACGACTCGCCTGCTGTTTCAGAGGAAGAGGATGAAGAGCAAAGGGAATCGGAAGACGAGGAGAGTGATGCCGATAAGAACGCCATCCCAACAGTAAATCATGAATGAGGCCAAGGCAGAGCCATCGCCCGCAGCACGTGGTGCAAACCGCCCCATCAAGGTCAAAAGCAGGCCAACTCCCGTTCACAATGGCAGCCAAAAAAAAATCCACCGACGACGTCTTTTCTAGCAAGTATCGCCTGCCAACACCATGAATCACAGCGACCGAGCGCCTCTGATTCTGCCCGAGGGAAACCACATCAGCGATTTTTATGCATCGATCAACCTGAAGAAGAACATAAACACATGACGAAATCCACATGGATCTCAGGTTCTGCTTTCCCGCTAGCATGTGTGCTTTGCAGCCTCGCAATGCAGCGGAATGCTGAGCTCCATTCTCTTTGGGCGCATCCAAGGTCCTTGCCCCATCCCGAACTCCTCTCACGGCACCTCAAGCCTTCCATTCTACTCAGCGCCACATACCAACATGCTTGTACTACTCGGTACTATCTCTCTCATGCCTGAAGGAACATGTAGCAGGACAGCTGTATGCTCCTCCTCCTTGGGCTGAGGGTTCGCATGATATTCTACGGAGCTTGCCCATGTTAGAGACTCGATACGCTAGGTGTTGCTGGAATCAATGGATAGGGAATAGAATGAGAGTCAAGGATACTCCGCTAAATGATGGCTCTAAATGGATTACAGACCGTCGTTCTCCATCGCCGATAATTACGTCTAATCCAATGGGATACATTCTCCAGAGACTTGAACAAAGATCATGATGTAATTTAAAATCTCGTCCTGTCAAAAGCCGCGAACCCTCCCTCCCTGTCCGGTCCGAGAGTTTAATATGCGTAGAATAGAGTCGTCTCATCCGCTGACTGTCTCATCTTCTTGTTTTTGCGGATGAGGATGAACTTCATGATCCAAGCGCAAGTGAAGCACAGGAAACTGAACCCAGCGCTTGAACCCATAGCTACAGCATAGCGAGGAGCGTCCCCGTCGAACCACAGGTACTGCGACGAACGTCAGCAAGAACTCAATTCACCCTTGCTATTCCATTGGAGCATACTGGAGTCCAGATAAACGAGATGTTAGCGATCGTGTTGACGATACTCAACGCCACGGCCTTCTTCTCAGGCGTCTGTCCGCAGGTCGAGCCAACCCATCCAAGAATAATCGAGTTCACGCCGTACGTGCCGATTGCGAACACCACCATCGCGAAGTACCGTGCTCCCATGTTCATCGTGGCGGTGCCGAGGACGAAGCCGAAGATAGCAACAAGCTTGGAGATGGTGATGTGCCACGTCCGCTCGTTGAACTTGCCAGAAGACCAGGACACCAGGATGGAAACGGCGCCGGCAATCACATAGGGAGGACAGGTGAGAACGAGGGTGATGGTGGTGGAGAAGCCCAAAGTTTCGACGACAGTTGGAAAGCTAATCGACTCAGTGAAATTACTTCTTCCGACGCGCAAATGTGGAAAGAATACTTACAAATTCTTGAAGCCGTTTGCGGCCAAATGCTGATGCTGCATGAAGGCGAAGAGCCACACCTTTGGGTCTTTGCATGCTTGCTTAAGGCCATCAAAGACGCCACCTTTACCCTTAAGACCGACAGTGTCACGCTCGATTCTCTCCTGCGCGAGTTTCCTCTCGTCGGGGGTAAGCCACTTGGTTGTGGTGGGGAAGTCTGCCACACGTTGGTTTCATTCGTGACAAACTACAAGAAGCGGAACGTACCTGGAAGGATGAAACAGCCGATGATAGCAATGACGAATGTAACGGCACCCTAAAGGCCATTCGTAAGCTGCAGTGTTCCCTATCCTCGCTATTCATGGCCAACTTACCTGCAGAATGAACAACCAGCGCCATCCCGAAATACCTGCCAGGTCATCCATTCCGTGGAAAATTCCAGCCGCGATCAACCCGGCAAAAGCAGTTGCTAGGATATTGCCGGTGTACAGGATACTGATGCGTGTGGCAATCTCCTTCCGGGTGTAGAAGATGCTGAGCATGTACAGAGCGCCAGGGTAGTACGGAGCCTCCGTCACACCGAGGAAGAAACGAGTAAGCACAAGACCCTTGTAGTCTTTGGACAGAGCCGTGAGGGCAGACACAACAGCCCAGAGCATCATACTGAGAAGCCGTCAGCGATTGACCGATCGGCCAAGTAGGATAATGCGTACCAGATGCCCATATACCAGGAAGGTCGAGTCCGTGTCAGGAACATGTTGCTGGGCACCTGACCGATCAAGTAGCCAACGAACAGAATACTGACGCAGGTCTGGTACTGAGTGCCGGTGAGATTTAGATCCTCTTCCAGGTCGTTCAGACGAGCAAGAGCAATGGCGTTGCGCTGTCTTCATGTCAGCTTTGAAGTACTTACTTTGGGATGAAGGTACGTACATCAAGATAGTTGAGCCAGTACATGGACCAAAGCATAGGCTGAGCATTAGTTAGTGGCCGCCCACGCGAACAACGAATCAGAACGACTTACCATAATCCATCGATCCAACTTCCTCACCAACGCAATCTCCTTGGGATCGGTCTTCTCAGCAGCACCGGAGTAATCATGCTTGACAGCATGGCTTTGTTGCTTCTCCGGCTCGTATTCCTCAATGTGCTCGACAGCGTCCGCCAGCTTCTTCTCCATCATGGGATCCGACATGGTACGCCCCGGTGACTGAACCAAGTCGAGGCTGAGAGTTTATGGGGAAAGGCCTAATATCTGACCCAAGATTGAGCAAGCCGGAAGCCGCCTGCCAGGCCACAAGGGCGACAAAAGGGCATATATAGTTTTGGCGAAGCCAGCCCAAGACTTGTCCTCCCAGCAGCCAACACACTCCAGTCCGCCCAGCCAACCAAGGCATCGTAGAAACCATCACGTCTTCAAGGTTGTAATTTGCGCTTAACTCTCACCGACCAGGTCTACGTTCATGAGGGGGGCTGGTGCGGGGTCAGCATCTGGGCATTTCCTTGGGAGCAACACGCCGCTTGCATATTGCTATGTAGTCCCCCGACGTCAGGACCACAGCCAAGTAACGAGGCGTAGGCCCCTCTCCCGGTTCGGACTCTGGCGTGCCTTCGGGCTGCCGGCGCTTGTGGAGAGATAATCGGCGGCATGTCGTAGCAGACAGACCGTTCCCGAAGGATGCTTTTGCCGCCCTCGATCGCTGCAATGCGCTTGGACGTTGCTTTTTCTTTCCCGAAGCTGCTGACACCAGTCCGCCCGTACACGAGTTTCTCGCATTCGTCCATTTCTGTTTGTCGGACGACGGCCAAATTTCCGGAGTAGAGGTTTGTTGCCACGCCTGCAGGCATTGAAGACGAGTGGATCGGCGCCGGGGGGCCAGTCGGCAGCGCTCAAACAGTGGCACGCTAAGTATGGATCTTCTGGAGGCAACTGACAAAGTATCTGTCGGTATCATTTGCGGCATCATCATGATTGGCTGGCCGAGACTGGGCAACGTATCTACTGATTCGGCACCAATATCGCACTGTGTGCTGGAAGCCGGCAACCAGCTCGTTTTGCTCTTCCGACATAGTCTGACCACCCACTCCGGCAGATAGACGATAGTAGCTGATTGAAAATGCCTCACGGTGGCGAGTTCGGCTGCTTGCCGTAGGCAGAGTGCGGGCATGCAGAAGCTGTATAAACATCCGCTCCAATAGCCATACGGCGCCACAGCCAGCCCATCTTAAACGCCAGGCCGATATCACACACCCTGTCGCGACACCTGAACCTTTCAGTCCAGCTGGCACGAAGCTCCAAACCCAATAGCTCCGTCAAAGACATCCGCCAAGCTGCGACAACCCCGCGCCAAGCGGCCGCGTGCTAGCAAGAGAGGCTGGATGGAAACGCACACCGCGACCAGGCACGGCAGTCGGAGAAAAAGCCGCAGGCCCCTCCGACAGGACTGGGCGGTCAGGGCGCAGATCTTGGATCTCTCGGCGCCACGCGCGCACCCCCGCCGCGTGCTAAGGAGGTGGTCTTGGTTCCCCACGGGGAATGTATCGATATACTAATGGACGTGGGATGCGTGGCACCGTTCGGGAACGCCGTCTCGGCTGTCTTGGGAAGAAACTTGTCCCGGCTGCTGCTTTTCCTCGGGCATGCTCGGCGTGAGCCGTGGCAGCACGGCTGGTGCGCTGGGCGGTGATGGTGGTTGGGATTGCGTGATCTGAAGGATTCGGGTTTTTTCCCTTGTCCCGATGGCGTGTTGGAGGTGTCGCTGAAGCCATACGACAGGTTGATACAATGTCGGAGAAGTTCGGAGCGTCGCGATGATGGCATTATGCTGGGCGTGCGGCTGAGAGGTGTCCCGTATCTAACTACCATCGTAGAAACCAGCATCACTCTCTTCCGCCTTGACATATACTTCGCCGGAAGGTGCTTGCAGATAGTTTCAGAACAGGAGATAGTGTTTGCTACTATTAGGAAGTTGGTGTTAAGGTTGAATTTAATATGCTTTGCTAATGAGATTACTGGAAGTTTAGCCTGTGCCTTTTCTACGCTCAGAGTGTGAAACCCGTAGTAGAAGAAACCCAGTTTCTCGAATTTAGAGCCTACAATATCTATCCATACATTTTCCCAGTTCCCCTACAGTTAGAATATTGTCTGTAGTTCAATGGTGCCATAGCATGTGAATTTAATCAGTCTAGGCGCAAGTGATCTATCATAGGAGCATGGCTTTTCTATTCGGTTCCATATTGTGTTCGAGACGGCGGCGGAACAAAGAGCATGCAATGTCCGAAGGTAGGCAAAATGACAGTACCAATCACGAATGCAGCTTTGATCGCGACGTAAAAGGGTTGGAGCCCCTGCTGGCCAGTGAGTACGAAGCTCAGCTCACAATCTGCTGAATCGACTTGTTTCCTCCTGTACTAAGACGAGACTACAGAGCCGCAAAAAAGAAGGTGTAGAGTCAGCATGATCCCTGTCCTTGGGCTGTCCATAGGTGGCTTTTGATGTTTTTTTCCAAACGGATGAAAGAGGTGATATGCGGGTTGTGGCGGATTTCTTTGTCAGATAATTGATGGGGTCAAACAAGGCTGGACTTCCAGGTAGACGCCCAAAACTCAACGCGATAAATGAGGAGCAGTAGTCCGTTGGAACCGCTAAATAATTTGTCGTTTTGGAGCATGCACGACATTTGCAATGGATACCTTGGAGTCATTCCGTGCTGCTGAAACACTTCAATAACTCTATCTACATGGTCTAGATAGAAGAACCAACCTTTTCCCATTTCCCATGACACCACTCTCCTTGATGTACTATCCCTCTGTACTCACTGCTACAGGCTAATCTCGACAACGTAAATGCACGCAGGGATAAACTCCAAGATTAATCTTTGCTTCTTGTTTAATACTACATGGAACAACGCTCTACATGAACTCGATGCCGACGCCGAAATGCACACCTTTCCTTCCCTGCTCGCCCCTACGTAGCACAAGCGGGAGCGAGAAGTTGACCTCGAACCGTGCGACGGGGTGGGCGTAAACAAGTCCCAGACCAGCCGCAGCGCTCGGCAGGCCGTTCTTAAGCTCCTCCAACGTTGCCTTCATGCTTTCTGCCACGTCGGCGTCTCCGTTGCTGTCCTTCTTCTCCCGCAGAGCAAGTAGCCGTCCGGCATTGACGAAAGCTTGTAGGCGGAGTGGCGTCTCGGCGCCAACGCGCGGAAGCGGTAGCATAAGGCTTGCACTGCCTGCGGCGAAAACATCACCGCCAATGGCATCGGCTCCGTCGCGGGGACCGAGGCCGGCCAGGCGGAAACCGCGGACATCGGTGGGTCCGCCGAGCTGGAAGCGGTCGTTGATGCGCGAGGGCGCGGGCTTGCCGTTGCCAACACCAAGAGGGCAGAGCATGCCTGCGCGGAAGCTAGTAGTAAGGGCGACGCCTTGGATCGGAGGGAAAGGGAGAGCTGCTTGCGATTCCAGCTCGAGCTTGCTGAAGCCTACGTCGCCGCCGAGAGGGCCGGCACCGGCAAGCTCAGCGACGGTCTTCAGCAGATATCCGCGAGAGGGCAGGAGCGGGAAATCACGACGGTCGAGCGTGTATGTGTGCGACACGCTTGACTTGAACGAGTCTCCGGCATCGTCGCGGACTGTCGGCGAGGCACCGTCGGCGAGGCCGGTGATCTGACGCCAGAAGCCAGAGTAGGCAAGCTCATGGCGATGGCCGCCGGCCGACTGCCACTTCAGCTTGGTGGAACCTCCCCTGAGCACCTCCTCGTGGCTGGCCCAGCTCTTCAGCGTCGAGCTCGCCAGGCCGCCGATTTCCCAGCGCAGGTCCGGGTTGCTGAGGATGGGAGTGTCAAAGGTGGCAGAGTAGGCGGAGCGGGTTCGCGTGCCAGCTGAGGCATGTGCATTGAGCGACTCGGCGCCGCCGAACAGATTGCGCAGCTGGACGTTGGCATAGGCGGAGCCCTCGGCAGAACCGGCCTCGGTGCCGGTCTTGATGGTGTAGCGGGAGCGCTCGCGGGCGTGCAGGTAGACGTCGATGTCGGTGGAGGTGGTGCTGGGGTCGGCCTTGTCGGGCTTGTCGATGTAGACGGAGATGGGCGACTTGAAGATGTCTGGGCAGGTGTCAGCGGGCAGGCGCGCGGCCGAGGGCGGCGGTGGGCAGACCGAATTTGTCGAGCTTGTTGACGGCGCCGCCGATGTCCGCGAGGGCGTCCTCCAGGGTGTACAGCGACTCGCGGTTGGCGTTCAGCAGCGGGCTGAAGACGCGCTCGAGGAAGCCGTGGCGGGTGTGCTTTGCGTGCAGCACGCGCACCGACGAGACGGTCACGGGCAGCGTGAAGTTGCCGCCGACCTGCGGCAGTCAGCGCAGGCATTGGGGCGCACGGGCGGCGAGGAACGTACCAGCTCGGCCTGGCGCGCCTGGGCGCGCTCATACTGCGCGTGGATGCGCTCGTTGACCTCGTGCTGGCGGCGCTGGAGCTCGGCCGGGTCGACTTTTTGCTTCAGCTGCTCGAAGACCTGCGGCGCGTTGTCAGCGGGCGCGGGGGCGGGGCGCGGGGCGGGGCGCGGCGACGCACATTCTCGTCCAGAGGCGACGCCATTGGGGCTCGCGGGCGGCGGTGCGGCGGGAGAGAGCAGGCTGCGGTGGAGGGCGCGCGTGGTGCGAGGTGACGCTGAGGGCGGCGGTGCAGCTGCGCCGAGAGCCCGAACGCCCGGCGGCCTGGCGCCCTCCGCCATCCCACCCGCGCCGTCGCTTCCACCTCCTCCTCCACCACCGCCTCCCGACACCGCCCTGCCGCCGCTCCTCCCTTCTCGCCCTCTCGCTGCCTGCCGCGCTTTCCGTCGCGCCCTCTGCGACCGCCCGCCCGCCCGCTGCCTGCCCCGCCTGCGCACTGCGCATCCCGTCGTCCGCTCACCGATCGCCGCCCGCCGCCCTCCACCCGCCATGGCCACCCCCCAGGCCACAAAGCGCTTGACGCGCGAGTACAAGACCATCTCGCAGAACCCCCCGCCCTACATCGTCGCCCACCCGTCCGAGCACAACATCCTCGAGTGGCACTACATCCTCACCGGCCCGCCCGGCACGCCCTACGACGGCGGCCAGTACTGGGGCACGCTCATGTTCCCGCCCGACTATCCGTTCGCCCCGCCCGCCATCCGCATGCACACGCCCTCTGGCCGCTTCCAGCCCTCGACCCGCCTGTGCCTCAGCATCTCCGACTTCCACCCCAAGAGCTTCAACCCGGCATGGGAGGTCAGCACCATCCTGATCGGCCTGATGAGCTTCATGACCAGCGAGGAGATGACCACCGGCAGCGTCCGCGCCTCCGACGCCGAGCGTCGTCTGTTCGCCTCGCGCTCGCGCTGGTGGAACTCCACCGGCGGCGGCTCCCATGCTCCGCTCTCCGGCCCCCGCCCCAAGGCTGCCGGCATCGGCGCCATCAAGCAGGGCGACGGCGGCGCCAAGTTCCGCCAGGAGTGGCCCGAACTGGATGCTGAGAACTGGCGCTGGATCAAGGAGAACAAGATCGACCCGGCGACTGGCCAGCCGCAGGTCCAGCAGGTGGACGGCCACGGTCCCTGCGCTCCCGAGGCTGCCGCGTTGAGGAGGCGGCCTGGCGGCAGCGGTAGCCTGGGCGCTGTTGTTGAGGGCGGCCAGGTTGCGAGGGATGCCGGCCAGGGCTGGTTGAGTCGCAACAAATACGTCATCGGCGCCGTACTCCTGTTCGGCTACGTCTTGGTCACCCGCGTTCTCGGCGTCGAGACCACCACCTAATGGAAGAGGAGCCGTTAATACTTGTGATACTTTACATTGGATCGGAAGCGGGATCGGCGTCTGGAAAGGTTTGGGAGATATCTGGGTTGGTGGCGTTTCGGTTCATTGCAGCTCCATGCTGCTTCTCCTCACTCGCGTTGTATCATTACCCCACACTGCCAACGGATGGCCGGAAAAGAATTCGCTCTTTAGAACAACAACCTCATATAATTCATCCAAATTCGACCACTTCAGGCAGCTGCAGCACGAGGTTTCTTTGGTCCCCTAAGTCGATCAGCTATGCTACGGCGCCTTCCCATGGAATAGGTCGTGGTAGTTTCGACAGAGCAGTCTGCTCGTGCTAAAAGGTCCACGTCATCAGTCCGTGCTCGCTCTCGATCTTTATTGACATCCGTATCCTGGTTCCTCTCAACTCTGCAACCCGTCTCTCTAGGAGGACGTTCAGTCCGATCCGAACGTCTTACTCGCCAGCTCTCAGCTTACGCTGCTTGTTTTGCTCGGTCGATCACAAGTGTCCAGCAGTCCCGTGCCAAGTAGCCTCCTAGAATACCGGATTTGCTCGGAAGAGCGAAAGTGGCCGGACTTGGTGGAAAGTCCGCATCGCGAACTGATCTTGGACGCTTGGTCGCAATGTCATGTCACAGGAGAAGCCCAAGAGGAAGCCAGCCACCCAAGATTTCCTAGATGAAGAATAGTAGACGAGAGTGCATGAAGCATTTTGACAGACCTGCAATTGTCGGTGAACTTTTCCCTTTAGATGCGTGAGAGAAACAATCCTCAATCTGGTCATTAGTTTGCTCGACGAGGCAGTCGCGGATTCACATCTTCATTGGAACCTTCAAGCCCGCTCTTCAGTTTGGTTTGTCAGGCTCGGGCTCGGGCGAGGCCTGTCTGAAGAGAGGAAGCTCCGCGAAAATCTCCTCATAGTGCAGGAAGAGCTCATCCCCACCATCATCCTCCGAGTCGTAGGCCTTTGCGGCCGGAGCAGTCTCGGCAGCCTCCTCGGCAGCCTGAGCCCGAGCCAGAACCCGAGTCGCCGATGCCCCCCTCTGAGCCCGCTCCGCCTGTGGAGGAGGCTGCAACACCTGTTCTCGACTGGCTGTCATCCGGAGTTGAAGCATTCATACACAGGGTAAAGTGCGACATCTGTTCGTTTAGGTTCATGGGTATGAATGCTTCAACTCTGGACACTGAATCAGGTTTGAATCTCGAGGACAAGCTCATGCACATCCGCGCAGTAATGATTGTCAAGGCGGTGGTGAAAGCGAGGAGGGGCGGGTGGTGCAAGGGCCAGCCAGGCATCGTATCGGTCTTTCAGAGGATTGTATCGTCGTATTGGCAAGCACTTGTCCAAGTCGAATCGGGAGAGCCGCCCATGTACCCACTACGAATGGATTGACCGGCCGGGAAATCAGCCGAACTTTGTTGTTCTCGCAGCCTTTAGCACGATCGTACCCAAACCGGTGGTCTACTTTACAGAGACTGTCATGACAATTCTCCTGGAGACTTATGACGATGACGAGTTCCACCGTGTGCGTCCGAAGCTGTCCCCCTCTAGCGGAGTTCCTCTTAAACGGACACACCGTTACGAACCGAACTTTATGCGGATAGCAATGAGAAGGTTGCCGCAAAGAGGACACAGGGTCGTCGGGATGGGGCAGCGAACTCCTCGGCAGCCTAAGCCCGAGCCAGAACCCAAGTCGCCGATGCCCCCCTCCGAGCCCGCTCAGCCTGTGTAGGAGGCCGAGGAGGAGGAGGAGGAGGAGGAGGCTGCAACACCTGTTCAGCCCACCGGGGAGTACTTACTCGTGATAAGACAGGCGAAGTTTTACGCGGTCATCAAGGAGGTCATCGACCGCGTGCCGGACGGCGAGAAGCTGACGGCTGTTGTCCGGTCTGTGAATGGTCTTGGGACCAACATCAAGGTCTTCGAAGACTTCGCCAAGACCTTCGGCCAGAGGATGTAGGAGCTGTTGCACTAATCCTACGGGACTGTTGTACACTATATATATTATCTAAGTGCACTCCGTTTCATCAATCAGGGCGTATAGCTCAGTGGTAGAGCGCCCGCTTTGCAACACCAGTTCGAATGCGGGAGGTCTAGGGTTCGATCCCCTATTCGTCCATTTCTTCTTTTTTTGTTATTTATGTTTTGCTTTGCTCGACCTCGGTGGGTCTGTTTTGCTCTCCCGATCGTGAATTAAGCGAAACGTGCTCCCCTAGGACCCGATTCGATCAAGTCCTCGAGATTCAAACCTAGTTCAGTGTCCAGAGTTGAAGCATTCATACCCATGAACCTAAACGAACAGATGTCGCACTTTACCCTGTGTATGAATGCTTCAACTCCGGATGACAGCCGGTCGAAGCTCTTGATTGAAAATTTTTGCTTTCCAGGAGTAGTCGGTCACATACTTGATCAAGAGCGAGAAGATCCATGGCGGCAATCAGTTCACCGTGCATCATGGTGTAAAGATCCTAAAAGATGCTAACACTCTGACTAGTAAGGTGCGACATCGTTGGTGGTACGTAAACGCGGAGGACAGTATGGATTGATGTTTCGAAGCGACGAAAGTAAACATAATGGAATGCTATCTACTAGTAGGAAGCCCACTGAGGATCATTGCTCTCTGCTCTATCGATGGCAACTCTGGTGAAAGCGTCAAGCTCTTCTTTTGGCAGATTAAGCATCTCATTATGCAAACCCCTGCTGGATTCGTAGTCCCCGTCGCCGTTGGGGAAGAAGACACGAGTGTACAGCTGTTTTGCGAACCCCCTGAAATCGCCCTTCTGCAGCGCAGCACTACCGTCCTCCCAACGCTGCTTCGACAGCTCGTTCGTGATCGTCCAGTCCCTATCGCTTGTGTCTGTCACCCTCTTGACGCTCTCGAAGATGTCCTTCTGGCTGACCCTGAAGCTTGAGACATACAGAACGCCATTGCGGAATTGCGACAGCGTGGGTGAACTGTCGTGTTCGTCCTCCGGGAGCTCTTTGAGGCTCAACAACGCGGCAATCGACCTTCCGCATTGTGGCCACGTGGTTGTGTTGATCGTGGTCGCACCGTCGTCGATGAATGTCACGGACCGGTTTTTGAAATCGAATCCGTACGTCTCGGGTGCAGCAGCGAGGCTGTACTCGTACCAGAAGCTGCAAGTCATGACGATCCACGAGCTGACACCAAGTCTTTCGATCTCAGCGGTAAATTCTGGTCTCACCGGAAGATCTTTGATCAAGTCGTTGTTGGCGAAGTCGACGCTGTACCAGTTGGGCATGATATATGGCACGCCCGCTTTTGCGGCTGCCCGGATCAGCTTGCTCTGTGTGTGTGGTGGAGCAGTAACGGCCAGAGTGATGATGAGGAACTGCTGTCCTCTGAGAGCCGCGATGAGAGACTGTTCCTCGTCGTAGTCGACCGAGACGGCCTTCAGTCCGTGGGGCAGCTTCGTGGTGCTACCGACACGAGTAATAGCCGTCACATTGTGCTTGCCAGTCTTGAGCAACTCTTCAGTAATGTGCTTTCCAGCTTGGCCTCCTGCCTATTTCATTGGTCAGTGAACACCATCAGATGAATTGATGATCAGCTTCGCGAGGTGGCACTCACGCCGACAATTGCAACGTTCTCAATGCGGTTCGCATGGCCTTGAGGCTGGTCTTTAGCGTATTGTTGCGCCATTCCGTTAATTTCTCGCTATGATGCAGAAAGCACGATGACGAATTCTGATTGTAGAATGGGGATTTTGCGTCTGCCAAGTTGAAACACAAAGACACGAGGCAGGCAAATAGTCAAGTGTTTGTTCGCTGAATGAATTACCAATGATCTTGCCAAAAACGTTTATATACAGTTGCTGAGTCCAAGCGGTGCCATTAATTCATCCGACGTGATGTCAACTGTGGCGTTCCGGCCGGCGTTAGGAAATAAAATGCCAATTATGGCTTAACACTCGGTGCTTCGATCTTTCCGAATGCCGTTTTCCACTAGCAACTAGCGGTAACTTTGGCTAACGCCTAGCAAAGACAGTAGACAACAAATAGTTCTTGAGCCTGACCGTGTAAGGCTGCATGAGGTCAATTGCAAAGGCGTAAACGCCGTTAAATCCGGACTCGGATATCCTCAACGCGGCCCTTCTATTATGACTTAAGATTGACTTGGTCCGCCTGATAGGATCTCGCACTAGCTTTACCGAGGCTGTGAAGAAGCTTGAGGAATATCACCGTCGAACTCAAACTCAGTGTCACTAAAGCAGTGGGTCATTAATCTAAGCTTTGGACAGTCCTTCCTGGCAGTCCCTCCTGGCAGTCCCTAAAGGGGCATGCAAAAGGAATTTTATTTGAGCAAGGCTTTAACGAGTTCTTTACGCGTGCTGAGTTAAAGCATTCCGGACGTCTCAAGTGTGCGTCTATGTTTGTTACGTCCAGATGAATTCTTCAGCTCCGTAAATGCTGAAACTTGTTGCACAGTAACATTATTTTTTCTTCTTGTCGTCTGGAGGTTTGCCATTGTTTCTATTCGTGTCTCTGGGCAAATATGCTCCCAACGTCTCCTGACAGCCTTACCAACGCAGATTCGCCCGTCCCCTCAAGCAAAACAGAACTGCCCAAACTAAAGAGGGCGCAGACGGAGGAAGGGCAAAAAGAACTGGACACTGTGGGAATTGAACCCACGACCTTTCACAGGCAACTTCTTGTGATGCGAAGCGAAAATCATACCCCTAGACCAAGTGCCCTAGTCATTTATGATTAATTTTTCGCACAATAACATTATATGCAAAATAAACTTCCTTCCAGTTTCTGCGTCATGAGTATTGTAGTGAATTGCAGGTGAAGACTCTTGCTATTAGGTAGTGCAAGGAGGACGAGGGAAGATTTCAAGGCGCTGAGTGATTGAGATGAGTACGACCAAGAAGAGATGAAAGTATCTTAACACAGAGCAAGAGGTAGCTCGAAATGAATACCTCATGCCTGAAAAACAACTTTGCTTCCGGAAGTGTTCGTTAACAGGGAGAGATGATATATATTGAACTTCCTTGCAAACACGAACATGATTGGCTGGTTGGTAAGGTGTCCAGTTGTCGAAAGGAATTCCGCGTGTGGGGTGCCGAAGGAACAAACAGTGCCACCACCGACGCAATTGGTACCAAGGAACTGCGACAATGCTCTGCCGCAGGTTCGACTCTCCAACAAACTTCGCCACATCTTGATTTGTGCTGCCGCGATTCTGAGGTCAAGAAGTTAGTCTCACTGCTGGCCTCATCGCTCCCTTGGTCCTCCCGGTCCAACGTCCTCGTTCTATGGTCGAAGTGCAGGTGTGCGCAAGTGAAGACAAACATGTACCTCGCATCGTCTGCATGCGTTTTCGCAATCAACGTCATGCATATTGCTGACAGAGGAAGAGGTGGTGCAGCTTGTCCATGTTGTCGCTGGCCAGTCGACTGAAGTGGACATATTATTCCCTCGTTCTGGCAACCAGCCTGCGGAGGATGCACCCCTGGTCCAGGTTGATTTTTCTTTGTCTCTGTGGTCGGAACTTATCCAGTCCGCGTGATCAGGATACCTCCATCATCTATCCCCGTACCATCTGCGAACCAAATCTTAACGCCCACCGCCCACACTCCACAGCCATGTCTCTCTTCACTTGATCCTCAACGTTCTTGGATTCTAGAGTCATTATCGAAAATCGGCCTCAACGTTCCAGATGTTCCCAAAATTACCTGTGACACATAGGATACAGAAATCAGCGCTGGATGAGATCGGATGTCCGTGACACTATTATTCCAAGAAAACGTGTAATGCGTTGAAGTTGAATTACTATTCGTTTGTAGATGGGGTAGGGAGTTAAGCTTGTACGTTGATAATCGGGGCTTCATAGGCTAGGTTGTTTAAGGGCTGTTTGGGATTCTTCGCGTCTTAGCGTAGTTCTGTATAGATTTTTTGGAGCATGAAAAATGAAGTCGTCATGATTGAGAAGAGATATCTTCAGCATTAATTAGCGATAGGAGCGCTAGATTACAACGGATTCAGTTCATCGAAGCACTATCGATATATTGATGATCCGTAAAGGGTAGCGCACCCGGGCCACGTCTACCAACAATAGCAAATCATATCTACGTTGAAGCCTTTTTTTAGCCTTTTAAAATCAAACCGTTATTTCAATTTAGTACCATTTCCCTATAAAAATAAACAGAAAGGACAATCAGCTACCGTGGTAACTACAGCTTATTGACCCTCTTTCGCATCGGATCCTTCCAGACCCTTTTCCAAAGCGAGAGTTGGATAGTCTCCACCGGACCAGTAAAACGAATCATATCAGCGCACTAAGGCAACCAAGTTGAGCCTCAGAGCAATGCTGCGTACCCATGGCTTCGTTCTGGTCCCCACTGCCTGTGTTCGCTGAAGAACAAGTATTTAAGCACCAGGTCGCGCCAGTTCACTTGCTATTATTCCTCAGCTCTTGTCCAAAGCTTTCTTGGTTACTTCGAAGCTATGTCATCTACTTCAGTCATGCGCTCCAGCGCTGTCCTTGCCTTGACAGCCCTGTTTATTGGCCCATTCGTCCGCGCCGACTACGCCGCTGCTCCAGGGTATGTCGAGGTGGTCAACAACTGCGCAGAGCCAGTCACGCTGCACTCCGTTGGTGACAACGATCTGGGGGCCAACCTCATTCATCCAGGTGGCAAGTGGACAGAGCAGTACAAGAACAAGGATGGGGGCGGTGGCCCTTCTATCAAGATCTCAACGAAAGGTGGTCTCCAGTCCATTCTCCAACTTGAGTACTTTGTCGAGGGGAGCTCAAGGCTTTGGTACGATCTCAGCTGTAAGAATTTCCTCTGCCCCGGCAGATAACCTTTGTGCTAAGCCTCCCTCCCAGACGTCAACTGCTGGAACATGAAGGAACGCTCCGGTGCCACCTGTCCCTTCTGGGACAAATCTCTCGTCGTCGAGGGTCCTGGTGATGGAGACAACATCCCATGCACTTCAGGCAAGGACTGCGAGTATATCTACCGTTGCCCATACGACGACCGCCCGGATAGAGCCATCATCAAAGGACCCCCAGTCAACCTCTACACCGGTGACCTCAACGAGAACCTCCGCCTCCACCTGTGCCCTTGCGAGGGAGACTCTCAGTCGCGGGAGTGCGGCCTGGCGCGCAAGCAAGGCAGACCGTTCAACAGCAACAACGTCATTCCCGACTCGCTGACCGAATGCCCGAACGGGCCGCTCAGCAGCTACGGTTCCGGACACCGTGGCGAGCCCGCGCACTCGACCTTGAGGACGGCTCACTATGGCGTGCTTCCCACTAACGGAGCTGAGGACTCGGCCTGGTCGCGGCCACGGCTTACGGGCCACGGCTCCTCTGGCTTTTTTGAGGGACCATCGCAATACCGCCAATCCAGCTACGACCAGGGTGACGACTCCGACTCCGACGATGAAGACTCCGGTTACTCTGGCTACTAGCAGGAGGAGGGGCCTTCCTGGGGCTATGACCACAACCAGAATGAATAGCTGGGCTAAGGTTTGGTCTCTGGTCTCCGGTCTCCGGCTAGAAAAATTGAGGTAGCCTCCGTGCTAGGTTGCTTGACGCTTCTGATTCGTTTTTGTGGTTGTGTTTTTCTGGAACTCGTTTCAAGTGCCGCGGTTTTATAGGAAGAGGATGCGTTCATCGGAAAGGAAGGCCTACGGCAAGCTACTCCTTCAATCACCAAGACAAATGCTTCAACTCCGTATGCGCCTCTTCCCTTAATATCCGCTTCACTTCATGTTTGCTGCAGACTCCTGCTTGACTCAAAGTGGTAGTTAGATTAATTGTTTGCATTAAAATTACTCGTTTGCTCTACTCCGCCTTCATGCTTCCCTCTTTACCCTCTCCTCTACTCTGATGAGAAAATTTGGAGCCATGGTTTGCACAATATTAGTACTTCTTGAAGCCCGCTTCTGCAACCCAACTAGTGTTTAGAAACCTCTCGTGTCGTCTTTGCCTGAGTCTGCTACTTCTCCCCCAAGTTAACGAGAGACATGTTTCCCCCAAACCTCGGCGCTGGGAGCCAATAGAAAGATCCCGTACCCGCGACTCGTACATTTGGTCAAACACGAGGGTTGGTGCTCACATGAGCCGGGCCTTACGAGAGAGCGCCATGGGTGGTGGCTGAAGCCAGCCTTCTCTACCAGGGGCCCCTGCACCTCCGCCCGGGACGCCGGCACTGGAAAGAAACGTTTCAGGGGCTGGGAATCAATAAAATGACTGAGCGCCTAATGGCTCAGGGACCGAAGGAGAAAATTCCGATGCGAGTGCTGGGGGTCCCTCCAATATTGTTGGGGCTTGGGGATGATACGCCCAGGATTGTGAGGAGAGCCGCTAGGTATATGTGGTGGGTTGCCGAGAAGGACTCCCATGGAAACAAGCTTGTCTCTTGGACCCTGTAATATCTATTTCGCTGGGAAATTGACGTAAGTGAGCCTCGTTTACGGAGTACCAGCCTCCCGAATAGCGTATTACGCGCCACCCATTTTTTAGGCAAAGAACCAAAGCCAGGGCTTCCGAAAGATCATAAGCGTGTGTACAATTCATACCGCTTTGACTGACACTATCTAGCAATGAGAAAACGCCAGACACAGCCACAGGGAAAAAAGCCCGGTACCGCCGTTGCCCTCCGATAAAGCCGACCAGATAGAAAGCAAAGACAAGAAAGAAGAATGTGCGGTTAAAGGCCACCAACGAGCCTGCAGAGAGAAGAAAGAGGCTTAGTTTGGCTTAGGCAAATGCTTCTCGTGCGTAGAGCCCCAACGCAAAAAGAGTTTGCAAAAATGCTGGTCGTCCCGTAGTTGCTGCAAAAACAAAAGAATCCCATCCATCGCTGAGGCGACTCTTTCTTCTCACGTCCCCACACCACGAACCACAAAACCCGCCACAGTTTACAATTCGCTACCGTCCGTTATTGTTTTTTTCGAATTCCCCCACACTCGGCTCCATGGGCCTAATCTACCCCTCTTAGAAGTAGAGCCCGCTAATAACGGAGACCGGGGAGGAAGTAGCTACCATCACCGATCCAATGACCCTTTTCCAAGGAAAACATGTGGCATGAGGACGGGGGAGAAAAGAGAGAGTATCATATGATCAACCCAACCATGAACACCCAGTTTGCTCGTCTATTTCCGTTGAAAGCAAGAAACAGAAAAAGACCGTTGGAGCTTTCTCAAGCCTGGCTTCTACCGAGGCTTCTTGACTTCGTTAGCCCACCCCTCTATGCCATCCCCCTTGCTGCCCACCGGAATCTCAAGCTTGATCTCTTCCATGCCCTTCGTATCATCGAGGAAGGCATGGTTGCTCATGCCGCCTGCGTTGGCCCGTTCGGCGGGGAGGAGCTCCAACATGGGCAGCAGGAAGTCCGCGATCTTCTTCGAATCCTCAACGCTGAAGTGGTACTTCTCCCGGAGCACGTCGGGAAGCGCCCAGTGACGCAGACGATGGATGTTGCGCAATTCACCGCGCCGGTTGAAGATTTCTTGCGACCACTTGCCAGACTGGCAGAGAGACTTGGGGAAGGTGCCGAGAAGTTCGATGATCTGCGCAATGTGGTCGTCGTCTTTGCCGTACTTGGTGCCAGATTGAGGATCGAAGAGGTAGTCGCCGGTGATGAGCTCGAACACCTGCTGCAGTTAGCCCGAGTCAGTGTGCCCGAAGACGCTTGTACGAACCATAGCAGCCATGCTCCAAACATCCGTGCTCGCACCCCATTTCGCCCCCAGAATAACCTCTGGCGAACGGTACTGCCTGGTCTGGATATCGTTTGTGAAGTGGTGGCCGACCCAACATGCATTGCCCAGGTCGGCAATCTTGACGGAAATGGTCTCGAAGCTTGCGTCCTCCCTCAGCTTCTCGCTAGATGGCTTACTTGATTTGTCAAGGCTGATGCCCGAAACCTCCTTCGTCAACAGATCGCTGCGCAGAGTTAGGAGGAGGAGAAAGACGGTCGTCATTTGATTCGGGACTTACGCAGTCTTTTCCCTCGCCTTTTGCACGTCATCCTCGCTAGCGACAGGGGCCTTGACACCCAACGTCTCCAACATGGACAGGCCGGAAGCCGGTGACGGTGCGGTGCCTGCTGCGCCACTCATTACAACATCGTCTTTGGGGGGAGGGCTTGAGCCAGAGATTGGGGGTTTGTTACCTGAGTTCTCGTTGACGATCTTGTTGAGGCTGGCGGTGCTGCCGGGGAAGTTGGACAGGTCGGACTGGCTGAAGCTGGCGTTGAGGGGGCTCGGCAAAGGCTGGCTGCCAGTAATGAGAGTTCTCCTCCTCCTCCGACCATTCCTGTTGTCGTCCTTCTCGTCCTTCTTCTTGGGCTCGTCATTAACGTAAGTCTTCACAATCTGCTCTACGTCGCCGATCTCGATAAGGACGTTCTCGGGCTTCAAATCCGTGTGAATGATGCCGCACTCGCGGTGCAAGTAGTCCAGACCCAGCAGGACCTGCTTCGTGATCTGCTTGACAAGCGGCATGGGGATGCCGCGGTGATTCCACTTCTTGATGAGGCCCAGGAGGTTCTCTCCCAACACCTCGAACACCATGCAGACATGCACGCCGTTGGGGCCCTTGTGGTTGAACGAGTCCAGCAGGCTCACGACGTGCTTGCGACCAGGGTGGTCCTTATTCGCCTCGACAACCCTGTTCAGCAGCTTGATCTCGTCGAGCGCCGTCTCGGTGTAGTGTGCGGCGGAGCGCACGACCTTCAGCGCCACATGCTTGCCGGTGGTGTTGTCCCGCGACAGCCAGACGGTGGAGAAGTGGCCCCAGCCGAGCTTGCGTACGATGGTGTAACGGCCGTTGTTGTACTGCTCGCCGACCTGGACGGGGTGGTAGCCGCCCTTGCAGTAGTCCTCGGAGTCCTCCTCGTCGGCCGTGTTCTCGGCAGGGTCGGCGTCGGAGGAGGAGGTGGACGAGGGCGAGCGGCTGAGTTGCGAGGTGTAGGAAACCTTGTGGTGCTGGAGCGGCGAAGCGGTGTTTTGGACACTGTCGATCGGCACGTTAGCGACGTCGGGGCGGGGGCCAGGGGCGGGCGCGGCAGCGTCGGGGCGCACCTGTACTGGAAGCTGTTGTTGGAGCTGGCGGGACTCTGGTCCTGCTTCTGCTGGTCGGTGGTGATGATGGGCTTGAGGTCGGTGCCCTTCCGGCGCTTCTTGCCTCCGTTGCCATTGGCAGCCTGCGCGACCTGCTTGGCCTTGTTGATGGCGGCCTTCTTGATGTCGGTGCCGTTCATGTCGGCGGCACTGCCGTTCATTCAGGCGAGGGCGCGCTGGGTCGCAGTGCGGTCAGACTGGAGCAGAAGACTTGCGGTGCGACCGGCGATCGGGAGATCGGAGAGGCGCGTCGGCCGGGGCGCATGGAACGGCGACGGCAGCGGCGCGCTGGGGGCGGGGGGCGGCGGCGGCGGGTGGTGCAGTCGGGGAGGGCGGGCGCGGTGGTGGTGGAGGCGGCGCTTTCAGAGGGATTGCTGCCCTAGGACGGGCTTGCGGTCGTCCTGCTGGAGGCCGGGAAGACGGTGGGCCGTGCCCCTGCGATTGGCGGCAGCGGGGCGAGGCGTCACTGGCCGCGCTGCAGGCTGTGCGACAGAGTCACGGGAGAGGGGCAGCGCGCAAGACACTGACGCCGTGGAGCAGAGCCTGCGCTGGTGCTCGGGCTGGGGCGCTGCGCGCGGCGACAAGTGCGCAGGCGCAATAAGGTTGGGGCGCGCAGGGTCGGCGAGCCCATGATGCAACCGCCGCCGCCAGCAGGTTTGCCTCAGATCTGCACCGCGACGCGCCCGCGCCCACGCCCGCCGCATCGTGTGCGACGCCGAGTGCGCGCCTGCCTCCGCCGCCGCCGTGCCTGACGTGATATGACGGTGCTCCATTCAGCAGCTTACTACCTGCCGAGCGCGCGCTCGCCGAATCCGGACGAACCACGCTCTGTCAGTGCCGGCCCCGGCGCTGACCACCTCTGAGAACTAACGCGCCCTCCGCCGTGCCGGCCGTTCGGATGAAAGAGTGCTTCGCTCTGGATGCACTACCGCCGCATCCAATCGCATCCGCCGCGCGCGCCATCGCCGCCCCAAGAACCATCGCGCCGCGAGTCATACGCGCAAACCCCAACGGCGCGCTGCCTACCCAAACGCAAAACCCCCGCCTCACCGCGTCGTGATCGCAGACATCCACTTCTGCTCGTCCTTCTTGTCGAAGTGCAGCAGCATTCCCAGCACCGGCACGAGCTGCATCTGGTGCTTCTTGTCCCTCTGTTCCATGAACTGCAGGAGCACGTTCTTCAGGTACACCAGGTCCATCGAGCTGCCGCCTGCTTGTCCAACATCAGTAGCAATCGATGGCGACCTGCCCTTGGTGAGAGGAGGAGACGCGACCCGTCCGCGCGCCGACTCCATGGACGACCGCGACGACTGCACCCCTGATTGCGACGGCGACTTCGTCTTTGACTGCAGTGCTCGAAGCTCGTCGGCCAACGACTGATCAAAGTTAGCAGGACAGCCCGCGGCCCCTGTGCTCCTGCACGTACCTTGCTTGACTTCTGCACCTTCTCCAAGCGCGTCTGCGTCTCCTCAAGCGTGCGGCGCAGCTCGCCTTTCTCCCTCTCGAGCTCGCGCGTCTGCCTCTCGCCTTCGTCCAGCGCATCGCGGAGCTGGTTCATCGCAGCCCTGACCTCTGCCACCTCTTCCGTCGCCTGCGCCGCTTTGCGCTCTAGCTCCTCCTTCTGCTTCCGCATCTCCTTCTCCGCCGTCGACAGCTCCTCCTTCTCCTCCTGCACCCGGCTCAACGATCGCTCGGCATCCCTCACCTTCTGCTTGAGGTCTTCAAGCTCTCTTGCGCGCCGCCGGCCAATGGTATTCGCTTGGTCTTCAGCGCGGTCTCTCTCCTCGATGGCTAGGTCCATGCGTTCCCGCATTTCTTTGACGCGCGCCTCCGCTCGGCTCTCCACGTCAGCGAGAAGCCTTCTCATCGTTTCGCCCTCGCGGCCGCGTTCACTCAGAAGCCTGTGTGCATCCGCAAGCTCCTCCTCGAGACTCTCGCACCTTTCGCGAGCCTCCTTCATCTGCGTGCCCATCTCTTGCGTCTGATCCTGCATGCTGTTCATCAAGCTCTGCGCGCTGGCATATTGCGCGCTCTTCAACTCGATCTCCTCCTTTAACGTTGACGTCTCCCGGTTGACTTTCTCTACCTGCTGTTCCAGGTTCCTGATGTTTGCTCGTGAAGTCTTCAGCTCCTCTTGCGTCCTGGCGAGGTCCTTGGCCAACCGTTCACGTGCCTCGACGGCCTCTGAGCGCTCGCCCTCCGTCCGCTCAAGATCTCTTTGAGCCTTGCTGCACGTCTGGTCCAAAGCAATGTTCTTGCTTGTCTCCTGCTTCAATTTGTCGTTAAGAGATCTGATCTCGACGTCCTTTGCAGAAACCTGCGACTTATACGTGGCAATTTCGGCACGCAGATCCCTCTCTCTAGCCTCAAGCTTGCGAACCTCCGCAGCTTTGCTCGCCGCTTCGTCCTTGACATTCTTCAATTCCGCAACCTCTTTACGCAGAGAGTTCAGTTCCGGCTGCGCCTTTTGAAGAACCTCCCTCAGGTCTGTCAAGTCCTTGAACCTTTGGGCTGCGAGCTGTTGCGCTGCGGTCAAGTCTGTTTGCAAGGAGTCGGCTCTGGCCTTGAGCTCTTCGAAGTCGGCTGCCAAGCTTTGGCGTTCCTTTTCCGAATCTGCGCTGGAAACTTGTTTCGTGTGCAAGTCCGCAATCTCTTTCTCCAGTCTCTCCATGCTGCCCTGTAGAGCACTCTTCTCTGCCTGAAGCTCCTTGATCTTGTCTTTTGCTTCAACGTTATCTTGGCCGACTTCCACCAGTTCGTGCCTCAAATCGTCAAGCTCTTCCTGCAGAGCCTCCTGGTCCTTGATCTTGCTGGAAAGACGCTCGATGGCAGCATCTCTCTCATCCAAAATACCCTGCAGTTCGTCGAGCGTGGCTTTGAGGGGCGCTTCCCAATCCTCGCCATCCTTCTCAGGGACCAAAGTGGTCGTCTCCGACGGTGCAGGCGTGCTAGCTCTCTCAGGGGTAGCGCTGATCGCTGCCCCGGCCGCACCACCTTTACCGCCCTTCTTCTTTTTCTTGTTGTTCTTTTTCTTTGCCGCCGCCGTACCTTGAGAGCCTTGAGTCTTATCCGCCGTGCTTGGTCTTTCAGGCTCCTGTTGAGGCTTGGTCGCGTTGGCTCCAACCTCCTTCTGCAGGCGGTGTTTCTCTGTTTCAGCATCCTTCAACTGGCCCTTGAGTGTTTGAACTAGGCCGTCCAGGGTTTCGCCGCGCTGTTCGGCTTTGGATTGGGCGGAGCGCAGGTCAGACAATTCAGACTCAAGTTGCTGCACTTGATCCTGGAGACGTTTTGTATCCTCATCTGAGTTGGCGTTGCTCGATTTAGCTTTGCGGAGTTCCTCGAGTTCTTTGTTGGCTTCGTCAATCTTGGTCCGTAGTTCGGTGTTGAGACTTTCCTGTTCGCTGCGAGCCTTCTCTTGACTCTCGAGTTCTTTCTGTGCCTTGTCAAGCTTCTCCTTCAACTCATTAGATGCTGCCTGAAGAGACTCCGCCTTCTCAGTCGCTTCCTTCTCCGAGCGATCTTTGGTGTCCCTGAGCGCTTGCAAGTCGCGCGTAGCAGTCTCCAAGTTCTCAACAAGCTGCTCAGCAGACTCTTTGGCGGAGGTCAAGTCGTTCTTGAGCGCCTTGTTCTCCTCCTCGAGCCCCGCAACCTGCTCTTCCCTTTCTTGGAGCTCCTTCTGGACCCGTGGCAGCTCGCTATCGTAGGAAAAGAACTCTTCAGTCTCCTCAGTTGCATCCTGGTCACCATTTGCCTGCTTGGAGTTCTTGTCGTCGGCAGCTCCGGCACCGGCGTCCGTCGTAGATCCATTACTTGCCGCAGCACCTTCATTGGCAGCGCGCAATGCGGTCGCCTCTTCCTGCGCCTGCGTCGCGCGCTTCTCCGCCTCTTCCAGCTTCTGTTTGAGGGAGTCGCGTTCACCAGAAATCCGCTTGAGCTCATCCATGACCATATCTCCCTTCAGCGTGAGCTGCTGCAGGTACTCGACCAGGGCGCCCGGGTCGTTAATCGACGTCAGAGGGGTATGCTCTCTCAAGGAAGCTTCGAAAGGTTCGATGGCGGTCACGCGGGCGTGGGCGATGCGGTAGGAGCGTAGCAGTTCTGCAGGCAGGTTGGATCCAAGATTCACGTAGCAAGACCAACACACATACCAGAGTATTTCGGCTCAAGCTTTTCTAGCTTACGTAGCCTGACACGAACTTCGGTGGGCAGTTCATTCGAGGCAGCAGACTTGGCATCCCTTGCCGCCTCTGGAGCGTCTTTGTCCCCCTTGGCAGCATCGCCATTCTCAGCGGGTTGTTGCTGGGCAGATTCATCCTTGTTGGTCGTCGGACGCGGGGTGGTGCTGCGGCTCAGCTCGTCCTCGCCGACAACGACGTCCGGGTCAAACTCCGCGGGATCGGGGCCTCTGCCTTGCGGCTTGTCGCCGCTGAGATCGGGAGTCCGGGGCCGCGACGAGCGGCCGGCAGGCGACAGCGCATTGGAGCTGGAGCGGCGGAGGGAGCTGGAGCGCGCAGGGTGCGGCGACTGGGCTTGCTGGGCTGCCTGGCGCTGGCGCGCCTGCTCCTCGGCGATGCGGGAGTCTATGGCGCCTTTGAGACGCTGGATGCCATTTAGCATGATGGACAGAGGAGGAAGAGCAGAGGCGGGCAGTGTACCTGAAACATCGTGAACCTTGGGCTATGCGACTAAGCGAATTGCGCGCGAGTACATTCTCCAGCGCGACGCCGATGACCGCTGTGCCTTGACTTGCGCACCAAATTACGCGGCAGCTGCTGCCAGCTGGACGCCAGGGCTTTGACGGGAGTGAGATCCGCGCACGCCGCCTGCCCGAGCGGCACAACTCCGGCCGGCGCGGTGACGCTCGGTCGCCTTTCAGAAAATCTCCAGCGCCCACGGCCTCCGCTGCTGCACCGCACACCTCCCTCACCCACCATGTCGTCCGTGCAGATCAACCTCCCGCTGCCCGTCCTGCCCTCAGGCTGGGCTGCTGACAAGGACTTCAAGGCTGTCGGCGCCCTCTCGGGCCCGACCCAGCGCAACGTCGAGCCCGTCGGCCCTCACTTCCTGGCCCACGCCCGCAGAAAGCGCCATAAGCGCACCTTCTCCGAGGACGACCGCATCCAGGCCGAGAAGGCCGCCAAGAAGATCGAGGACGAGGACGATGGCGAGATCTCCGAGCCCGAGGACCCATTGATGCTCCAGCGTGATGCCAAGGACTGGAAGGTAAGGCGCAGGCCCGAGTTTTCCTCGAGCGCTCGCTGACCGTGACCCGCAGAACCAAGACCACTACGCCGTGCTTGGCCTCTCCAAGTACCGCTGGAGGGCCACCGAGGAGCAGATCAAGCGTGCTCACCGCAAGAAGGTCCTCAAGCACCACCCTGACAAGAAGGCCGCCGCCGGCCAGGCTCAGGACGACAACTTCTTTAAGTGCATCCAGAAGGCCACCGAGGTCCTGCTTGACCCGACAAAGCGTCGCCAGTGGGATTCCGTCGACGAGGGCGCCGATGTCGAGCCGCCGACCAAGAAGGAGGCCCAAAAGGGCAACTTCTACAAGCTGTGGGGCAAGGTCTTCGAGTCTGAGGGCCGCTTCTCCAAGATCCAGCCCGTCCCCGTGCTTGGCAACGAGAAGAGCACCAAGGAGCAGGTCGAGACCTTCTACAACTTCTGGTACAACTTTGACAGCTGGAGGTCCTTCGAGTACCAGGACGAGGATGTCCCCGACGACAACGAGAGCCGCGACCAGAAGCGTCACATCGAGAAGAAGAACCTCAACGCACGCAAGAAGAAGAAGACGGAGGACACCGCCCGTCTGAGGCACCTTGTGGACGACTGCCTTGCCACGGACGAGCGTATCAAGAAGTTCCGCCAGGAGGAGTACGCGCAGAAGAACAAGAAGCGCCTCGAGAAGGAGGCCGAGGCCAAGCGTCTTGCCGAGGAGGCGCAGAAGAAGAAGGAGGAGGAGGCCCGCGAGCAGGCCGAGAAGGAGGCGGCTGCTAAGGTCGAGAAGGAGGCCAGCAAGAAGGCCAAGGAGGCCGCCAAGAATGCCGCGAAGAAGAACAAGCGTGTGATCAGAGGTGCGGTCAAGGATGCCAACTACTTCCACGCGGGTGGCGATGCGCCTGCCTCGCAGATCGATGCTGCTCTGAACCAAGTCGACGTCCTCATCACCAAGCTGGACGCTGATGACCTCGCGGCCATGGTCAGCAAGCTCAACGGCAAGAAGGATGCCGGTGAGATCAAGCAGGTGTACGCCGAGGAGGTCAAGCGCCTGGTTGGCGCGGGTAAGGTCAAGGAGGGCGAGCTGAAGACGCTAGAGGGTTAAAAAACCATTACGACCTGATCGATGAGGGGTGGTTAATAGCCTTCGAAGTGGTTGTATTACAGCGGGTTGTCTAGACTTTTTTCCCTGCAGAGAGCAGAGTTCAAAATAGATTGGGTGCAGTGATTTCAGAGTTTCGTGATGGACCAAGAAGCTTTGGTGCCAATGCCGAGCATGCAGTGAGGCAGGCTTGGTTGTCAAGGTCATGTGCACCGCTCTACGGAGCTGAAGTGTCTGTACGCTGGCTGTTGCAGCCGTCAGTCACGGTTAGGCATCTGGATGGATCCGTCGAGCTGTCCACGTCATCTGCAATGCCCTTCGCGCTGAGGCTCCTTACCCTAACCCAAAATCCACGCTGGCAATCGTCTTTCCTGGGACGTTAGCGGCCAAGGAGGTGGAGTGCTTGGCCTGCTTTGACATCAAAACTCAGTTTCTGGTAGAGCCTACGGCTCATCCTAGAGAATCCGGACATTCCGACGATGCATTCGTAACGACGGGAAGAGCACGCCGAATAGGCGAAAACCGTCCCACGTGCAAGTAGCGCATTCCAGATGTCGTTGAGGTCTAGCTGCGGCTGCGCGGACAGACGACTTTAGCGCGACGTAAGGCTGGGAGCGGTGGCGCGCGGGAACCATGCTTGGAAATGCTTGGCGCAGTGGGAAAGGGAGCGCCGCCAGCGACACCCGGGGCCTGGCAGCCGCGCAGATTTGCGGCGGCGCCGTCAGCAGCGCAGAGCGAGGGCGCAGGCGCGGCGTGTTTCGCGTGGTCTTTGCGCGGCCGCCTCAGGGTCTCCCCGCGCTTCACCGGCCGGCGTGTCGTCTTGCATCATGCCGAGCATCGCAGCCAAGCCTCCATCCAAGTCACCTTGCACTGCTTCTCCTCCGCCGTAGCGCCCCGTCCCTCTGAAACTGTCCTTGCAGTAACGACGCGCCCGCTCGCGGATCACCACTGCGCAGCATCCAGCCACCCCGCCCGCCGTCGAATCGCTCGCACAGGCGCCCCCCCAGAGCCCCCGGCCGTGTCAGCCCAAGCGACAGCGCGCCGACAGCAGCTGGCGCGCGGCGAGGCACACGCCTGCTGCGACGTCCCCCGATATCACAGGTCCTGCACCAGCGGCTCCACGGCTGCTCTGTCCTCGTGCCCCTCCGGCATACCAATCAGCAACTGCCTATCATGCCGCACCCCACGCCCGGCCACGCCGTTCCCGACAGCTCGCCGTCGCCAACCTCCCACGTCGCCCCAGCAGATACCCCCGCCGCTGCTGCAGCAAAGATTGCGCCTGCACTCGAAGCCGTGCACCAGCAGGACGTCCTGCGCCGTCCCTCCATTCAATTCCTCGCAAATCAAGGGCTGCCCAAGCGGAGCGGCAGCCCCAAAGTCAGACCCCAGCGACGCCTCTCCTCCCCTCCGCCTCCACCGTGAGTGTCAGCCGCCGCTGCCCCCTCACGTTCGGCCCACAATGCCTCCCTCTCGTCCCATGCCCCCCGTGCCTCGCCCCACTCGGGTCCCACTGCCCGCGCGTGGAGCTGCACGCCAGTGCATAGCTCCAAAGTGCGTTGATCGCGGACGAGGCTGGACGCGATATCTCCGACCCCGCAGCCATCGGCGCCCAGGGACGACTGGAGCCTTGCTTTGCTGACTATGGCGCAGTGTCTTCCAGCCCCGCGTATCCTTCGACACTTTCGACAAGCCCGCCGACTTCATCGAGGAGAACTCGTTCACGCTGATCAGGAAACACAAAGATTACGAATACACCAAGAGGTCGCGCACGTTTCTCTGCGGTCTCGATTCCAACGACTATTCCGAATATGCGCTCGAATGGCTCATCGACGAGCTGGTGGATGATGGGGACGAGATTGTCTGTCTGCGGGTTGTAGAGAAGGACGACAAGGTTGCCGGCGAGAACAGTGTGGACCACGGAAGATACAGGGAGGAGGCGGAGAAATTGATGGACAGGATCCAGGTCAAGAACACGGAAAACAAGGCCATCAACCTGGTGCTTGAGTTCTCGGTCGGGAAAGTCCACAAGGTCATCGACGAGATGGTAGGATCCAGAAGTCCTCGAGCCTTCCCTTGCAGGTCAGCTAAACATCCCTGCAGATCAACCTCCACGAGCCAGCCATTCTCATCGTTGGCACACGCGGCCGGAGTCTGGGTGGTTTCCAAGGCTTGCTGCCCGGATCAGTGTCAAAATATTGCCTGCAACATTCCCCAGTTCCGGTCATTGTCGTGCGACCTACCAGCAAAAGAGCCAAGACCAAACGTAAGCGTCTTCAAGATCCGACGAGAACAGGCTACAGGGACCTGCTCGACAAGAGCGGACCGGCGGGCGGTCATTTGCTCGACACCGGTCACAGGCATAGCCTCATGCTCGATGAGCTACAGCAGGCAGCAACGGATGAGGAGGCTGCAGCTGTCGCGAAAGCGGTCGGCTTCGTGCCGCCTCCAGACCGGAGCCCTCTCGGACAAGACGATGGCGAGATGCCACCGCAGACTCCTGACAGCGTCAACAGCGGTCTGATGAGTGGCGAGGCCTCTCCCGATGATACACGGGATCTTGGTGTTGTGATGAAGAGCCCTGAACTTCAGAATCTGGATACCCCGGCGGTTAGCAGTGATGAGGAGAGTGATGATGAGGAGGAGGGCGGAGTGCAAATGTTCCCCCCTCAAGAGTCTCCAGGAACGTCTCCCAAGGACGAAGGCGTCGCCTTGCAGGAGAACACGCCTCTTCAGTCCGGAAGTGCCGAATCAGAGACGCCTGCTGTGGAGAAGCTCTCCGTGTCAGAGGAGGGGAAGCCCAGCGAACCCGTGTCTGACGGTTCGAATGGAAAGGGCTGATGTGTGTAGACGTGCGACGGAATAATGGTGACTGAGCGCATGCTCGGTCCGACTGGATCTTTCTACGCACAGCGTGCTGACATTAATATCTCTCTGTTCAATGGCTATTCCCCTGTGGTGGCCAAAGTCGGACATTTCGGAACAACACATTCATACTTTCAAGCAAGCGGATTCCGGTCGAGGGCTTTGTTCCAGAAGAATGAATACCATAGGTTGCTACGGCGGACGTCTGATCTCTTCATGTAGCTGGACCATCAATGATGATAACGCTGCTGTGGACTACAAGACCCAAAAAAAGTAATTTAGTGTCCCGTCCGGACCGAGCCCCCGCATGCCTTTTCGGGATGGCTCGGCCCCTGCTGCCGAACGTCCCGAGGAGACCCTAGTCGCAGACGGCGGAAGACGGCAGTACAGCACCCGTGGCATCTCGAGACTTGTCGCGGGGAAATGATGCGCCAATGCGAGGCGAGACATCGAACAACTCATCCCTCGGGCATTAGTTGGCATGGCCTGGGCCGCCATTTGTCGCAAGTCCGCGGCATGACTCGCCCCTGTGTAGATCGCTGAGGTCGATACCTCACGCTTACCGCAACACCTCCGCAGATCCGGGTACTCTACATCATCCCTCGACGGCGTCTGTATCGACGCGCTCGCTCCATGGACGACCCTTCGAACGCGTGGCTCAAGGCTGCCATCAAGTACTCCCTCTCCGCCGTCTCCTCCGCCTCGAACTTCTCCTCGGCCGTATCGCCGCATTTCAACCATGACGACACCATATCGATAAATGAGGACGTGGGCCCGGGGCCAAATCCCGGGAACAATCCAAGGTTCAAGAAGCTGGTGGACGCCGTTCTGTTCTCGAGGTCGCTGATCTTGACTTACAACGCCGTTCTGCTCGTTGTCTTGCTCGGTTTCGCGATAGCACAATGGGGTGGCGTCATGCAACGAGCCTACCGGCGGCGAGCGGCGGCGAGAAGAGCTCGGAAGGAAAACAATGGCACGCTTGGAAGCAGCACATCACATGGAAATGGTAGTGGGGCAGTGGGCAACGGCAGTGGAGCTTCTTCATCCTCGAGCAGCACCCTAGAAGGAACCGCAACGCCACCGGATGCTCGCAAGGACAACAGCGAGACTGCGGACGAACAGCAGCCGTTGCTCTCGCATGGCCGAAAGGGGAAGTTGGCGAAGCCCGGGTTCCTGGTCGCGATGTTGCACCGCATCAAGGCGTGGCTTATGTATCAGCCCCGGCCCATCCCTTTGGTCAACAAGGAGCTGCCGTCCAACGGGGCGAGCCTGTTCATCCTGGCATTCCTAGGGCTGAACGTCTTCTACCTCTTCTTCAAATTGGAGCTGTCGTACGAGATGATCTTTGTGTTCGGGGATCGGTGTGGTCTTCTCATCGCTGCAAATTTGCCACTGCTGTACTTCCTCGCGGCCAAGAACCAACCGATAACCTGGCTGACCGGTTACTCTTATGAAACACTCAATATTCTCCACCGCCGGCTGGGCGAGCTCATGTGCCTGCTGGCGCTGCTGCACGGCGCAGGGATGTTCTGCGTGTGGTATGGACTGCTCCGACATCTCGGCTTCTCCCTGGCGCGATTCGTCTTCACCAGAACGGTCAGCCTGGGCATCTTCACGTTCGCCGCCTACGAGCTGCTCTATCTGACGTCGCTCCGGACCTTTCGTCAAATGTGCTACGAGGTCTTCCTCGTCACCCACGTGGTCCTGCAAGCGGCAGCCCTGATCCTGCTCTGGTTCCACCACAGCCGCTCGCGCATCTACGTCGGCATCGCGCTCCTCATCTTCCTCACCGACCGCCTCGTCTACCGCCTCGGCATCAAATCCACCACCATGCGCGCCGACCTCACCATCCTCGACGACGGCCAGACCGTCCGCCTCTCCACCAACTGGGCCATCCCCGCCTCCACCACAGGCCAGCTCCTCTACCGCCGCACCATCCTCCGCGGCTGGAACGCCCCAGACCACGTCTTCATCACCGTCCCCGCCCTCGGCGGCGCCCACGGCCTCCAAGCCCACCCCTTCACCATCGCCACCCCCGCCCCCTCCAAACCCCGCGTCTCCGCGCGCCCATCACCATCATCAGCAGACGACGAATCCACCAGGCACGCATGGCTCTCCCTCCTCGTCCGCGCCCAAACCGGCTTCTCGCGCGACCTGCTCCGCCACGCGCAAACCAACTCCTCCGCCCTCGTCCGCCTCGACGGCCCCTACGGGTCAACGCACCCCCTCCTCCTCCTACAAAAGTCGACCGACCTCGCCATCGTCGTGGCGGGCGGCTCCGGCGTCGCGGTCGCGTTTCCGCTGCTCTGGACGCTGCTGAACCCGGCGTCGCGGCCCGATTTGGAGAGGCAGACGCGCGGGCTGCCGAGCGCGGGGGTGGCGGGGCCAAGGAAGGTGTGTTTTCTGTGGGTGGTGAGGGCGAGGGCGCATTTGTCGTGGTTGCCGAGGCAGAGGGTGGATGAGCTGAGGGCGTGGGGCGCGGAGGTGCTGGTGCCGGAGCCGACGGGGGAGGTGGGGAGGCCGGATGTGGGGGCTGTGGTGGGCGGGTGGGTGCGGGAGTATGCTGGGGATGGGGGGAGGGCTGGGGTGGTGGTGAGTGGGCCGGATGGGATGAATAGGGAGACGAGGAATGTGTGTAGTCGGCTGGCTGGGCAAGGGAGGAATATTCGCGTTTCTGTGGAGAAGTTCGGGTGGTAGAGTTGTCGTTTGTAAAGTTTTGATGGCGTTCGGTAGGACGGGGTTTGGGCGGCTTTTTTGGTCGTTCTGATTTTGAGATCTTCGTCATTTTATTCTCTCATTTTTTTTTCCCAATTGAGAACACTGAGCTTACCATCAAGGCCATCCGACCGTTAGAAAGAGTTGGACTCCTGGAGAAGCTAATAAGGGCTGAAAATATGAGAGTTGAATTCGAAATGCTCAAGAGAGAAGCTGTGTTGGGGCTTCTTGATCAAGCATCACGCTGTGTTTTGTAGATTCTCCTTTTGAAAAGCCTGCTTGGGTGAGCCTCAGCTAATTCTATGGCTGTAGCTGAATTGGTAGTCAGGCTGGCCACCACAGCATATACATTGAATGGTTTATTACTTTTACTTCACTGAAATCTGACGCACGAATTTGTGTCAATATCTCATCGGTATTGAATATCAGTTTAATGCCAACACATCCACGAGCTCATGCTCTAAATGACCTGTGTCGTGCGAAGACAGGACACTCTTTCAGGTTTGCTTTCGTCGTTTCTTTTTGACTTGCAAATGAATTCGAACGCCACCTGAAACCTATATACAGCAGAGTCTGCTGAGAAGAGACCGAATCTCTCTAGACCTGGTTTAATGTCACATTTCCCGATCATCATTCCTCACGTCGAATGATGCGGTTCCTTCATTTGCCCTCCGCCGCCAACTCACGCTCGGCCTGCTGGTAGTACTTGGCAGTATCGACACCGTGCTAGTCATTGTCAGATTTCATGTCGGTAGCACCGAGACTCAAGGACTGACCTGGTTGTGGTTGGCGAAGTTGAACCACGGCAGCAGGTGGTTGAAGACGGCGCTGTATCTCGAGTTCCTCGAGGCAACGCCCTGCATGTGCTCCGACATGGAGGACTCGCCGTACAGGGGCTGTCCGGCCTTGACCTTGTCGACCATCTCCCTCATGTCCATCTCAACCTCCCGCCTGTTCTCCGTCACGCCGTAGAATCGGTCTGCAGCAGTATCAGCTCCATTGATTGGCAAGGGCGGGGGCGTGGGCGGCCGTACAGACGGAGCGGTTGTAGACCATCAGGAAGCCGGCGACGGCGCCGACACCGGCAGTCAGGCGCATGATGGGCGGGAAGCCACCGCGGCCGACGTACGAGGGAGCGACGCGCTCCCACAGGGCGAGCAGGGCGGGCCCGCCGGCGGCAGTGGCGGCGCCGGCGGCGTAGTCGGAAGGGCGGGCATAGGCGACGACTCTCTTGAAGTGACTGCTGCTGTCAGCGACGGCAATTGGGGCGGCGGGGGCGCGGCAGGCGGGCGTACGGGTCGCTGTCAATGAGCTGTTTAATGTGTCAGTCGCTATTGGCCAGCGGGAGGGCGGTCGCAGAGGGGGGGCAGCACGCACCGGGTAGTCGCTGTTGAGCTGCTTGGCCGGAACGACCGGCCGTGGCCGCACGTCGGAGGAGTCCATTGCGCGCTGGGGGGCTGTTGCGGGCGGGTGTGCGGGAGGCGCTGCAGCGGTGGTGTCGGGTGAAGTTCAGCGTGAGCGGCGCGCCAAGGCGGCGGGCGAGCTCACGCCCGCCGCGAGAAAAGGTGACGACCCGCCGCCGCCTGCTGCTCCCGCGCGCGCGTCCACGACAGCTGCTCTGCGCGCCGACGAGAATGCCCGCGCAGCCTCTGCCCTGAACACGCCCACCATGGCCAGCATGGAGCTCGACACCCAGAGCCGCTCGCGCAACGGCTCCATTGTGCCCGTCACCCACGCGCGCCCGACCGTCGCCGACCTGAACGGCGAGAACCACTATGCCCAGGTCGCGCGCAAGCACTGGCTGCACAGCTCCAAGCCGCCCAAGGTCCGCCCGCAGGTTGTCAAGGACGAGCTTTGGGACAGCCTGGAGAAGGACGACTTCCCCTACGCCTCGCTGCTAATCCTGGAGAACCTGCAGCTGCTCGAAAAGTACCTCTGGCCGGGCTACACCGACGACGCGTCCAACCACCATGTGCTGCTGCTGGCGCTGCTTGTCAATGTCAAGCGCAGGGAGAACCTGGTCACTTGGGGTAAGTACAGTGCTTCCCGTCTTGATCGGCGCGCTGCTGACCTCGCGACAGAGCATTTCGCAGACAAGCCCGCCGAGTTTTCGTCCTTCTTCCGTCGCATCCTGTCTATGGCTATCGACGCCTCCTTCTCCCCCAAGATCCGAACCCACCTGATTTCCTTTGTCATTGGCGCCTTCCAGTCCTTGGACAGCGGACTGGTGCGGAAGGAATGTGCGCCCTTGGTCTCGATCGCTATTTGGCACAACCTGTACAGCGAGGACGCACGGGAAGAGAAGCTCGAGAAAAATGCTATGCTGCGTAAGGCATGGAGGGCGGCCGGAAAGCGCTACGATACCAGCGACGACGAGGTCAAGACTAAGCTGCGTTTCGAGAGGTCGTGGCTCTTTACCCTCCTCCTGGACTTCTTGAACAGAATCTACGACCCTGCCCTGGCTCGAAGCTCGGAGAACCTGCGTTATTGCGAGCGCTTTGTGGAATTCCTCACAGATCTTCAGAGTCAACTGCCGACAAGGCGCTACGTGAGCACTCTCCTTCAGGACCTCAACCTTCTCCCTGCCATCCAACTTTCTCCTCTCTACACGGACGAAGAGAACGGACTATTCCGCGATTTGTGTGTTCTTCTGAAGCATTTCAGCTACTTTCCTATCGACGACCAGGTCGGTCAGCAACAGTCTCCAGCCGAGTACCACCAAGCACACTGCGCGAAACTCGCAAGGCTGCAGCGGACTGCTATCAAGCATTTTGCCTCAAAACTCACAATTCTAGCTCTTTCGAACTATGGATCTCTGGACCAACGAGTTGATCTCGAAGCTCATTTGGAAGCGCTTACGGAAACGGAAATAGTGGAGCTGTGCAGTTTGTTGAGGTTCAGGACGGAATATCCCAAATCCTCGCTAGTGGTCCAGGATCGAGCTTTCTTCACCGAGCTCATTGTCTCCGCCCATGAGAGGAAACCGACCTTCCAGGACTCCGTCAGGGAGATGACCATTCTTCCAACCGAACGCACCCTCTACGAAGCAACTTTCCTGCGCAACGAGACGTATGACGGATCCAGCCCGCTGGCTATTCCGAAGCTAAACCTTCAGTACCTGACACTGGGAGACTTTCTGTGGAGATCGTTTATCCTGCACCGTTGTGAGGCCTTCTACGAAATAAGAAAAGACATGGAGGACGTCATCAAACGGCTCCAAAGGAAGAATGTCAGGGGAGCGGTGCAGTTTAGCGGACACTCCAGGATGGCATTATCTATTTCGAAGCCTGCTATTACCGACGTAGCTCCACCCGAGGTCGGTGGTACAGCGCCGTCCAAGGTTCAAGCAGAGGTCATTCTGGACGTGAGCCGAATGAACTGGAACGTTCTCAAGGAGTGGGAGTCTCTACGTCCTGATGATGTTGTTTACCTCCTCTCCGTGGATCCTCCGGAAGAGCCGCGCACTACCAGAAATGGTGGCGCTCCTCTGACGGGTGCTGAGAGAATTGGACTGAAACACCTGCGATGCGCCGAAGTTATACAAGTCTTGGGTGACAATGGCCGACAATTGCGGGAACCAGGGCCAAACGAGCAAGAAGGTCATCCCCGCAGAGCTCGTCAACGCCGGGTCCTTCTCAAACTCGACAATTTGGCCTATCAGGAAGACATGGATCGTGTTGCTAAGGGCCAGCCGAACATTTACGATTCCATCAATTTGATCGTTCGTCGTAGAGGTCGGGAGAACAATTTCAAGCGGATCCTGGAGTCCATCAGACGTCTCACCCTCTCCGACCTTCCTGCACCTTCGTGGCTTCAGGAAGTTTTCCTGGGCTATGGAGATCCCGCTGGCGCTACGTACAAGCGCCTGGCGAATCGCTTGAAGAGCATCGACTTCCGCGATACCTTCCTCGACTGGGGTCATCTCGTCCAAAGTCTGGAAGGCAAGACTGTGGAACCTGCCGATGATACAATGGGAAGCTTTGGACCACCTTATGTGTTGGAATTCCCTGAAGAGGCGCAGCAAGAGGTTCCAGCTCGTCCTTCGAAGAAGCGTAGGCGAAACAAGGCAGAGGCACCAGAGCCAATGCAGGCTGTGCCGGAGGCTGTTCGCGTCTCGACTTACAAACCTCCGAGCATGGGCCCTTATCCCACCGACGCACCTAAGCTGAACACTGTGCGCTTCACTCCAGCGCAAGTTGAAGCGATCACTTCCGGTACCCAGCCTGGCTTGACCGTCATCGTTGGTCCTCCTGGAACGGGCAAAACGGACGTCGCAACTCAGATCATCAACAATATCTACCACAATTTCCCTAATCAACGAACGCTCCTCATAGCTCACAGCAATCAGGCGCTCAATCAACTGTTCCAGAAGATTGTAGCTCTTGATATTGACGAGCGACATTTGCTCCGTCTCGGACACGGCGAAGAGGAGCTGGAAACAGAGGTCAGCTACAGCAAACACGGCCGTGTGGAGTCCTTCCGAGAGCTTGGCATGCGGTACTTGGCCGAGGTTGATCGACTTGCAGTCAATTTCAACGCTCCAGGTGCACACGGTCAATCATGCGAGACAGCTGGATATTTCAATTCAGTCTACGTTCAGCCAGCATGGACGAAATATTGGAATGCTGTCGAATCTGGGGAGTTGGGCAACGAGGAGATCATCGCCGAGTTCCCCTTCCACACGTATTTCTCTAATGCCCCGCAACCTCTCTTCCCTCCGGAAGCTTCTCGAGGGGAACTCATCGATATCGCCTCCGGATGTTACCGTCACGTCGAGAAGATCTTCTCCGAACTTGAGGACATCAGACCTTTCGAGATTCTGCGCAATCCTAGGGACAGTGCCAACTACCTTTTGGTGAAGGAAGCCAGGATCATCGCCATGACATCCACTCACGCAGCCATGAGGCGGCAAGAAATTGCGAGCCTCGGATTCCATTACGACAATGTCATCATGGAAGAGGCTGCGCAGATCACAGAGATCGAGAACTTCATTCCCATTGCCCTGCAAAACCCGAAGGATGGTGAGCTGCCTCTTCAACGGATAGTGTTGTGCGGTGATCATCTCCAGAACTCGCCTGTCGTGCAAAATCTGGCTTTCAGGCAGTACGCCAACCTCGAGCAATCACTGTTCCTCCGACTTGTCAGACTCGGTGTACCAACCATCATGCTCGACCAGCAAGGTCGTGCTAGACCCAGCTTGGCGGAACTGTACAAATGGCGTTACCCGAAATTGGGCAATCTGCCTATTGTCGAGTCGAGTGCGGAATTCCAGACGGCCAATGCAGGTTTCAGGTTCGATTACCAGTTCATCAACGTGCCGGACTACAAGGGCCGCGGTGAAATGGAGCCGACGCCGCATTTCATTCAAAACCTGGGCGAGGCAGAATATGCGGTGGCCCTGTACATGTACATGCGACTGCTTGGATACCCTGCATCCAAGATATCCATCTTGACAACATATGCTGGGCAGAAGGCGCTCATCAGGGATGTCTTGTCCCATCGCTGCGCCAAGAACAGGCTCTTTGGAATGCCGAGGATTGTGACGACGGTGGACAAGTACCAGGGCGAGCAGAATGATTGTAAGTTGAATATCCTGCCACCAAGTTGAAACAGATACTGACCGAGCCAGATGTCATTCTTTCGCTCGTTCGGACAGCCCGTGTCGGCTATCTGCGCGACATTCGCCGTCTTACCGTCGCACTCTCGCGCGCCCGCTTGGGTCTCTACGTCCTTGGCCGCCGCGAGGTCTTCGAGGCTTCTTACGAGCTCAAGCAAGCCTTTGACATCCTGCTCCAGCGGCCCGACAAGCTCGCCCTTGTCACAAACGAAATGTTCCCCACCGCCAGGACGCTGGAGGACGGACCCGAGTCAACGGAGATGGAGGGCGTTGAGCACTTGGGTCAATACGTCTTCGAGATGACCAAGGCTAAGGTTGCGGCGCTGAAAGCGAACGGTGGCGTGCTCCCGCCGCTTGAGGAGATGGCCAAGGATGAGGATATGGATGTTGATGAGGTGGCGGAAGGCGAGCTTGAACTCGCTGATGATGAGCCTGAGGAGGAAGATGAGGAGGTTTGAAGATTTCTATGAGAGGTTTTGTGTATCATACTGGGTTAGGGTGGAGTTGCCGAGGATACCAGATCGACGTACTTTGGTAAGGCAGATATCCTATGAACTTATCGAAATGGAAAGTATTATTGAGTATATTGAATGATCAGAGCACGCTACAGCAGGGATTCAGTCCCCACTGCTGATTTCGCGATGTCGGGATGTTTCCTTGATATCAATCAGTTGGACTGTCTGTCCGGTTAGTTCAAGAACTTGCCTCGCTATAGGTATGAAACATTCAAAGGATATGAACTACCTCCATGCCAGAGTGCTCTGACGGGGGAATTGGCGCCTACCTGTAGCTAAGCGCCAACCCCTGAACGCAAGCGTCTGCACAGCCCAAAAATCCTCGGAAATTGGTGCGCTTGATACTTTGCCGCGATGGCTACCGCGCTTACAGGACAGCGAATCGGAAGGTGTTCCGCTTGTTCCCCGGCGCTTCCTCGAGCCAATTACAGCCACCGGCAGTTCTTCCGGGGAGGAAAATGCCCACCATCACGAGTGGACAGCAGCCACTGTCACATTCACAGCCCCTGGGATCGGCACAAGTTCCAGCATCGCGGAGAGCCGTCATAAGCGCTCCAAGCTATTTGTTCCAAATCCATGACAACTTCTAGGCAACAGCATGGAAACAGCGGAGATGCTGGTCACGAGGGGATATTGTCAAAGTATGCTCCAAACTAATTCGAAAGAGTAAGATGTCGAATTCGTTATGAATTACCCGCACCAAACGCTCTCTCTTTGAGCGATTTTGACGAGGATGGATTCAAAAAGCGGCACAGGCAGCGCATCCCTGTCGACCGACTGCTGTGCCGCAACAGCTCCGACAGTGAATGGATAACAGATTCCAACAGTCGGGCTTCTATGATCGGGTCGACTAGTGGCTGAGCCTCTCCGAGAGCCTGTGCCACGGCTATAAGTTGGACGAAGGCTGTAGGATTGATCCATTCTCCTCACTGAATCGTGCTTTCCCTATCACTCTTCTTTCGTGACTGATACCGTCACTTTTGATTGACTTCCCATTGACTTCTGTCCTTCTCGGAGGACCGCTCTCCAGTCCTGTCAGCCCCGATGTGTCACGTCTCTCATGGTAATGAAACCCAAGCCAACGATTTCACAATCTTGATTCTAACGCTACGTGAAAAGAAGACCATCAAAGGGAATCGCTCCACAGAATTTTGTTAGAAGACGCGTGGATAGGTTTCTGGGACGAACAATTCTCTTTTGAGAGTGGCAAAGCATGGGATCAGACGTTCGACGATAGGGACTCGTCCTATAATGAGCTCAGGCAGAATCGACGGACCGAGGTAGCAGCTTCATATACACCTCCTTGCGAGTCGGAGTGGGGGTTTTGGTCACGTCCTCATGAACGGTCACGTCTTCATGGACACGACGTTCCGGAAGAGATGTTGGAGCTTTTCTCCATTCCTTTCGACAATGCTTCCGTGGTGAGTATCTACATAACTTTTATTACAGGATTTTGAATCGGGCTGAAATATCAGGTCTGGACATATCGGTTCCGTACGGAAGAGGGCAGGTTTATATTTGTCGTTCTATGTCGCGAGCAGAAGCCATTGATGAGACAGGCAGGCGTTTACGAAAAGTTCAGGTTCCTGCGGAAAGATGAGAAGACTTACTCCTCAACCCCTTTCATTCTCGTTCCCAAAGCTAGTCTTAGTCCTAGCACACGTCGCGGTGGTGCGAGTCACGCAGGAAGCAGAGAAGTAGCTGGTAAGTGTCATCTGTCTGCGATGCTGGAACCCCTAACTAAAGAGCCTGAAGGACCTTCGGAAGATGCAACAGACCATGAAACCCCAAGGCCCCATGATCGGACAAGACAAGGACCCGACCAAGCTTTCAGTCCACACTTAGGAATTGGCGACAACTCAGCAGACTTGAACCAGCATTCCATAGCTCCTCACTCTGGAATAAATGATGCCGTAGATTCTAACCCTCCGAGCCGTACTTCTGAAACTCCATCCGGTGGGGAAAGATCTTCGACGATAGACCGAAACCCTTTATCGGACGCTGCCGGAACCCTGGGTCATGCCTACTCTTCAGCGGAACAGTTGGATCCTGAAGGGCCTACGGGCACTCCGAGACCAGCCGCTGCATCAGAAGAACCTCACCACAACACGAGAGGAATGCCTCAGCTCACCACATCGACGAACGAACACCATTTAGGACCTCAAGCACAGCAGCCAAGCGTTTCTCAAAAAGATCTTGATGAGACTAGCTTTCGGGCAGGTGAGAAGCGTAAGCGTGAGGCTGAACCTCAAGGTGTGAACGACAGCGAAGCGATGCCGCCACCAGCTAAAGGATCCATGAAGGCTGTCAGAAGTGGCATGTTTAAAGATTTTCGCCCGAGCAAGCGACAGTCACCAAATGGCACTCAAACCGCAATCGAAGGTCCACAAGTAGCGGAAGTAGAAGTTTCTGAAACCTCCAGACGTGACGGGCAAGACACGGAGCAGCCACAGTCGAGCTCAGGCGGGGACCCGATGGCCTCCCCTTCCACAAGAGAAAGAACAAGGACCCCGGAGGCTCAGAGTAACGCAACACCTCCTGCAAACGAGCCATGCGAGATGGCGCCAACGGAGCTTGGAGAGCAAACAGCTGAATCATCAGCCGATTCGCCGGCGCAAACGACCCCACCGCCTCCTCCACCTGCCAGCCAAGAGCCAGCAAGAGAAGAGCATGAACAAACTGCTCCGGAAAATTCGACTCCACAGCAGCGGCCAGAACTCCCGGGCGTCCCTTCAACCATGAAATCGTCAGCGGAAATACCTGCTATCGAATACCAATCATGGGACGTGACTCTGAATTTCGACGTCCGCAGAGTCCTGCTTAAGTTCATGGTTGAGGGCGGTAACGACTGCGAGTACTCAATGTATCTGGAGAACTGCAACACTTTACGGGATTTCTTCAAGACGCTTTCAAGAGTCGTTTCCCGCGAGCTGAGTGGAGGCGCAACAATAGACTTTCTGATCTTTCGTTTTCCCAAGGTCAGGCCTGGGGACACTAAAGAGATGTGCGTGAACAGGGATAACGATGGTTCTTTTGTCAATGTTTTACACAGAATGCAAAGGTGTCTGAATGATTTTCAAGGACGAATAGCGATCCCCGCCATGGTACACGTAATTCGTTAGGCTTAGTTTTCTTTTAGTCTTGCAAGGAATATGAGTGGGATATACCCTGTTTTCTTACTCTTTGTCCTCTTTTCTCATTGCTTCTGATCCATAAGTCACCAATAAGGTACAGCTTTACAGTAGTCCCAGGGAACATCCATGACCCATCTCAATCTGTCCGCCATTCTTCCTCTACTAATCCCAAAGGAAATGGCCATTGCCTACAAGAGGTCCTTCAAGCCTGACCGCCAGCTTACTTCCCTCCCCTGACATCCGCAACGATACTCCGCCAAAGCTCCCCAAAGAACCCAGCCGTCTCCACGACCGGTAGGACGCACGAGATGCCCGCGCTCACGAAGACCCAGATGAAAGAAATAACAACCCAGGCGGTGAAGAAGGGTTTGGAAAACTCGTAGTGCGAGAAGAACATGGGCATCGGGATGAGGAAATCCATGATAAGCGTCAAGACAAACGAGACGACGCACGCAAGCCTGAACGCGCTGCGCAACGTCTTGGGGTTGTCAACCGGCGCAGGGGGTTCCCCGATGCGGACATCCACCTTCTCGGCAGCAGCAGCAGTAGCAGCGGCAACAACGTCGTCCGCAGGCCGCTCAGCTCCAATATCCTCGCTCACGGGAGACTTCTCCGGAGATCGTCCTTCCTCGGCCGATGGGCCAGCTGTCGTGGTCGGCGTGCTCGCGAGAGCACTCGCATTATTGATCGCGCGCGTCCGCTCCCAGTCGAAATCAGCAGCCGGCCAGACCAACGACACCACAACACTGACGATCAACCCAGTCATCACGGCACCCAGATTGCCCGCCAGCGTCGGGTACTCGCGCCCCGTCGACTCAATGGACAGCACCCCATAGTACCGCCTCGCCGTGACCAACCACGCCAGCAACCCGACGGCCAGGCCGGCCAGCGCGCCAGCAAGCGCGCCCGCGCGCGTCTGCCCGCGCCAGGTGATGGCAAAGGCGGCGGGGAAGACGGGGCCGCCGATGAGGAGGCCCATGACGAGGAAGAGCCAGCCGAGGTCGATGCCGATGGCGTTCCAGACGCAGGCGAAGAGGGCCATGGTCAGGCCGAAGAGGCAGATCATGGCGTGCGAGATGGAGATGAGCTGGGTGGGGGTGGCGTGCGGGGCGAGGTACGTCTTGTAGATGTCGAAGGTGAGGATGGAGGAGACGGCGATGAGCTCGGCGGAGGCGCAGGAGGTGACGGCCATGAAGAGGACGATTAGGAGGGCGGCGGCGCCGCTCTGGCCGAGGAGCGTGGACGCGGAGAAGGCGGCGGCGAGGCCGGCGGAGATTTGGGATTGCGTGGGGGGGTTGGGGAAGGTGGGGAAGCGTGGGTTGTCGGTCAGGGCGACGGCGGAGAGACCCAGGGTGGTGGCGAAGCCGAAGGGGATGGCGAACCAGGCGAGTCCGCCTAGGATGTACGCGCGGACGGCGGTTGAGGGGCGAGAGGCGATGGCGCGCTGCCAGTATGCTTGGTCGAGGAAGACGGTGCCGGAGCCGCTGCAGAGCTGGATGACGCCTGGGACGACAGTCAGGCTAAACTTTGTGAAGCATGGCTGGGGGAGCGGGCTTACCGAAGACCAATGCAAAGTTGGATTTGAGAGTGAGGTAGCTGCCATCTTGATTTCCATCCACCGGCCTCTTGATCGCAGCCTCCTTCAACATATCATACATCTGGGAGGGTGATCCGATGAGGTCGCTGGTGGCGTATGCGTGGAACATGAAGTAGAGGATGATAATCATCAGGATCAAAGTGTGGGAGTAATCGCCTGGATCAGCTCGTAAGCACCGCGTCAGTTCTCAGAGAGACGATAAATTTACACAGAAAAGTAGCTCGCAATCCTCCGAGAACGACGTAAGCGCAGACGCCGCACGGGATGAGGAAAATAGCGGCGTAGACGTTCATTCCCGTTAGATTGGTGACGACAGCGCTGCCTCCAAGTAGCAGTTGACTGCCAACCAGGATGTTGGTCACCAAGGCGAAGAAGATGAAAACAATGTGCGTAAGTCTTCCGTAGCGCGTGTAAATAATCTCGAGGAAGGTATGGCATCGGGGGGCATTTTGCTTCACTGGGAAATGTCAGCTCCGTAGAAATCTGGGTTGTTTTCTTCTCGACTGCATCAGAGTAGTCTACCTTTGCAAGCCAGAATAGAGAACATGAGAATTTGCACCGTTGCGCCCGCTGCGTACCAAAATGGTCCAGCGACGCCGTATTCGTATGCTACAGTGCTGCTCTGCAGCAGTGTTGCCGCCCAAGTCCACGCCGAAACGATACCGCTTGCTATGAGGCCGGGTTTGACGCTACGGCTCGCAGTGTTGAACTCTTCACTCTGCCTGGTCGAGAATCTGGTGTAGCGGTTCTGGAGATAGGAAATTCCCATCATGACGAAGGCAAAGAAAAAGCCGACGCCGATGACGACGCCATAGCCAGCGCCCTGGGGCAGCGTTGTTGCCACTGACGTAGAAGACATGGCGACGGTGAAAGGGAAGAAGTCTAGGACAGTGGCCAGGAAAACAAGAGAAAGGACATATATGTAGAGAGATCAAGTGGAGAACGGTACACAGAGAAGTAAAGATTGTCGGGTTATCATTGGCGCGCACCATTCCTATCTCCTCCGTGATCTGACGCCGATACCCTGTGCCGCTTAAGCGCAGAGCAATAGCAGTGCCATGCAATGCGTCATTCAAACTCTAGTGAAAATCAATGGCATCATCGTCAAGGAGGACCGCGCGATAGGATACTGGTCAGCCCAGGCCGAGGGCCAGAACTTTGATAAGAGCGAGCAGCGTGTGTCAGAACAGCTGGCAAAAAAGCCACTGGCGTTCCCGCGGGGTACAAGGATGGAGGGCCAAGGGTGGAGTTTGGCGCTGATGCTATCCATAAACCTTGTGCTGGAAGTGCAGATCACTGCCCCGATTGTTGGCATGGACGGGGGGCGGCAGAGATAAGCATCCACCACCGGGCCGTTGGCCGCGTCTTGACCAACTTCTCTTACGACCTCGTCAAAATACTGAGGATGATATAGTGTGCAGAGCGTGACCGGTGCCATCTCTTAGGCCTGGCGGGCTGGTAGGAGCCGGTAGACTATGGCCCTCGATCCGTTCCCATGGTTCATAACAGATAAGTTGGTGGGAACCGATGTGGCATGTGGGTTTCAATCTTGACAACAGAGAGCTGAACCATGAAAGGTCTTCATGCCTATATACGACTATAAGTAACAGTTCAGCAAATGACAGCATACTGGCTCCATTTCAAGGAGGTCGCGAGACTGCCCTGCAATTGTCTTGAAGTATACCGCTAAATGCACCGGCAAGTGCGCTTGATCCGAAGCTTTCGTTGATGCTTGAACTGCTTAGACATTTTTAGTGAGCCCTTATTATTCTAAACCCACACCAGCACCCCGACCATTCCATAGAGTACCACACTTTTACCCCACGAGCAACCTTGCTGTATGCCGAACCATACCCTGGCGATTCTTCTTTTTCCCATGCTCCGCCCAACGCCGTTGATTCCCAAATCCCGTGCATTTGCAACCACCCAAACGCCCAGCCACCTACCACGAACAAAACGAAGTCTAATCATCCGGATACTCATCCCTGATGTTGCTCACAAACCTGCAACGATCCTCATCCCAGCGCCTGAAGTACCGTCCAGCTAATTTGTTCAGCAAAAATTCTGGCGGAGGCTCCTGCGTGATCTCAATATTCTCTTCAGCTACGTATCTTGAGCTCGAGTCCTCACACCTGTCAAAGTATCGATGAGCCTATTTTGCATTTGCAGTGACGAGAAGGGGTGAAACTTACAGGACATTGTAAAAGGCCTGGTTCCGTCCATTCGGCAGGCCATCAATGTTCATCGCACTCATCCAATCGTCTCCCGCATTGCAATACGGATCCCAGCCGACGATGGCGCCATAGTAATGGTACCGCTTGTGCTTGAAGACTTGTCCGACGTGGTACTTGACGTTCGTCGTGTGCTCGCCGCGCCTCTTCAACGCCTTCTCGTTCCGGTCCGTTGTGTGCTCCCGCTGGATGATGTAGAGGAAATCGCCCTCCTCGGGAAGATCGCGGAACAATGATGCCATGTACCGCTCGACGAGCCAGATCTCCCATGGGTAGTACTCCAGACACTGCTGAACGACCTTGCTGATGAGGATGCGCCGTCTGTGCAGCGCAATGCCGCCCGCTTCTTCGCCGCCCCGGATAGGGTCACCGCGTTCGAGGTACAGCCACGCCCACAGAGCAGCGTGCAAGGCGCTGTGCAGGTTGAGATGAGTGTGGGTAAATTGAATTCCAATCTGGGCTGCAGCGGGATCCATCATTCCATTCCCAGCCTCGACGGCTCGGCGGATGTTCCGGGCCGTTCGGATGACCATTTCGACGGGGTTGGCGGCCTCAAGATAGATGGAGTAGCTCGCGGTGGACGCGCCCATGCTTCGTAGCTGACCTTCAAGATCTGACCGCGGCACTTCGTGGGATGATCGGAAAGGGTCGAGGTACATGGTGTCAACGGAACCGCTACCCGAGGCGTCGGCGCCATCCAGTGTCTTGTTCTCAGGGGCTTTAACGATTGTGTAGATGTGATAGGGGTATCCGCAAGGGTGCGCCTCGATTTCGAGCCTTTGAGCAACAGAACAAAATATTACTGCCGTGATGAGAGGGAGAGCCTCATGGTTCTTTTCCGACAAGGCGAGACCAATGAAGTTCTGCTGAATATAGCCGTACCTCTCGCTGGAGGTCCCGCGGTAGCCAGCCTTTCGCAGGAAGTCAACCAAGAGAAGGGCCTTTCTCCGCGTCGATAGCTCTGCCAAATCCGAATGCGCCGCCCTAAACTGCGCCGCCAAATCGTCCAGCTGCTGGCTGATCATCTCCATGTCGCCATTGCCCTCGTCGCTGTCCAAGACGAACATGTCGTATGCGCCCAGCGCACGCTCCAGCGACGTCGGCTTGTTCTCCCTCAGCCTGCACCACTCCTCCATGGCAATGCTCCGGTGGATTGTCGTGAGGATTGCGCCGCTCCAGAACCTCCGCGCCAGAACGTCGTCGAGATCATCGCTCGCATTCTTGTGCCTCAGCAGCTCGTCCTTGACGTCGTACCCTTCCTCTGATATCCACTCGATGTATTCGGCGCGCTTCTGCTGGCTGGCGAGTATGAGGTCCATGCGAGACCGGACGGCGCGCTCCAGGCGCCTCCTGTCGAGGAAGAGCTTCTTCCATGGCACGCTCGCGACGGGCTGGCGCAGCTTGGCCGGGAAGCTGTGTCGGGGGTGCCAGAAGCGGAAGTGGACGCGACAGTTGTGGCGCCATAGGAGAGGCTCCTGGGCCAGGGCGTGGAGGCGCTTGGTGGCTAGCTGGAGGGCATTGAGGGAGTCGGGGTCGAGGTAGAAAAAGATGCTGGTCAGGATCTCGTCAGGCAGAGCCAGGAGGGGGGGCTCGTGCGCGACCATGGCTGTCTCCATGCGCTGTAGGTTTGCCGCGGAGAGCGAAGCTGGTAGATGCATTACGGCGGCGGGCGCATCGAGAAAAGCGAGCCGGCCACCCCCGCGCTGTGACGACAATGACGATATCGGATGCCGGGGCAAGAATTGCCGAGGCGATCGCCGCCACCGCTTCCGATAAACCCGCAGGCAGTCCAGGTCACGTGGCCGCGTGTTCACTATCAGTCTTCAATTGGCTCCCATCAGCTTGAGCGCTTCTGTCTCTCGCTGTGAGGCATAGGGCATTCTTGACACAAAGCCCCGAAGTTGGTCTTGATTTGTCCGTGCACTATCATATCATGCGAGAAAGATTCTGAATCCATTTCAATACCGTGTTTTTTAAACTCCACTTGAAGGTTCCCGTGTTTTCTTTTAGACTCCGATCGACGATTTAAACATTGCATACCAAAGGCATGCACCTGAAAATGACTCCGATTACGCCATGTCTTTTCCCCCATCAGTCGTTAATAGAAGCCCTCACGCAGCTCCCTCGACTCCTTCTTGCACTAAGCCAACAGATCTTACAGCTCCAAGCAATGCAGCAACTCAGCAAAGAGGTAGAGACTATACACAGTAGAGGACATCCTTGGCCAGATCATGCCCATGCCTCATCTGACAGCGCCAAACCGAAAGCGCTCGAGATCGAGCTTCTGCTTCATGGCTTTGACACGGTCCTCTTCAAAGTCAGACAATGCCGGCTCACTTTCGCTATCCGGCACGATGTCGACATCTTCGCTACCCTTCGCTGCGGCCACGAGTTTCCCGTTTACCCTTTTGCGGAGATAATCATCCTCTTGATCAGCTTGACTGCTCCGAGGGATCACTATCTCGGCATCATGGGCAGCCCACTCAGCGTCGTCGAAGATTTCTGAGTCACAACTCGGGCCAGAGACCTTTGATGCTGTTGGAAGGGATGGGGACTGATCACCAGCGCTTCCTGAGCCACTCGGGCCTGATATCGACTTTTTTCTGGACATGGAGGACGCCTGTGAGGCCTTTCTACTCCAAGAAAATTCTTCAGACGTCGCTGGCTTAGTTGTGAGGCCCAGCGAGCTAGTTGCAGACGTCATCAGAAGCGGTCCAGCTGGGGCTTGCGCCGAAGACTTCCTCTTCTTGCTATCGCCACCAGAAAGCGACATCTGCGATCCGCTTCTCGAGCTCGGCTTATGGGCAAACTTCTCAGCCAAGTCCTTGAAGTGACCGATGTCTTCTGCCTCGGGAAGAGATGTTTGACTGTCGTTGGGCGGATCTTGGCTATCAAAAGAGGTCGCGGGTGTGGCGGAGCGCCCAGTGTTCTGAGAGTCTTGCACCGTCGACAGAGAAATGCTCCGAGATAGTTGGCTTGTTTCCTTCGATTGCGACTCTTCACAGTGAGAAACCGCCTCGATCGATTTTTCCTCTGCGAGCATCGAAAAAGATGACTTCTTTGCAGACTCATCCGCGCCTTGGCTTGGATCGGGAATATCTTTCATGGCCTCTTCCAAAGAATCATCAGACCAAAGGTTGAACTCCTGGTTTGACACTCTCCTTTTCGATTTCGAACCACGGACCGACGGACTTGGTTCTATATTTGGTGTAAAGAAGCGACTGCTTCCGCTCTCCACACGTAAAGTTCCACTGGCGTCCGGGAAGACCATTGTGTCTGAGCAAAGTCTCTGACGTTTTGCCGGATGTGAAGCTGAGGATCGTCGAGTAGGCCATGGTTCAGAAGCAATGCGCCGGGAGCCTTGGGATCGAACTGAAGTGGGAAGGACACTAGCTCGAGGTTGTGCTGGTTGTGCTGGGACAGGTGAAGCGCTCCAGCTGCCGCGGTTTTCCTGCAAAACTTGCTGCTGGCTTGGGGATGGAGTGAACAGGTTCGGATCGAGCTCTGCTAGTGGTATACGCTTCGGCTTGAAGAACGAGTCAATGGATTTGCTCTTCTTCAGCTCGGGCGTTTGTGCGCTTGCCAACCCCCGAGAGACGGGTGCTGGAAGCTTGCTTGTGCGGAATGTCTCTGGCAGTGTGATGGGTAGCTTGCTGTTGGGATGCAAATCTCCTCGCGCAACACCGATGGCTACCTTCGGCTCAATAAAACGGCCGATATACAGAAGCTCATCCACATTGACGGCAGAGTCCGGCTCCGTGAAGTGCACCAAACAGTTGGCTTTCGGGCAGAAGACCCACTGGTAGAGGAAAGTCATCTCGGCCTGGGCGTATGCTTCCGGGTAACCAGCGGGGACCTTGAATTTTCCGTCAAACTGTACCTGTCGCAGCACTCTTTCTGCCGTCTTGTGCTTGCGCAAGAGACGATACGCTGTCATCAGGCCCATCTTGCTGATGCTAGGAAGATAGTCACAGCCACTGAGAATAGCCATCTGTCTGAACTGCGCATCGGTCCAGCCAACCAAGCTAATCTCTTTGCACGCGGTGAAGTCCGCTCGGTTGATCACCACACATTCGCCGTAGTTGTCGAGTTTCGTAATCAAGCACTTGGCACCGAAGACCAAAAGATCGGAGTCTTCGGACACAATGCCGTGGATGATACCCTTCCGCTCGAGGTATACCATCTGCGAGTCCGCCTCGTAAGGAGCAACGACATAGTCGACGTTGAGGTGCTTCAACTCTTCGATGAGCATCCGCGCCATCTCCGGAGTCACATCCACGGCTTTTTGCAGCTCCAGATGCGCCTGCGAAGTCTTCCCGAGCTTCAGTAGCTCCATTCCCTGCTTCTTACTGTCTTTACGTTTCGCGGCTCTTTCCTTATTCGTAACCTCTTTGCCCGGCAGATGGTCTCCATCAAATACCAGGTACGGCTTGATGCCAAAATGGATGAGCATGCGGACGCGGTGCATGCAGTAGTCGATGTGCTTCCTTGTCGGCTTGTCGAGGGCCAAGTCAATGGCACACGCGACCGTGCCGCGGTGAAGCCAGCCATAGGCGTCCACGCCAATGGTCTGGCCGGCGAACTGTCGAAGGTGGCATTGCTTGTGGATCGATTTTAGAAGCGGTAACAGACCTGTTGATACTTCAGCCATTCTGATCTACGCAGTGTACTTTCGCCGTAAAAACTGTACCAGAGATGCCCATTTTCGCCGAGGACGCGTGCGGAGAGTCCGCGACGAGCTTTTATATGGGCTACAGACGGGCGCCTTATAACATTATGAGGTCATGACAGGACAGAGAAGGATGTGACGATACGGGATAGGGGCGAGACGCGTGAAGCGGAGAGGGTGGAGCGATGGAATGCGGCGAGGAGTGGAGGTGATAGAGGATCTCGACGCGCCTGCCAAACAGGAAGACGCGTCCGAGATCGACGCCACCACGCCACACCGGGACGCCACGCCAAGCCCCGACACCCCTGTCACCGCCCGCAGCCCGCTCCAAAAATTATGGGAGCTGGTGCACCAGAGTGACGCTCAACACCAGCACACTTCCTGTGCAACAAGTCCTTGACTCCCGCAAAAATTCTCTTCTACACCTTGGCCGGCGAGAACCCACAATTTTCCCAGCTTCGAAACTCCCTCAACCCCAGCCAACACCCCGCCATCTTCACCTCCGAAACCCGCCGCGCAAGATGCCGACCTCTCTCTCCAAAGTCTCGAAGAAAATCTCCAAAAAGCGCGGCAGCAAGCCCGTCGCACTCCACGAGAACAGCCGCGACTCGCGCCGCCTACAAAGCGCCGGCCTCCGCGACGAGAAGCTCCTCCGGCTCGCCGCAACGCGCCACAAAGCAAACCAGCCCCACCGTACGTGCCGGCCGGCAACCCAACTGCAACTCTCTCCCAACCCCAACCCCAACCCCCTCAACCGCTAACTAACACACACCAATGCAGTCCAGCGCATCGCCCACTTCCAAACCCTCGTCCAATCCCGCGACCCCATGGCCCAGTCCTTCACCGCTTCCGAGCTCCAAGCCGCCATCGCCTCGTACATCCACCGCGACGATTCGGAGCTGGCCGAGCTGCAGCAGAAGCGCCGGGCGGGGCGGCCGCCGTCGGCGCGCGAGGAGCTGCTGAAGCAGCGGGTGGGGGCCGAGGAGAAGGAGTACGATGGTGGGCTCTACTGCCCGGACTTGCAGGACGAGGCGACGCTGAATAGGCTGCGGACGTGGGATGGGGAGTGGATCAGCTGCAATGCGATGAAGTTTATCAGGGTGGCGAGGAGTGGGGAGAGGAGGGAGAGCGTGTGGCCGCCGAAAGGGCTGAGTTGAGCGGTGGGCGTGTGGGGGGTTGTGGATGCGCGTGCTTTAGGTCGAGCTTGGTGTGAGTTGGTGTCAGGCGTGAAGGTGGGCGATGAAAAAGTGGCGGCTATGGAGGAGCGAGGTTGAATCACAGTTCGAGATACCCCTGCTGCCGTTAAAGCAGACAGAAGCAACTCGCCGGAAGTTCAGTAGGAAATGCGCCGCCAGGCTCAGAAGGTTGGAAGCAGGCGCCGAAGGAAAAGTTTGGAGAGTTGATTAACAGGAGAGGTATCGGCATTTGCTTTTTGCGTCGTTCAGTTATACTACATGGCTTGCACTTCATGGCAGCTCCCGGGATCCTTCGACCGGACGCCCGGTATTATAAGAGTGGCGAAGAGAGAAAATAGAAAATGACACCCCCAAAGCTCCTAATAACGCTTCATGCTATTTGACGCATCTAAGCAGAGACAAAGGACTTGAGGTCTGATACAAAGTCAGCATCATTCAACGGAAGCTTGGGTTACGGCGGGTTGACTTACTCTCCAACCACCTGAGATATTCCTTCTGCTCCTTGTAGTCAATGTAATCGGGGATGAACAGTGCCATCCTGGTGTCGATGCCCCTCTCCTCCAGGAACTCCTCAAGCAGAATCTGAAGGTCCTCGTCCAGCTGGCCGAAGACCGGGCCGGGGTAGGTGTTCCGCCTGTCCCAGTCCTTGTCGGCGGTCTTGGGCTCGGCCAGCTCGGCGTCGGTGAAATAGTAGACGTTGTTGATCTGGAAGGCGCTGTCCTGGGCAACGGCCTCGATCGAGAGAGCGCCCTTCTGACCATCCTTGGTGATGGTGACGGAGATGCGGGCGGGGAAGCTGCTCTGGGCGGCCTCCTCGTCGTACTCTTCCTCCTCGAGCTCCGGGCGGTCGGCGGGCGACACCTTGTCCTCCGGCGCGACCTTGATGTTACCGCCGGCAGTACGGCCCTGGTTCACGGAGCCCTTAGTGTTGGCACCACCGGACTGGCCGTCGAGGTCGGTGACGTCCTCGTCGTACAAGGCCGGGTCGTCCATCTCCTCCTCTTCGGACATCTGGGGCTCGTTGATATCGGCGATGGTGAAGACGACGCGGATGCTGGGAAATTGTTAGGGAGCGGAGCGGAGCAGAGCTGGCGGATCGCGTACTTCTCGTTGTTGTACTTGCGGGTCAGGACAACCTCCTCCTGGCCGGCAGTGTCCTTGACCTCGAAGGGGCTGTTCTCAAGGTAGTCCTTGATGTTGGGCGAATAGTTCTCCGGCTCGGTGATTTCGTCCTCCAGGCGCAGCTCGCTCTCGAGCTTGGCCACGAGAGCTTCCTGGACTACAGCCGGCTATTAGCACGCATCGCGCAAGAAGAACATTTCAATGGATACACACCTTCATGCCTGGGGATCGAAGTGTGGAAAGCAGACGCGAGCCTGGGTGCGGACGCGGTCCTCCATGCTGCCTGCACGGTCGCCGGCTTGAACAGAGCTGGGCGGGCGGCCTGGGTAGCTAGGCGCGAGATGGAGCGGGGCGCAGAGCGCGCAATGGTCCTGAACGACAGCATTCTGGCGGAGGGCGACGCGGTGCGGTGTAGGAAGAAGGTAGTGGCGCGTGGGTGGGTGATGGCGGAGAGAGGGCTTGAGTGGTGCGAGGTTCGCGAGAGCTTGGAACTTTCTCTGCGTAAGTTTCGTCGCGATGAAGTCAGCACGGACGGGCCGCGGGTCGCTGGAGAGCTCCGCCGCCGCACTCGTCTCCACCACCGCGCTCCTCCGGTCTTCGCTCTGCGTGCCCGACATACATTGCGCGCGCGCTGCCGCCGACTCGCTCTGCAGGCCATTGAGAGATTCCCCCAGCGTGCCCACAACGCGCACTCGCCACAATGGCTTCGGACGAGCAGAAGAAGCCCAAGGTGAATCACTCCGCGACCCATCCGCCGCATCACCATCGCCAAAAATCCGCAAGCCCATATCACGCACCGGTCATGCGACAAAACGCTGCAACCCTCCCAGGCAGAGCCCCATGCTAACGCCGCCCTCCAGCCCAGCGCCCTCCGCTCCATTATTGCGGGCAGCACGGCCGGCGCGGTCGAAATCGCCATCACCTATCCCGCCGAATTCGCAAAGACCCGCACGCAGCTGAATCGTCGCCTACCGACCGGCCAGAAGCTGCCATGGCCGCCGTTCGGCGCGCAGTGGTACGCCGGCTGCACCACGCTCATTATTGGCAACTCCCTCAAGGCCGGAATACGCTTCGTCGCCTTCGATTCCTACAAGAACATGCTGGCCGATTCGCAGGGCAAGGTGTCCGGTCCGGCCAACGTCATTGCTGGCTTCGGTGCCGGTGTGACGGAGAGTTTGTTTGCGGTCACGCCGTTTGAGAGTATCAAGACACAGCTGTGAGTAGGACTAGTCTGTTTCCGAGTGGACGGCTGTGAAAGGGCGCCTGGAACATCTGGACATTGTGGTGTGGCGGTAATGAAGGCCTACGACACTTCCATTTTCCTGGGGAAGGTCGATGGGCGGGACTTATTTGAGCTGCTGGTTGTTCTCGAACCGCCGCGGAGAACAACATTCACGCGGAGATCCGCGCTCACCTGCCGCGCACATGAACTTGCCGTATCTCAGGCGCTCAGTCACTCCCCGTTGCTCCGGATCGTCTCGCAAACTACCCCTCTACATTTTTACTAACACCCATCCTTCAGCATCGACGACCGCAAATCCGCCAACCCGCGCATGCGCGGCTTCCTCCACGGCTCCGCCATCATCGCGCGTGAGAAGGGTATCCGCGGCTTCTTCCAGGGCTTCGTTCCGACCACGGCGCGCCAGGCTGCCAACTCAGCAACGCGCTTTGGCGCCTACACGACGCTTCGGCAGATGGCGCAATCGTATGTCGCTCCCGGCGAGAAACTTGGCGCTGTCAGCACGTTCGGTATTGGTGGAATGGCGGGCATCATCACTGTGTAAGTCCGCACTCGTAAATCTCGAGGGAAAAGAGAAGAAGACGGGATCGAGGAGGTGATAATGGGGTTCTCAGAATTGTCATGATGCTAACCTTCGGCGGACCAGATACGTGACGATGCCTTTGGATACGATTAAGACTCGGTGGGTTCCTCCATTTATCTCACCATTTCTGCATGCTGTTTCTCTTTGCTGAACGAAAACGCTGCAGTATGCAATCGATAGAAGCGAGACAAGAATACAAGAACAGCTTCGTCTGCGCCGCACGCATCTTTAAGGAAGAGGGCATCCTGACCTTCTGGTCAGGAGCGCTGCCGCGCTTGGCGCGTCTGATCCTGAGTGGTGGTATCGTTTTCACGATGTGAGTAAACCCCGCGTTCCGTTCGTTGTTTAGCGGCATGTCGGATGTTCTGACTGGCACGCAGGTACGAAAAGAGTATGGAGGCGATGGACAAGCTGGACCCGGAGAGGAAGTACATCTAAAAAAGTGAGCATTCCCGGGAGACATCTGGTCCTCTATGTCGGGCATACCGAACGAGGAATGCCGTACCAGAAAGGCAATGGCGCGTTGGGCAGATGATTTCCCTGCGCATGGGGCAGGCTGCGAATACATGGTCATCGACAATTCCATTTCTGACCTGTTATTCTTCGCCATGAAAGAAGAGCCGCCTTGAGAAAAAGGTTTAAAGGCGATGAGAGATAAGGGGCGACATCAAGCTTCGTTCTTCCCTGTCATGAGAAAGAGAACCAAATACCCGGCGGGAGGAAAGCTTGATAGGCAGAAAGAGCAAAAATGTGGGAATCTCGATAGATAGAAAAATTACAAATGAAAAGATAGATGGTCGTACATGGACGCATCAAAGACATCAACAGGAACTCCAAACCCTCCAAACTGACTTCAAGATCAGCGGTGCCGCCTTAGAACCGTGGGCTTGCGCCAGGTTGTTCACGTCATTGGTGTTGCACTCGTCCACCGTCAATGTGACCCCATGGCAAACCGGTCATTGGTGGACGTTTCCCTGCACGATCGTCGACAGGCGGGTAGCTAAAATCAGGGATGAACATATCCGCAGGATTGCCATTGGAGGCTAATTGTTGCGGGAAGAGCCTGTCCCACTCGTTCTGCAGAGGGTGCAAAGTCAGCGTTTGATCATTGGACGAAGAATACTGCAGAGGAAGAAACTCGAAGGTAGGGGTACGGGCAACTTAATCATACCCAATCGATTTCCAGCATAGCCTCGTCCCCAGGGCTTCCTCCAACACCGCCAGAACCCATGCTACCCGAGTCCCCCGGGCTCATGTTGAACATGCTCTGCATGCCGTACGGAGTTGGTGCAGCCATTGGGTTCGGAGCCGTGCCGTAGGCTTGTTGGTCTGTACTGCCCAGGGTGTCGTAGCTGGTCGGAGGTGTCGTAGCGTTCGCGTGTGGAACTTGCGCATGAGGAACATTCGGACTGACGTGCGCACTGGTTGGAGCTGAGATGGAATGAGTCGAGACAGGAATATTGGGCTTGCCCGCGTGACTGTAGGAGGGGATGCCAGGGGTGCCGGCTGCACTTGATGGATCACTGGTCGCCGGACTACTTGTCCGTGCCCGCGCACTTTTCGCCAAGTTGGGATACCAGAATCGTGCAGCGTGGTTGATTGCCGTTGTATAAGGCCGCGGTCCAATCGGTTGCTCCATGTCCGTCGGCGCACGCATCCGTCGTATATTCTGATAGACGAGTGTGCGGTCTCGGATACCACTGATGATATATTTCGCCTTGTCAATGATGGACATAGAGGGAGGTAGGTCGAATGCATAATCAAGACAACGCCAGACTCGCTCTTCGTAGCTTGGATGAGGTTCTTTTGCATAGACTTCTGCCATCAAAAGAAGAGCCGTGTGCCATTGCTGATGGGCTCCTATATAAAGATAACAGTTAGTCGCACGCAAGGGATGAGATTGCCAGAAGAAGTGAAAGTCGAGAATAGATGAGGAATGAGATAGAATTGAGCAAGATGAGGTGTCAAGGATAAGGACCCAAGGGAACAGTGAACATAACACATACCTCCATACCAGACCCACGGCTGTAGATTTGGATGCGTATCCAGCGCTATGGCGTTTTCAATTAATAGCGTCGCTGAATTAAGCATCTGGGTCCTTAGACGGTCTGGCATCACTCTATGCATGTTGCTCGAATATCGATGCAACACCATCAGAATAAGCCGCAAGCTCAGAATGTTGTACACCAACTGCCACATATGATGTAGTGGGTTCTTGACATCCAGCATGGGACCGTATCGTTTTTCCATGGCGCTGCGGAAGTTCTGGATTTTCCCGAGAACCGCAGTAAGCGTGGTCTGCTTCTTTTCGATGCGCGGTCTCTCGAACCAAACCAAGCGCGCCATCTCAGTGCACTCAAATCGCATTCGTGCGATGGTCATGTCGGTGAAATGATCAGCATCATGTGCGGGCGGCGTATCCGATTCGAAGTCCATGTCGTCAGCATTCAACGGGAATTTTGTATCAAAGTCGTCTTCTCGTATCTGTGGTCGAGGCCCACTGGCTTCGCAGACGCGGATGTCCAAGAAACAGAGTTGGTACCAGACCAATCGTCGAACATGCGTTTCTACAGCGGGTATTCCAAAACGAGCGCCGTCACGATGCAGTCCCATACATTCTGCAAGCCTGATTGCCATCGCAGTAAGTGCAGAATGAGCTCGTGAGACTTCAGTTCGACAAAGAGGAATCTAAACGAGTTAGAGCTGTATGTTTGGGGACTGTACTATGACAGAAAATACGAACCAGGTACATGACAAAAGCTTGCAAAGTCTCGAGCTTGGTTGTTCTAACAACGTTTGCTCTCGACAGTGCAGCTTCTGTGCCCTCCTTGAAGTTCTCAACCAGTTCGGATTTTGAGGTGCCATATTCACTCGTGATCGTGTCCTCAGACAGACTGACGGCTGCAGATAGCATCGATGCAAGAATGAGCGCCTGTAGCGATGCGCGAGGTTCAAGGCCGTTTGAAATGTCCTTCCAAAAGGCAGCGTACTGCCGCTCGAATGATGGACGGTGAACCGTTGGAGCAACAGGATGCACAGCAAGCCAATACTGCTTGAGAAGGGTATCGGCCATAGATTTCGCAGGTAACGAGTGAAGCAGACTATGCCTGCGACTCGAAGGGGCGAAGAAAAAGTTCGCAGAAGGCGCCAGATAATCAGGTCCTGGCATGAGGTAGGAGCTTGGGTGGATTTGACGGGATATCGGATGCGGTTCGTTAGGATCGGGAAAGAGCTCAGGAACTTCCTTTAAGGCCTCAGTAAGCTGTATTAAGGTTGTTAGCCGTTGGAATTGCAGCGACGTGGATCAGGTGGAGGGGGAACTGACTTCCTCCGCGAGCTTCGGCCGTACGAATCCACCAATGCGTTCTGTGATCCTCATTCGTCCGAACTGCACGCCAAGATCTACCAGGTTGTCGTCGCACACATTGTCGTCATACGGGGCATCTTCAATTGCGAGCGGAGTCGGCTCCAGCCCTCTCTCCTCTTCCAACTCGCTGGCATCATCCTCGGTCGAGACGTCCTCCAAGCCAGGCAGTTTCGAACCGGGGCGGGAATCGGAGCGCGATCGGCGAGAAGATTTTCTTGCAATGTCTTCCTCCAGGGTGCGTTCCAGAGATCCCATCTTCTCCTTGATCTCTGCGAGCTTAAGCTGCGAGGCGGCATCGAGCGCCGGTGCCAAGAACACGCAGTCGCGGGAGAAGCGAGTACAATTGGTGCATGGATGAAGCTTGTCGCACTTGAGCTTGCGACGCCTGGGAGCACACTTCAGTGGTGGGGACTTGTGGAGGCGTGGTATATCAGATCAGGATGCGCATGAACTCACCTGCACTCCAAGCACGAAGTAATTAGCCGATTGCGGCGCCGGATCCTGGGCGGCGCAGCGTGGTAGTGGGCGGCGCCATGCGGCTTGCTGGAGCTGGCAGCGGCGGGCGAAGACGTTTCCTGATGCGATGGGGATTCGCGCTGAGAATGCGGGTTGTACGAGTCTGGGGAAGCCATTGCTGCAGCTCGCTGGGCGGCAGGGGCCCGCCTTACGTCCGTAGCAGAGAATGCGCCGTCAGGTGCTCTTGAGTCGCTCGTCAGCGGGCGATCGATCGTCTATTAAAGCCAAAGATCCCCAGCTCTTTCTGCAGGCACGCGCCCCTAAAGCGAGGCCGGCGATGGGCAGCACTGCGCGAGGCGCGCTGGACGTGGCGGAGCGGAGCGTGGAACGGAGCAGTGAGCGCGCGAGCAGGCGGTAGGCGGCTGGCGGCTGCAGCAGCGCGCGGGTTTGTATGGACGGCGGGAGCCTAGAGCAGCAGCGCGGACAAGAAATTCGCGTGTAGGGCTTTATGCATGTGATGGAGGACGCCGGCAGGGCTGAGTCGGAGGCATCGCGACGGGCTTGCGAACTCCTCCCCACCCACGCGCACGGGCTTGGCGCTGCGGGAGCCGGCAGGGTCTCGGGGTGCCTGCGCTGCGCGGGCGCCGCCACAGCGCCAAAAATATCAGGCATCATCCGCTGCTCCCGAAGGTCCGACTGGCAGCAGCCCGCCAAGCGCCTGCATGGCCGCCGTCGCCGCTTCTGCTGGCGAGTCCACTGTCCCGGCCAAGATCTGCAGGGCCGGGAGATCGTGGGTACGCTGCGAGCCTCCGACGCTGCCTCTGCGCTCGTATAGCAAATGGCTTGGCTAATTCGGCGTCGCGCAGGGAAAATCTTCACGCGCCAGGCTTAGAAGCAAGCAGCCCGTCCGCGCGGCGGGTACTGCTAATCTGCGCGAAATGCAACGCTGCTTTCTTGACCACCGACTTGCCGCGCCTACTTCGAAGGAGGCATTTACAACGCTCTCGTATGCGTGCTTGGCAATCTCCCCCACGGCCAGCAGTGAAGTTTTTTCTTTCTTTTTTTTCCCTAGCGATGCCCCTGAGGCTGAGATGGTCATGTCATTCGATTCCCACCCTTGCGGGCAGTGCCCCCCTTCTCCGCAGGAACAGCCTCGGCTTCGGCTTTAGGCGCACGATGCGCGCTCTCAGGCCGCCATGATTGCTGCTCACACGTACGAGGATCATCGTGCCCTCCGCAACGCGTCGGTGTCAGTCAACCCCAGGATAGCGAGGCAAATCGGCACCGAGAGACAGATCTGCCGCGCATCCTGCTGGCTGCTGGCATCTGTCGCCCTGTGCTGCACGTATCGCCTTAGGCCTTCGGAGGGCGGCCAGGCAGCTCGCCAGGTAGTTTCCCCGTGGTAGGGCTGTGCCCCGAAGGCGCATCACCAAGTTGCTATTTTGCAGCGCGTTCGCTTATCGTTGTCGTTTAGAGCTTGACCGGCGGTCGGGACGAACCGCACCAATTGGGCGGGGCCAAAATTTGCAGAGTGGATACGTCGTTATGCCGAGCGGCGTCTGGTGTTGAGCAGGGATGGCGGCGCAGCGCTCCACGCCACGATCTGCCCAATGCCACGCCTTTCTCGGCGCCGCGGATCTGCGTCATGGCCCGGGGTTGCCGCTTGGCTCGAGACGACTGCAACCATCCTGCGCGCCGGTTGCGCCCTCATCGCTGCCCGACCTCAGGCCGCGCAAGTCGAGTGAGGCTGCGCATCCAGCGACGCGTCGCTTGCAACTGCCCGTCGCCGTCGTGCGCGCTCCGCGACGCGTGACGTCTGCGCGTTTCCCCACCGCACGCCCGTCGGGAAGGCGCGGGTAGCTTCCGGCCTAGCTCCGGGCACCACCGCCTTTCTCCACACTCAGCAGCGCATCAGCATCTCCGGCCATCGCTGCGCCGAACACTTGCTCCAGCTGCGGCACTGCGCAATCTCTCTCTGCTCACGCGCCCAGCTTCGCCGCGCCCGCCGCTGCCCGCCATGCCGCTCCTCGACCTGCGCGACCTGCTCCAGTTCCCCGAGGGCGACAATGCGACCGACACCGTCATCAACGGCGTGCATTTCAACCTCACCGCCCTCGAGCATTACAATTATACCATCTACGACAATGGCACAATTTCCAACTCGTCGAAATGCTACCTTATCTTCAACCAGTACCAGCCTGTCATGATGTCCAACGGCAGCTGGGTCAACGGCACCTCCTGCTACCTCCCCTACTACGGCATTCGGACACGCGGTGCTACCGGCATTGGCTTTGCATGCCTGTTCGGTGCAAGCATCATGTTCACTCTCATAAACCTCCGGAAACACGGACGCTTGTTCCTCAGGGAAGATAAGAGATTCCGCGTTATAGGCAGAAGGTGGCAGTGGTATTGGATGTGCTTTGTGGCCGCATGCGGCATGATCAGCACCATTACCGGCATTGACGTCGATCGTAACTACCTGCAAAGCCTTCCCATCATCCTGCAGAGCTTCTTCTATACCTTGATGCTGCCGGGAACGCTGGCCATGGTCTGGGAAGCAACAAGACACTGGTCGGTATCACGCGTCACTATATGTATCTTCTTTGTCTAATTGTCTGCAGGGGATCGTGGCAGGAGAGACAAGTTTGTGACCGAGATCCTTTCCTTTTACCCCAGGATGACAGGCGCGGGAAAACCGAGTTCTTTCTTCCGCTCGTATTCTACTTCTTCGCTTGGCTGGTATGTCAACTCCATTCAGATTTCATGCTCGCCCGAAGCTAATAGGAGCAGAGCTTCTTCATGGAGATACCCCGCTCCTGGTCGAAACTTCAGTACCAGCGATCGCCCTGGCAGCAATCCCACTACGCCGAGCCCGTGGGCACTGACGCGCGCTTCAAAATCGCCGCTATCCTGTCTGTCATCGCGTGGATGGTTACAATCTTTTCTCTTGTCCATTCACTGCATCACTACCGCCCACGACCCGAAAGCGGCGGTATTATGGCCAGAATCAACAGCTTCTGCGCATACTGTCCAACCAAGCTTTTTTTAGCGTTGGTAATACTCGCTATCCGCCTCGCCTATACCATCGCTTCTGCGTGGGTCTGGGATATTAGTCTGTTCAAGCATGATGTCGCGCCCGCATGGCCCTATGGACTCGGATACGGGAGCGTGGCACTGCTTCTCATCCTGTTCAATGTTTTCGGCTACATTGACGAAAACGAGGATAGGGTGCTAATTGAGCAGAGGCGGCAGCGGGGCCAGGCCGCAGACGCCGCGCTTGGTCTAGTGAAGAAGCCGTCCTGGTGGAGCAAAGCGCACGGTGACGTGCACCTGACACCAGAACAGCGGCTACGTGCTCTTGCAAGCGAGGGCCCTGGTGGAACGAGACAGCCGCGAAGCCCGTCTCCACCAGCTACCAACATGGAGCTCAGCAATATGAACACGAATCCACCATCGTACTATAGTACGCCGGGCTTGCGTGGCCAAGTGCGGAACCGAAGCCGCCAGCGGAACGAGGACACTGAGAGAAGAGGTATTTTAAGGGCGGATAGCGATGACAATATCAGCACCGCGACAGGCACGACTGAACAGACAGCCATGACGGGCGAGACCCTTGCGGAAAACTACCCTCCACAGCGTGTCCGGAGTATGCTGGACGTCTAGACTATCATGATATTCTTTTGTACACGAGCTTTGGATTGGTCTTGGGGTGAATGGGACGATTCACATGGTTGGGTTTGGCATAATGGGACGGATGAGGTTATGATACACGTACGCTACGGCGTTTCTACGATCTTTCTGATGCGGAATGGTTAGCCAGTGCCGCAAGCGATGCCGTACGGGATGATGGACGACATTTGTCCAAACATCTCAAGAATCTTGGAATCTTGTTCCAAATTCAGTTACGCCTTTTCATCTCCATTTCGCGCGAGAGTGGGTTTTGAATTGCAAATGAGTATGAAGGTCTGCATGAAATCTAGTCATGCGGCAGTCAAGTTGGGCTTAACGAGATTAGATGGCAGAGTCAGGTTCTGAAGGTGCAGATAATCAAGCCACCTTATTTGAGGGACATCAGCAAATTTGTTTCACTTTATCCTTGGCATCGCTTACGGCATCAACTTCAATTATCGATACAGATAGCACGATCAGCCCTCTGGCCCGATTGACAGAGTAACGCTTTGTCCACGCGCAATCGGCAAGTTCGGCAAGTTCGGCGGCTCCCGGTCGCGGCGGAAATGCTCCAGTGCCGCAAACCCGCCAATCGGACGCTATGGAAATAAAATGCTCGGCGCAAAAAGCAGCGCTACTGATTTTCGACAGCGAGACTGCCCCTCCTTAGCTCTTCGCGCGGCTGTGCAGTTGCTACCTGCTTACGCCATCCTTTCCTTCCCTCCTTACAACTCCTCTTTCTTCTTGCGCTCCTCCCGCACCCATGGCCACCCCGTTCGACCGCGCCCTCGCCGCCATCGACGCCGCGCACGCGCTCGACCCGAAGAAAGTCAGCGTCGACGGGCACGCCGACGCCGCCGCCGTGCCGTACGAGCTGCACTACGCCAACAAGATGAGCGCGTACCTGGCGAAGCGGGCGCCCTCGGCCTCGGAGCCGCTCCGCCTCGCCATCCGCGCGCAGCACTTCCGCCGCTGGGAGGTGCCGCGCGACAGCTACCCGATGACGCGCGTCGGGTACCACGCGTGGCGCAACGCGCTCAAGAAGCGGCAGGCGGAGCTGGCGCGCCAGATCTGCCTGGAGGCCGGGTTCGGCGAGGCGGAGGCGGAGCGCGTGGCGGCGCTGGTAAGGAAGGAGGATTTGAAGAGCGATGCCGAGACGCAGGTGCTCGAGGATGTGGCGTGTTTGGTTTTCCTGGACGATCAGTTTGAGGAGTTCGAGCGTGGGTACGACGAGGAGAAGATTATTGCCATCTTGCGGAAGACGTGGGGGAAGATGAGCGAGGAGGGGCATGCGCTTGCGCTGCAGATTCCGATGGGTGATAGGCCCAAGGAGCTTGTGCAGAAGGCGCTGGCTGGCTGAAATGAAGACCCGTTTTCCAACACCTTGAATCCCCCGCCGAACGATAAATGCTCTCCAGGGCCGCCTTGCTCTGGTATGGTCTCGCCACCGAACGATCCAAAACGGTCCTCCATCATCGCGTTATCTCTTTTGCCGGCTTCGCGTGCAATCTTCAGCTCATAGCGCTCTGCCTTTCGAGCCGTCATGTTGAGCTGGCCGCTATCCCAAGCGAATCAAGCTGCGCCTCGTGATCCTCCCATTTTGACGAAGCTCCCTATTGTGCGGTCATGCCAGAGAAAGCAAGAGATGGAGGAGTAGGCCTGGCTCGAGTCTTTGACGCTTCGCTTCTAACTTCTCAATCGCTGAGCAATGTCGCACCTCAATGTCTCAAGGCCAATTCGGCATAGTCACAAGAAAGAAACAATGCCAACTATAATTCAGAGCAGGACTGCAACATTCAACCCAATCCTAAGAACGCCGCCGAGCTGCGCCTGAGAAAGGGCGTGTTGCATTCGCCCTCAGCGAACGCAGGCTTTAGAATAGTAAAACGAGGGCGGGGTGAGGTTGAAAAATAGCAAACGCTCCCAATCCAAATTCCCCCATCAACATTCTCTTCGTCTCTCACTGGACGCTCTTCTGGCGCCTCCACTAGCGCACTCCCATCTTATCTCTCTGCTCTCATGCCTGAGCCTGGTCAAAGGCGCATTCTTCAGCCCGTCAGCCCCAGAAAGTGCTGTCGAGGGGTTCCAGGACGCGTTCATGATGGGCTTTGAAAGTTGTATCTGGCCGGACCAAATGGTACTGCGGCTTGTCGACCGGTTGAGAAGTCTGGTAGGCTGGGGAAGCGCGAGCGCGGATTCACAGAAAGTGCTGGTGGTTGCCGGGAAAGTGGAAGAAGTTGATGGGTACGAGGCTGAAGGAGAAGATGGCGGCACGGTATTGGGAGGCTTGCGGAGAACTGCCCAGAAAGAAGGATCGATAGCAGTGGTGACGACAATGTGAAGGTGTTGGAGAACGGGGATGAGATGGTTGGACAGGTAGTACGATACGCTGCTTTGGACGCGGCGCACCACTTACAGAACGATGTTGATTGGAAACTAGGGGCTGAGTGACAGGCGGAGTTCTGGCGCATTATAGTCTTAGAACTCTTCGTTTGCAGAATTCGCCGCAGACCATCTGTGTAGCAATCTCTTAATGGCAAGAAATGAATTGGATATCTTGTAGCCTCCATAATGTAAATGCTAAACCTTCTCGATGCGCCAATGCTCTTGAATGCCACAGTCTGCAAAGCTTTTAGAAAATCTTGGACAACACCCTCTTGACCTCCTCCGGCTGTTCTGATACCTCCTTCGCCTTCTTCGACTTAATCTCGTTCTGCTTGAACTGCCTCCTAATATCCTTCTCCCTAGGGACCCTCGTCTCCTGCGCCGACTCGGCCTTCTTTTTCTGCTTCGCCTCCATCCCTTCGAGCATCTTCGCCCTCTCCACATTCTGAATAAACTCCTTATTCTCCCTCGTGCTCCTCGCAATCTCGGCCCTCATCCTGCTAGCGCGCTCCGCGTTCTCATTGGCGATCTGCTCCGTCAAGTGGTGCCACTTGAAGCCCTTCAAGTACCGCATATTCCACACATCGTCGTAATAGTACCCGCCCTTCTTGCCGCCAATGATGCGCGCGTTCAGCAGCTGCACGCACGCCTTCGCGTCCTTCTTATCCACAAACTCGACCCATCCGTCCACGTAGCTCTTCTTCTTGTTGCCGCCCGACGCCTTGCGGCGCTTGTACACGGCCGGGTCCTCGGGCGTCAGGAAGAGGCGCCCGATGGCGCCGTGCTGGCTGAGCAGCGACTTGACCGTCGCGGGCTTCATGAACGGCGGGATACGCGAGAGGTAGACGACGCCCGTCTTCTTGGCCGCCTTCTGCGCCTTCTCGAACTTCTTCTTGGAGAGCGGTTTCTCAGACTTGGGCGCTGGTTCGAGGGGGTCGTCGTTGCCGTCGTCGTTGTCGTTGTCGGCGTCTTGGCTGTCAGCGTGCTCGGGTTCCTGGGTTGGCGACGCGGGTTCTGCTTCTGCTGCCGGCTTGGGCGCCCTGCCGGTGGCTTTTCGCAGTAGCGAAGGGTCGAAGTTGTCGTCGTCGTCGTCGTCTTCTACGGATTCGGCGTCGGACCCGTCGACTTTGCGCCGCTTGGAGGCGCGGCCGGCTAGAGCGCGGCCTTTGCTCTGCTCCTCGGCTTCGGAGTCGTAGCCGACTTCTTCATCGTCGCTCGCGTCGTCGGCATCGAGCCACTCGTTCCTCTTGCGGGTGGACATGGTGCGTGGTGTTGCGGGCGGGTGGTTGGCTTGCGTGCTGTTTAGAAAATTGTCCGGGCATAACGGACTGGACTTATCGATAAGACGTCCCAACTAGGAAATCGATCGTCCACTTTCCTCTGAGCCGGCATCAGATCACTTGTCGTTCAGCGATTCTAAAACCTGAATATTGGAATGTAGTATAAAGTAAAGATACGAAGCGGACATGTGCGTTGGATATCTGAGCAGGTCTGATGTCTAGGCTCTGGCAAACGCGCTACTTTGAAACTGGCCCAGGACACTCCGCTCGGCGAGAACCCTCTCCGAACCATCGTCCCCATCATTCTGCTGCTTCTCCAGCGCCTGTTGGCAACGAAGCCAAAGCTTCACCCATTCTCCATCTGTCTTACCATTGGCCACCAATGTCTCAACGCCAGGCTCGATTACCAGCACGCAGCGCCTCACTGCTTCGGCCACAGTACCCTTCAACTCCACACGGGGGATCTCTCGCTCCATTTGGGGAACACAGTCGCGCAGCGCATCGATACAGGCGGTTTGCCGACCGATAAAAGCAACGCAATTGAAGACGTCCGCATACATTTGCGCGGATCTTGGGTGCATGTGCAGTGCCGTGGCGCGCCAAACGTGCCACAGGCCTTTCGTGTCGCCAAGAACAGCGTAAGAATGCAGGAGGTGTTCAAAGGTCTCGCTTTTGAGGGACAGCGCTAGCATGTCTATTTGGTGAAGGAGCTCGTGGCGGACAGACTTATTGTACTCTGCGCGCTTTTCAGCAACCGCAGGATCGGGGTGACGGGCTTTCAGATCGCTGCGCAGGGTTGAGACCGAGTCATGAAGCATCATAATAATCTCGTCCGTGAGTACAGGGTATGAGTGACCTTGCATGGAGTCAAGCCAGGCGAAGACGACGTGGTTGCGGCGTCTTGCCGTTGTCTCGTCGAACTCCAAGGGGTTTTCGCGGGCCAACGTGGCGCGGAGAGCAGCAAGAAACATGCGTTCTGGGATGCGCAGACCTGCAACTTGCATCTCTTCTATAAGGTCCTGGAGCAGGACGACTCGATAGCCAGGATGATCAATGGAAAGACCGGTGAGGTAAAGCTGCATGATTGCTTCGTAGTGGAGAACATCTGGAAACTCGGGGATATCGCTATAGAAATCTTTGAGAAAAGGCGTAATATCCTTGCGATATCTACCGGGGCCTTCGCCCAGGGCCGCAAGCTTCTCGCTCTCGGACATTTGGTGTAATTGCTCCAGCTTGTTGGCAAGAGCAATTGCTTCGGCGTGTTGATGTGGTTTGGCCCGCTGTCGAAGCTCCGAAGGCCGAATTCTGTCGGTCGAGCGTGTTACCGAGGCTGAAGCAGTGCTCAGCGACGCTCTCCAAACCCTTGGCCAGCTGTTAGCTGAAAGATGTTCCCTAGCTCTTCCAAGTGCCACTCTCATACCATATTTCGGTGCTGCTGTGGTGTGATAGGCTCGAGCCTGGAAAAGAGCCTGAGGATTGTCGTGCGGCGACCGTGGCGTGTACGTAGCGACATTGTTGTCCGCAAGAACGGCTCCGTTTGGATTGTGCGCTGCAGCCTCTAGGCTTTCAACAGCTTCACTAGCAGATGTCGTCTCCTTCCTTCGTTTATCAGTCTTCAACACACCATTCCACAAAGTCTCGAGATCAAGCTCAGCCCTCTTCTCCTCCGTGAACATTTGGAAGACAATGTTCACATCCTCAGAATCTCCGCCAAAACCAACGAATCCTTCTGCTTTCGGAGCAGCTCGAGGGGCTGTGTCGGCTGCTTTGACCGTTCCTACATTGACGCAAATCCATCCGGTACGGATACCGTCATCAGCAGCCAGGCTGTTCTCCGACACGCCCGCATTGGATAGCATCCTTGCCTTGCGCGCCTTCCGCCTTAGCTTTAGTTTGAGCTCATTGCGACCCAACAGCCCGTCCGCGTGCGGGCTGAGCTTATGTTGGCTACGCAGCCACCGGCACAGCCTATCTGCAGAAACGTGCAGATGCTTCTCGCTACGAGCGGTTCCGAAGAGCATGAGCAGGTTTGCGCCAAGCGCTGGTGGTGGGTCGAGGTGGCGGAGGTCGAGAAGCGAGAGGTCGTCGATGCCGAGGTCCACGGAGGCGTAGTGAAGAAACTCCTGCAGAATTGGAGGAGGATGCTCGGGGAGGTCGGGAATGCGTTGCCTGTCGGCGAATGGGTGCGGCGAGGCGTTGAGAGGCCGCTGGGGCGCATCGACCTGAAGATACCACGGCACTGGCGCGTCGTGCGTGTTTGAAGAGGGCCGTGGCAATGCCGTTTCCTGTGAGGAAACAGCCGGCGCATCCCCAGAAGAAGAAGACGCCAACTCATCTTCGACTCGGTGGAGCTCGTTGCGCGAAAGATTGTCGGAGAGGCGCAATTGCGCGGTCGCGAAGGCCCTGCGCGCCGCGTGGGTGCGAGGCAAGGCGCTCGCGGAGAGGTCGACGCCGGCTATCGAGGCGAAAGAGCGGAGGAAGTTGGTGCGGCATGCATTGCATCGGACGCCCGATGCGATGGCTCGTGATGCAGCCATGGCGCTGGCGGGAGAGGTTGAACGCGGTGCGGAGAAGGAAGAAGCCAAGAAGGCGTGCGAGGCGCGGAGGCGACGGCGGAATTGGGCGGCTTATCGATAAGCAGCGTCTTTTCACCACTGACTCCGCTGCTGACAATTCCCAAACTATTTCCCAGAGCTCGCGGGGCAAATCTTTCCTCCGCTTCACGTCTCTTCTCCTTCCCTCTGCCCGTTTCTCTCCCTTTGCTTTTGAGATACCCCGTTCCTGCCCTCGCCATGTCCATGGACCTGGACAACGGCGCCGTCGCCTTCCAGCCCGGCGCGCAAAATGCAGCCACCATCCTCTGCTGCAACTGCGGCGCCCCGATAGACGGCACCACCTCTGCCGGCGCGCTCTGCTACGACTGCATCAAGCTCACCGTCGACATCAGCGAGGGTATCCAGAGAGAGGCCACGCTCCACAGCTGCAGGGATTGCGACAGGTACGTCTTGCGACCACGCCGCGCCTCGCCCTGCGTGCAATCTGCTAACCACAGCCCCAGATGGCTGTCGCCGCCAAACCAGTGGATGGTCGCTCATCCCGAGTCCCGCGAACTGCTCGCCCTGTGTCTCCGGAAACTGCGCGGTCTGAACAAAGTGCGCATCATCGACGCCAGCTTCATCTGGACCGAGCCCCACTCGCGGAGAATCAAGGTCAAGATCACCATCCAGCAGGAGGCCTTCCAGAACACCATCTTGCAGCAGTCTTTCGAGGTAGAATATGTCCTTGCGAACCAGCAGTGCCCGGACTGCGCGAAGAGCTACACGCACAACACATGGAGAGCCTGCGTCCAAGTGCGCCAGAAGGTCACCCACAAGCGCACCTTCCTCTATCTTGAGCAGCTCATTCTGAAGCACTCCGCCCATAGAGACGCAATCAACATCAAGGAGGTCCACGAAGGCATTGACTTCTTCTTTGCGGCGCGCAACCACGCCGAGAAGTTTGTCGACTTCTTGAAGTCTGTCGTGCCAGTCTTCAGCAAGAAGTCCCAGGAATTGATTTCCATGGATGTCCACACCGCTGTCAAGTCGTACAAGTTTTCCTTCTCGGTCGAGATTGTGCCGATCTGCAAGGATGATCTGGTTGTGCTGCCCATCAAGATGGCGAAACAGCTTGGCAACATTGCGCCTATGACCATTTGCAACCGCGTGGGCACCGCCTTGCAACTTCTCGACCCGCAAACTCTCCAGACCACAGACATCAGCCCCGACGTCTACTGGCGGGCGCCTTTCACGCCTCTTGCTGACGTTACGGAGCTCGTCGAATTCGTGGTTCTCGATATCGAGCCTCTGGGCCCCACGAGAGGACGATTTGTTCTCGCTGAGGCAACTGTGGCTCGTGCATCGGACCTTGGATCAAATGACCAGACCTACTTTACAAGGACACATCTGGGTGGTCTGCTGAGCGTTGGCGACTCGGTCATGGGCTACCACCTCGAGGGCACTAACTTCAACAACCCGTTGTTTGATGAACTTGAGAGCAGCAAGCAATATTCATCCACCATTCCTGACGTGTTACTAGTCAAGAAGCATTATGCCCGCAAGAAGAAGAACAAGCGCAACTGGAAGATCAAGCGCATGGCCAAGGAGGAGAGCGAGATGCTCCCGCGCAAGCAAGACCAGGAGCGCCTCGAGCGCGACTTTGAGATGTTCCTGCGCGATGTTGAGGAGGACGAGGAGTACCGTGCGGGCATTGCGCTATACAAGAGTCAACATGCACCAATGCCTGCCGAGCCGGAGGAGATGGACGAAGACGAGGAGGAGGAGGAGGAGGGCTTGCAGATTCCAATGGATCAGCTGCTGGAGGAGATGGAGGACCTCAACATGGACGACGGAGAAGAGGCGTAAACGGCGCTCCGGGCACTCATCACGGGCGAGGTTGGCTTGGTTGGCAGGTTTTCGGCGTTTTTGGTTGCACAAAAAGGAGGTCTCCGAAACTCATTAGAGACGGGAGCACGAATCTCTCAAATACACTTGATACTATCGCGACATGGAAGGCCACCGCTGACGGAAGGGTGTAACAGGTGAGCCTCTGAGAAGTTCCGGGCTTCACCAGTGCTGACGATTTGCTGCCCAACCTTGTGAAGTTCTTTCCGTGAATCCCCAAAAGACTGCACTTCCCAGCGAATCGGAGACCAGCGCCGCTGTGTTCCGAGCAGGGCAGACCCCGCAATAGGCGCAAGTGAGCGCGTAAATCTCCTAGGGCAACGGTCGGCATCAGCCGAAGCTGCGAATGGCCATTCTAGAACTGGTTTGATGGCTTATTAGCGGACTGATCGGTGGCGCAACTCAGGCTCACCTCTTCACTCTCTGATTCACTATTTTCCTTCCTTGGCCTGTTTCGACCTCCCAATTGCTGATGGATTCGCTCTGCGCGGGACATGCATATCATCACGCAACACTCAATCAATCGGCTGCACTCGCTGCTTCTGCTGTGCTTGTTGGTTCCGGAAACGAGCTAAAATCCTGCGAATCTCCCTTCCTTCCCAGAGCTACCAGGTAACTTTCGCTGCGACGGCGACACCTCAAGCCAGTCTCGCGAGTGGCTGGAGTTGGGCGATCGAAGGAACAAGTCCCCGTCACTACGCTGCAGGTCCGCATCCTTCCAGCGCGGGTCGATCATCCTCACGATAGGCGCCACTTTTTTCGGTTCGCAACGCCAGTGCCCAACAGCGATCCCGCTGCCAGTGTCTTGCAGCACTAGACTCCGGCCCGCTCTGCCGATAGTCTGGGGTAGCGCCTGTTGGTCGGTCTACCCGGAGCAAGCACCTGAGAAGGGCCTGGCCCATCGTGCCGGTACCTGAGCTACCAAATAATCCTTTGCCTCAGCTGCGCGTTTAGAGTTGTTGGAACCGCGATTCGCCTCCCGTCCCGTGTCTTGGTGCTGCGGCGCATGTCTCCTGTGATTCCCTGCCGGACATAAGCGAACCGCCTTTCCGCAAGTCTATGGCTCCTGCGAAGAGGCCACAGAACAGTGGAACAATTCAAGGGGCACATTAAGTCAGCAACCATATTCGCAGGGTTCTATGATCCTCACCAGGTTCTCAAACGACTCTACTTTTTTCCAACGCTTCTTTTTCTTGGGCTTCCATGTCCAAGCCTCCCTCTAGCAGCCTCCCATTCCACTCACGCCCATCATGAAGTGGGCAGAGGCTTCTGTCCGCTCAGTCGTTGCCACATATGCCGTCACTGCTCTTTCGTTCACATTTCTAGCTCTCAAGCTAGCCGTGAGATTCCGAGTAACGCGCAGCCTTGGCTGGGACGATGCGCTCGTCGTGGCTTCTTGGGCTGTGACCCTTCCTTTAGCGGTGTCTATCCACTTTCGTGCGTATTTGCTAGTCCTCAGCCCGACAGAACTGCTAACTATGATACGCTAGAGGCTATACATGGTATGGGCTACCGTTCCGACACGATCCCGCTCGATGACCTTGTCGCCCAGACGCAATGGTACGTATATTGTACTTGTAAAGCTCATCTACGACGGGCCGTTGGCAATAGTGTCTTGGAGTCGAGCCAGTTGATGCTGTACATCGTCTCCAATCCCGCACGTTCTCTAATGCTTTGGTTGTCTTGTTCGCCACTATCTCCAGAAGAGCCCTGCTAACAGTTCATAGGTTTTGGGCGAGTATCTGGGTTTACCTCTTCGCTCTCGGACTGTCGAAGATGTCGATCCTTCTGCAATACCATCGCATCTTCGTGGGCAAGCGCATCGTCCTGGCGATCCGCATCACGTTGATCTTTGTGATCCTCTGGACGACACAAGCAGTCGTCGTCTCAATCCTGCAGTGCGTCCCTGTCGACGCATTCTGGAACAGAAGCATCAAGGGCCACTGCATCAACTCTGTAGCCTCCTACTACGCCAACGCATCGCTGAATATCTTTACCGATTTTGTCATCATCGCAATACCCATTCCTGTGCTGAACCAGCTGCACGTCTCAAGCGGTCAGCGAGTTGGTTTGGTGTTTGCCTTTAGCATCGGTGGAGCGTAGGTTTACTCTCTCCTCGGATCTTTGAGCGCATGGATAGTCTTGGAATGAGTCGCCTCGATGAAGGATGCTGATGCTATACACAGAGGCTGTATCATTTCACTGGTCCGCCTCAATGCGGTCGCCCAATCCCTCAAGCTCAAAGACCCCGGCTTCGCAAATAATCCGCCATCCATGTGGTCGGCCATCGAAGTGGCAGTCTGCATCATCTGCGCGTGTTTGCCGTCGCTGCGACCGCTGCTTATCCGCACACTGGCCGCTGTAGGCATCAAGTCGTCGCGCGGTCAGTCGTCAAATCCATCACGCCAACGGGCAGGTAGATCGGCAGGATATCCATGGGCGAATGCCGAAGGGAGTGGCGGCCGGTGCGGTTCCCATGGTCACTCTGGCTTCGAAGAGGTGGGTGACATGGAGCTCGGGGACACGAAGGACACGAGAATTAAGATTGAGACAAGGCTGGAGGTGACGACGAGCACGGAAAGCCGGGAGCAGAGCAGGAGGAGCGAGGGTGGCGAGAGCAACGATGCGTTGGTGCCAGATGGACCATGGTATCAAGCACAGGTGTCCAAGGGTAGGTAGGAGAGCTACGTAAACTTCTTTTATGCGTGATACCAAGAACGAAAGACATGTATGTAGACAGTGCAATTTCACGAACCGATACCCCTGAAGACTGCAAGAAGCTGGTGAAGACGGCACCAAACAGCTGGAGCGAGCGAAGTCGTTGCCGGTCACGTGCGAGAGTGCATCCCGGTCGGCTTCACGCCGACGTCAAGGCACCTCGGCTCGACAGCTCACGCTCGGCGAAGCTCGCTCGGCCGTCAAGTCATCCGTCGATGAGCTGCCGCCTCCGCGCAACAGCGATGAGCAGCAGACACGATGGAGTACATGTCGAGCCAACAGGACGGCTTCGATGAGCTGAAGCCCTCGCTGTTCGGTACGCGTTCCGCGCCGCTCTTCCGCCGCCATCGCCAATTGACTGACAACGCCATGCAGAGCTCCTCTCCGAGCAGCAGCTGGCCGCGCTGCTCCCGCCGTCCCTGCGCTACCTCCTCGCCGTCGCGACGCACCGGCACCCGCGGTACCTGCTGCCCATCCTCAACTCGTTCGACGAGGTGTACGCGCTGCTGTCGCTGCTGGTCGAGCGGCACTTCTTGCGCACCTATGGCGGCGGCTTCACCGAGAACTTCTACGGGCTGAAGCGGCAGCGCGTGCTGCGCGTCAAGGGCGGCGAGGTGCCGCGCGCGCAGCTGGGCGCTGCCGACGCCGTGCGCGAGACGCTCAAGCTGCGCGACGCCGACGTCTGGCGCAACCTGGCCGTCATGGTCGGCCTGCCGTGGCTGAAGCGCAAGCTGGACGAGGGCTGGGACATACACGCCGCGCACGCCAGCGTGCTGCAGTTTGGCCGGGAAAGAGACGGGCTGCCCGAAGGCGCCAGCATCAAGCAGCGCATCGTCTTCTACTACAAGTGGTTCCTGCGGAAGGTGTACCCCAGCCTCAACGCGGCGTACTACTTCGCGCTGCTGGCCTGGAACCTGGCCTACCTCTTCGACGGCTCCAAGTACCACAGCCCCTTCATGTGGCTCGTAGGCACGCGCATCCGCCGCCTCAACGCCGCCGACCACCGCGCCATCGAGCTCGCAACGCAGCCCAAGCCCCCCGCCGCCGCGCCCGCCAGACCGGGCCGCCCCGGCCAGAGCACCAGCATCTTCCACCCGCGCACCCTCGCGCAGACCGTGTCCAGCCGCGCGCTCAGCTCCCTGCGCATCCTCCTCCCCACGTCCATCTTCGCCCTCAAATTCCTCGAGTGGTGGCACGCCTCCGACTTCGCGCGCCAGCTGTCCCGGCAGACGGCGGCAGACCTCGAGCTCCCTCCCCCCATCGTCACAGGCCTTCCGCCCGCCCCCTCGAAACCTCAGCCTTCTCATCCAACTTCATCCAAGAACCCCCCCTCCGCGCCTGCGACCGAAAAGCCGTCCGCGCTGAAACAGGCGCCGCCCCCTCGCCCATCTCCGCCCATCTCATCGTCCACCCTCCTCCCCATCTTCACCGTCTCGGCCCCCGCCACTTCCGCGCTATGTCCCATCTGCGTCTCGCCGATCCAGACGCCGACCGCCTCACCGTACGGCCTTGTGTACTGCTACGCGTGCATCCACAGGTGGGTCGAGGGGACGCATGAGCGGCAGGCGGCGTTTATGGAAGGGAACAAGGCGTTTCTAGGCGGGGAGGGCGAGGAGGTCGAGGACGGTGGGTGGGCGGCGGAGGAGGGGAGTAGGGAGGGGAGGTGGGAGTGTGGGAAGGGGAGGGATGCCGTCACGGGGCGGAGGGTGCTCGGGGGGACCGAGGCGTTGAGGAGGGTGGTTGTATGATTACAAATCACGTGTGCAACGATGCAAGAGCGCTATTGGAAGGGTGGAGACTGGCGTTTGGAGCACTGGAAACCAACCTCTTGGTGGCGATGCCGGAAGACGCTTCGAAGCGAATAGAGCGGGGAACGCTGCTGTGTATACACCTTACGACTATTATTTCTTTACTTTGCTGTCAAGAGATGACAGCACATCTCCACATTTACAGAAAACGAATGCCCGATACCCTTTCCTCGAACAGTCTCTATCGCCGTTGGCCCCCCTCGTCAATCCGCCTTCTGTCTCGCTTTAAAATGTTCCAACACTCTCTCCGCCCTCCGGTTGCTTCTATTCTCCGCCGCGCCGCTCTGCAAGAAGCGACAGCTGTAACACAGGCCGTTTGTCTCGAAGTCGAGCCGCTTTGGCTTCTGCGACGGATGGTTGTTGTCTTTCATGCGGCATCCGATGTGGTGCCATTCGGTGCAGTGGCCGCACTCGTGGTACGCGAGCCGGGCGGAGAGGCAATGCATGATGGATGGCTCGATTGCGCTCCCAGCTCTGCAATTTTCAAAGTGGCAAACAAAGCTCTGCGAGGACGTGGGAACATGTGTGGATCAACTAACTGTCTTTTTGTCTCGAAAGATGGGAGGACGTGTGTGGATCGGTTAGGTTGGCATGATGGAGGGATAGCTCGTAGGAGGAAGGGTGCGTTGGCAGCCGCGCAGGTTATGCGGCCCGCATTAGCTAAATAAGGTGGTTGCGAAAGGGTCGGAATCTGCATCTGGCTTTCCAGCCACTCGTTGAGTAATGGAAGGCTAATATGACTTCCGTGGGGCTTCCATTGCGTCTATACTATAGGGATGCGTTACAACTTTTCTATATCCGTTTCTTATTATGGCCACTATACCCCCATGGGGCTATACTACTGCCATAATTACAAGGGAAGTTGAATACCGGGAATATCCGGAGAGCTGCTACAGCGCAAATGAAGATACGATGATCTCATGAGACATCTTCAGCGTCAGTAATCAGCAGATCCAGGCCCGCATTGTATGATACGTGACCAATGCTTGCGTCGGAAAGTAGATAATACAGCTGGATGGTCCGCGCCGTAGGCGTCTCCCACAAACAGCGCCCAGTGGAAGTGAATGTCGTGCGTAAAAGGTAGATCAATCGAAATGCCATCAAACCAACTCGTCTCCTTTGCATTTCCGCCCCTGCAACAGCACAGCAAAACTCCTCCAATGCTGACTAAGAAATCTCGTGGTGCGCCTCACCCACGACAACTGTCTCTGAACTTTCTCACCACGACCTCATTGTGTGAGCGTTCAGCTATATTCTTGCGATACGTCGTGTACCACTGACTCTCAAAGATGTGCAAGATCTTGTCACGGATGTCCGGAAGCTCAGTGAAATTCCATGGCACGCGACACCGTTGGGACGTTCGAAGATGTGATATAATCGCTGCTGTGGTCGATGGGACGGTCACGCTAGGGACTCCCAGCGACATATGGCGCGACTTGACCGAGTAGCGTTGCAGACAGAGCGGAGGACAGTAACTGCTGCGGTGGCGAAGCTACTTGGGAGTGAGAGAAGCGGCAGTCACACAAAGCCAGCAATGACGCATCGAGCTCTGCATGAGGGAAGTGATGACCGGGCGCGTCGGGTGAAGACGTGGCTGCTGTATGAATGAGTCAAATGAACAGTAAAAGAGTGGTGGTGAAGCGACATGGGTGATGTGCGGAACGATGGGGATGGCAAATCATGGCTGTGCAGATGCCAAACAGTGAAAGCAGGAAGTAAGTGGGTGGAAGAGCAAACAGGCTCAACACCAAGAGGGTGATGGTGAAGTGACGGCGATGGATGTAGACATCACGGGCTGAGAGATAGCGCGTGGGAAGGTGAGCGGACGGGGGGGAGTGGTTCTGATGAACACCAGGTGTTGCAGGACGCATAAAGACGCGTGGAAAGAACAGGATTGACCAGCCAAGCATGTAGTGACGCGTATACTGGAAGTGTAGCCTGGCGTGGAACTGACGTATATGTAGCAAAACAGCAAGTTATCCTAACGACCCTCCCGCATGGCGGCCGCATGGCCGAGTTGGGCCCCCTCGGCCACTGCGCCCGCTGTGCCGGAGGGTCACATAGAGTACATAGTAGAGTAGATAGGCACACTTACCGCTTTCGGGTCGGGCTGATCAGCAGTTCGAACCTGTTCAGTCGCAAAAAAATTGACCCTCCCAAAAAAAAAAGAAGGCGGTAAGATGTGCGACCACACGAGCTGTTGGCAAAATAAAAAGCTAGGGAGCAGGGCCCTCGAAGGCCTTGGCAAAAACAAAGATTAAAGGAAGAGCTTGGGAGTCAAGAGGCCCAGGAAGGCCTTGGCAAAAACAAAGGTTAAAGGAAGAGCTTGGGAGTCAAGAGGCAAAAAAGGATGCAGCAGCTCGTGGGGAAAATCCCAGTGGGGTTTTATAGGCGCTCCTTCAGGGGCGCTGACTTTTTGCCAATTTCTACGACGTTGCTGCTGCCGCCTTCCTCTGCTCTTCTATCCTTCCTTCTCTCATCTACAACTCTACTTTCCTCACCCGTTCAAAGGATGTTTCCCAAACTGGCTCCTCTGCCCGAGCAGCACTCCATGGGTCTGCACCTCTCGCGCATACCCAAGCACACGCGACTCCCACTCCTCCACACTCAACGACCCATCCACCATCTGCGCCACCATCTGCGCATCAAACGCCGCCTGGCTCGTACTCGCCGCAGTATGCGGCCTGAACCCGGCCAGCGCATCCCCCGTCAAAAGCACCCTCCCATCCCACAGGCTCGCCCTCGGCGCAACCACATCCGTAATCGCCTGCACGAACGGCACCTCCGTCCCCGCCACCAGCTCCGCAAACTGCGGCGGCAACTCCCTCCCCGCCCTCTCCTTCACCCCGGCCCAAACCTCCTCCCTCACGCCCCCCGGCGGCAGCGTCACGCGATGCCGCTTCCCCTCGCGATCCGTCAGCACGGCCGCCAGCTCCCCCTCCCCCTTCTCCTCCTTGCTCCCGTCTCCTACCCCTTCTTCTTCCGCGTAGTTGACGTACCACACCCAGTTCATGAGGCGCCTGCCCGGCTCCAGCGACCCGGCCTTGCCGGGGATGAGGTACGCCAGGATCTGCGTGCCGGTCTGGTGGAAGAAGGTGAACTTGTCGACGAGCGTGGCAGCGGTCGCGGGCGAGAGGCTGGACTCGGGACACGTGCCGCGCCAGGCGACGTAGCCGGCGTAGGTGCGCTGGACGGAGGGGAGGAGGTGCGCGCGCACGGTGCTGGAGGCGCCGTCGGCGGCGATGATGAGGTCCGCGGTCGTGGTCTCGGTGGATATGGATACGTCGCTGTTGATTTCCGGGTTGGTGGTGGTGTCTTTCGAGGTGATGCGGATGCCGTGGCTGGCGCCGAGGTCTTCTAGCGCGGTGACGATGCAGCCGTAGCGGTAGTGGACTTCGCCGTCGCTTGGGTGTTTTGGGGGTGGGTTGACGTGGTCGGTGTTGATGCCGTCGAAGTTGGCGCGCAGGACGTGGTAGACGAGGTCCCAGCTGGTCATCTTCTGTGCGCGTTGCTCGTGGTGGATGACGTCGCCGTTTTGGTTCAGGTACTGGCGGGCATGACTGGTCACGGCCAGGGAGGTGCGCGTGCGGTCGTAGCGGTCGAAGAAGTCCTGCACGTCTGAACCTGCTACGATCCCGGCGCCCTGGTCGTGCATAAGAGGCGTGGGGTTGCGCTCCAGTATTGTCACTCTGTGACCCCGCCGAGACAGCGCGATCCCATTAAAAAGACCTCCAAGGGAGCCACCGACCTAGTGAAGGCAATAATTAGTACTGATGCAAAAGGAGAATGTACCATAACCTACTATGACGATGTTCATGGGATTGGCCATTGCGGACTGGAGATGTTGCTTGTTCCGTAAGAACTTTTCAAATGTGCGCATTGCAGGTCAAGCCAAGATTGCCCTCCAACATGAACTGGCACTTTCTGCTTGCTTCATTAATAACACCATGGGCAGTGGTGCCGCTGAATAATTACGTCGCTGATGAGATAGCCGGGAACGTAAGCCACCCGCCGACGTCATTCAAGCTAGGTAATCCCTGTAGCAAGTCTCAACGTGTCATCAATTGCTGGAAGAGGTAATTATAAGGATACGAGGAGAGCGCGAGGTCTCCTTCGAAGCACGGAGCTGTGGATTTCCCAGATGGTATCACTCAGGGTCTCGGGCAATGCGATTTAAGGGTCTGTTTCAAAAGCCTCGTCGACTGAACGATAAGCAGTCTAGTTTTATTGTGCCTCAAGCTCATCCTTGCTCCCGAGCGCTCTCTGAACCGTCTTGTAGCAGTGGTGTACGCTCGCTGGCCCCGTTTGCCTGCATTCTCGACATTAGTACTCACTCCATGATATGCTGCTTGGAAGTAAACTCACCTGACTCTGCGATCGCGATGCCTGAGCCTTCTGATCTTTCCTGTCCCTCAACCAGAACCAAATACCCATGGCCAGGAGGACTCCTTGCAGACACCCAGTTACGATGTAGACGCCCCACGCGCTCCATCCAGACTTCCCCAGCCGCACGGCGAGGCTCGTAGCAAAGACAAAGCTTCCAGGCGTTTGGATAAGCATCATCGGGATGCTCAGACTATAAACATGTTGCAGCCTCCACGTCGTCCAGATCTGAGGAATATATTGTATAGACGCTAGACACGTGGCCATCAGACCGAGAATGTTGGCCCACAGCTGGAGGTGTTCGGGATAGCGCGCAAGCAGGACGACCGAGACCAGGAATACGACAAAGAAGTGGGCGATGGATAGACCAACAACCAGGAGAGCTTGCTGCCAGGTGTATCTGACGTGGTGCTCGTCTTCGTCCGGCTGATTGCTGGGCGCATCTTCGCGGGGAAAGAAGACGAGGAAGAGGAGCATGCTACATAACAACCAGCCCGTCAGCATCTTCCATTAACACACATCGGTTCTCCTGGCTTACATGAGGAAGAAACAGCTCCATTGCACACCCACCTGGGCGATGCCCAGGAGGGCAGCACCACAGGCGAAGCCACCGATCTCGTTGCAACAGTCGATGTCCTGGCGGCTCCGAGGCAGGACGAGGATGTTGGCGATGGCGCAGGTGCCGGAAGTGGTGCCCAGGAGCACGAACCAGGGAGAGAGACCCTCGGAGGAGCGTCGGATTATGATTTTGGCATGCTGGGGGAGATAGGAAACGAGGATGCCGACGAGGATGAAGCTTGGGAGCTGTTAGCAGCGGGCGGGGCCAGCGGGAGGCGGCGCGTACATGGAGATGCCGAAGTTGGCGATGTCGGGGTGGGCAAGCGCGTCGCAGCGCTCGCTCCGGTGCAGGGCGTCCATGTCGCGGATGGGGTTGGAGAGGAGCCAGCGAGCACCCTGATGAGATGAGATGGCATGGCGCACGGGAGAGGCAGCAGGTGACCGAGTTGTCCGAGCTTAAGCTCAGGTACCATGACTCGTGCTGCGCGTCATCAGCGGTGTACTGGCCGCGATCGGCCCTTTGGCTGACTCGCGCGGCGCGGGGAACGCCTCTGAAACTCCGCGAACCGCGAGCGCCGCATTTTGAATTTCACAGCCCACCGCGTAGCTGCATCCCGCCGCACACCATGGCCTCCAGCGACCCATTGCGAGCTCTGTCGCGTGGTCAGTACACCGATTTTGGCGCGTTTGATTCGAGGCTAACGCTGTTCAGAGCTGCTGTCGCTGTGGCACACTTCGCGTGTGCCAGTCTTGCTGGCTGTCTGCGCTGTGGTGGCGCTCACCCGCCTCGTCCAGCGCCTTCGTCAGCGCCGCGAGAGGCTGTCCGCATCGCCCATCCCGGGATCTCCGAAGTCCAAAGTCGAGCAGATCGCCGCTCCATGGGCTGATATCGACGCCCTTCCCCGTATCGCGGAGAAACCTCTGAAGCCTTTGGACGACGACCACGTCGAGGATATTACAATAGCAGAGCAGCCATTGGTGCGCCCGAGGCTAGCCCCAAAGAAGGTCACTGGAAACAAGACCTTGCGCCAGGCGGCGAAGCGTGCATCCAGCTTCGATCCCACGCAAGACACGGTCCAGCCGCTGGTGTTCTTCTCCTCGCTCGGCGGGACCACCGAGGCTGCCGCGAACAAGCTGGTGGACGATCTGGGCTCGTGGATCGACGCGCTGGACTCCGACGCACCGCGCCCGCTCAAGCCTCAGATTCTTGATCTTTCTTATATCGACTACGACGACTACTTTATCTCTGCCCCGAAAGGCGACAAGAGCACCAAATATTTCTACTTCGTCCTTCTGCCGACTTACAACATCGACACAACGCTTGATAACTTCTTGGAGCACCTGCAAGAAACGCACCACGATTTCCGCATCGACACCGCCCCGTTGTCTGGTATTTTGGGATACTCTGTCTTTGGTTTTGGGGACCAGGAGGGTTGGCCGACTGAGGAGGAGGGATTTTGCTCGCAAGGAAAAGAGGTGGACAAATGGTTGGCCAGGCTGACGGCTAGGAAGAGGGCGTATCCCTTGGGCATTGGAGACGTGAAGAGCGATGCGCAAGAGCGCCTGAAAGAGTGGCGCTTGGGCGTGCAGGACGTGCTGCTCGATATTGCCGTGGGCAAAGGCCTTGGAGAAGGTGTGCCTGGAAGCGGCGACGCGTTGGAGAGTGATGACGAAGAGGACATCGATGAGGAAGACGCCGAGTCAGAGGATCCCCAACCCGCGAAACCCAAGAGGACAAAGACCAAATCCAACTTGGACGATCTTGAGGACCTTGGAAAGATGGTGCGAGGCGACAGCGATCCCTCGGAGCCCATGGAAGTGGACTTCACTACCTACAGGAAGAAACCCATGAAGGCTGCTGAGGCTTCGGCACCGAAAGAGATGGTACCTAAGACATCTCCCACATACTCGTCCCTGACAAAACAGGGCTACACTATCGTTGGATCCCATTCTGGCGTCAAGATCTGCCGCTGGACAAAGTCCGCCCTTCGCGGTCGGGGCTCCTGTTACAAGTACTCCTTCTACGGCATCAAGTCTCATCTTTGCATGGAAACAACACCTTCCCTTTCCTGCAGTAACAAATGTGTGTTCTGCTGGCGACATGGCACAAATCCTGTCGGCACAACTTGGAGATGGGTCGTTGATCCGCCAGAGAAGATCTTCGAAGGCGTTACGGAAGGCCATTACAAGAAGATTAAGATGATGCGCGGTGTCCCTGGCGTGCGTGCCGAGCGCTTTGCGGAAGCTATGCGCATCAGACACTGTGCGCTCAGCCTCGTTGGTGAACCTATCTTTTATCCCTACATCAACGAGTTCACTGCTCTTCTTCACAAGGACCACATCTCCTCGTTCCTCGTTTGCAACGCGCAGCACCCGGCACAGCTGGCCACGCTCAAGAAAGTTACCCAGCTTTACGTATCGATCGACGCATCAAACAAGGAATCTCTCCGCAAAGTCGATCGCCCACTCAACCGCGACTTCTGGGAGCGGTTCTGCGCCTGTCTCGATATTCTGCGCGAGAAGCGCTTCGAGCAGCGGACAGTCTTCCGCCTTACGCTTGTCAAAGGCTTCAACATGGCGGACGAAATCAAAGGCTACGCAGACCTAGTGGCCCGTGGTCTACCCTGCTTCGTCGAGATCAAGGGTGTCACCTACTGCGGCACTGCAACGTCTGCCGCTGCGGGGCTGACGATGCAAAATGTGCCGTTCTACGCCGAGGTCCAGGAATTCGTCGAGGCGCTGAGCAAGGAGCTAGCGGACCGCGGCCTCGAGTACGGCATCGCTGCTGAGCATGCGCACAGCTGCTGCGTGTTGCTGGCGAGCACGCGTTTCAGGAAGCAGGTCGATGGCGAATGGAAGTGGTGCACTCTGATTGACTATGATCGGTTCTTCGAGCTGCTGGAGAGCGGTGAAGAGTTCAAGCCCGAGGATTACATGGGCGAGCCGACGCCGCAATGGGCGCTTTGGGGCAACGGCGGGTTCAACCCTGAAGACGAGAGGGTCTACAGGAAAGGGAAGAACAAGGACAAACCGGAGGGAGAGGGGCAAAAAGCATTGGTTGAGATTTAGCCACCTGTTAATGCGCATGAAAAGTCTTTGTTGGAGCATCGCGCATGAAAAAGTATCTGCGTCTCAAAAGAATTGTAGGCTCCGAATATGCAGGATTGCTGCAATAGTGGACATATTACTTGAGAAGGAAAGCACACCAAGTATGTAGGTTTACCAAGGTGTTTCAAACATGCATACAGAGATTCTGCGGGTGAGACAGCTCCGGAACGTGCTCAGAACATGCTCAAAACATGCTCACAACGAGCTTCAAACCGCACCAGATGTCCATTCCAAATGCAATCAATTCCGACGTTAGAAGTTATTCTTTCCAGGGCAGCTTCCTCTTTTGGGAGACTGCAGGTCCGTCGGTCCTATCAGGCGGCTGAAGTGAGTCACTCGAAAGTATCCCAGTGGTGACGACTGCGAGATGCACGTGATTGCTATTAGACATGCAAAGTGAAAGTGATCCTCTCCAGACGTTCGAAGTTGTCTGCCTGTCAGAAGTTGCCTCTTCGGGAAGAGCGCGCAGGGGCCATCGGTGGCGGATCAACAGTGGAGCCGGTTGCGGCTGCGGCTGCGGTTTCCCTGCGGCGGGCGTCGCGTCGGCGCTGTGGCGCGTCGCCCGACTCCAACACCAACGCCCGACATGAATGTTTGATGCTACCGCGCTTCCATGTGCCGCTATGAGCTGCTCAGCACTTTGATCGCCTACTTCCAAGACCGCTTCGCGAACCCACCGATTCACTTTGATTTCTAGTGAGCCTAGACGCCGTTCCCGCGCAGCAACATTGCGTTTGCTGCTCGTCTTCAATGCGCATGCGCGAACACGCTGCTAACCTTTGCGCCAGTGAGCAGGAGAACGAACTCCCAGCCGCGCGGCCATGCTCCACGAAATCCTCCTTTCTCTCTCGGGTCATCCATCGTCGCTCTTCGATGCCGAAAAACAGGATGTCAGCAGCCAGCTGACGCCTGCGTCCTTCCCACTGCTCTCCCCTCCGGAGGCTGAGCTGCTCTCCTCTGTCGCTCGCTTAGCCCAACTGCATCGCGCTATCCGCAGCCATGCCCAGACCGTCGCCTCTTCGCATCCGTCCACCATATGCCGCGCCGTCGGCACTGCCATTCTTTCGTCGCACCTCGCCAAGTTCCAGCAGAAGATATTGGACGTCGAGGCAAGCATACTGAAGCAAGATGCGAGTATTGTCGGCGCGTACAATATCGTGCCGCTTGCTGGCGTAGTCGCTGAGTTTGATGGATGGTCCAGGCGTATGGAGTGGTATTGGGACATAGCATGCTTCATGTTGCCCAGAGGTAGTGCCGCCACGAGCAAGAACAAAGACACTGCTGCCTGTACCGGAGCTGCTCTTATCGACAAGCTCAGACAAGAGGCTCAGACTGGATACCCAGATGTCGAGGCCGCTGCTGTGGATCTGAGCAAGGTCGCAGAGACGGCGTGGCTACGACAGCTCTCCACCTGGGTATTATATGGAAGATTACCGACTCACGGAGTAAACGACTTCTTCGTCACGCAGGTGAAGGGGGAGGACGGTATCGTCGACTACATCTCGAACAGCAAGCTTCTACCAAAGTTCGTTTCTGCGCGTACTGCATCATCCATCCTTTTCATCGGCAGGTCATTGGACCAGATTCGCAACCGCGGTGCTGCTGGTGTCGCACTCATGGCTCCGAAGACGTCTGAGCTCGAGCTTCTGCCGGTCCATCTCCGCTATCTATCGAGCCTCCGGGTCCCAATATCAACCGCCTCCCTTTCTGATGCAATTTCAGCCATTCGACTTTCTCTTTCCAGGAACACTCTGCAGCAGCTTCTTCCTCTACCTAAGATCCTGCAGATACTATCGCTGTTGCAGGAGTTTTTCCTTCTTGGGCGCGGCGAGTTTGCCGTTGCGCTCATCGAGGAGTCGGATGAACGTAATCGTTCACGCCATCGCCGTTCAAATCAAGCCAAATCCAGTCGAGGAGTTCAGAATATGTTGGTCAAAGAGGGAGAAGTCGCAGCAGTATTGTCCCGAACTTGGGCAACGCTTGCCTCTTTAATCAATGACGAAGACATGAGCGATGACAACCTGGATCTGGCTCGCAATTTGGTGCACCTCGCAATATCAAAGCCTTCTTCAACACGACCATCAACCCCTGGGCGGGCAAAAGAGAGTGCCGATGCTCTTCCCAAACTTTCTAATGTTGTTTTCAACGACCTACTTTTTTCGATACCCACATCATTGAGCCTTGATGTATCACCACCTCTCGACCTCTTCCTCGCACCTTCCGAAGTCGACTGCTATTCTACCATCCATTCCTACCTTCTCGGTGTCCGCCGTGCGCATCTTCGTCTCACGGACCTCTGGCGACAAACCAGCATCAGGAGAGAACACCCTACTCCTATGGGTCCTCCACTCAGTAACTCGCCCTGGGGACAAGGCGTACTGAAGGAAAGACGAGCCAGGGCAAACGCGCGTACAGTAAGCATGCGGAAGGTATGGGCGACGAGCGGCGCTGCCGTATTCCTACTGTCAGAGTTTGTCAGCTACTTTGAAGGCGAAGTTGTTCAGGAGTCATGGAAGCATTTCCGGCGCTGGATCGTTGGCTCAGAACTCGAGAGTGAAGAACAGTCTTACTCTCCTTCCGAATCAGACAACGAAGATGCACCCAAGTTGTCTGAGGCACCCACGCAGCACGGCTTTAAACCAAGCCGGCAAATGAGCCGGCCTACAACCGCTAAATCGTCACCTCCCTCTTCCCGCACTTCGCATGACCCTGAAGTCCTTTCATCCGCCCACCGCCTCTTCCTCCGGTCTCTTTCCTATTCCCTTCTACTGACTGACGTCCCCTACACCCACGCTCTGCGCTCTTTCTTGACCAATGCAGACGAGCTCGTCGCGTACATCGAGCGTCTCCGTACCGTCCAACAAAACCTCGATCTCGAACGTGACGAAGGCGTGGTTGATGCGCTGGCCAATTACGAGCAAGAAGAAAAGGACGTCTTGCTCGAGCTGGACCGCGCGAGGAAGAGGGTGGATAGTGACTTGAGGAGCCTTGTCGGAAGACTCAGGGAACTAGACAAGGAGAGGGTCGGAACGGGCTTATTTGGGGAGGGAGAGATGATTGGGGGATTTGAGCCGTGGAGAGGTGGCGGAGTTGATCGGTTGTTGATGAAGTTGGATTTTGGTGCCAGTGCGAATGAGGAGGCGGAAGATGATGAGGGGTTTAATTTGGTGTGATTGTGGAAGAAGGCGTATACGTAATATCGAGCTTGGGTAGCCGAGCGTTGGCAACGTGGCTGGGGTAATGAGTTATGATACTGCACTGGTAACAGAGCATCGGCATCATCGATCGATTCTGAACCTGCGTCTTGCTTCTTCAAATCTCTGACGACTCTCATGCGTCATCCCTTTCGTTCTCCCGTTTGCACTCAACCCCACGTGTTCATTTCCACAGCTCCTACTCTTATTCCTCCATTTAAACCCTCATCCCCGACATTCTGTTAAGACTCTCAACTCCCCTCCAACCACCCAACCCTCAGGCCATCAACACTCGCCAAAAACCCACTCACCCTCAAAAAATGAGCCACTCATTCGGCCACGTCTACCTCAACTGCCACTCCGACCCCGACCCCATGCCCTGCCCCTGCCCGAGCCCTTGGTACATAACGAGCAACCTGGTGCCCGCCATCTGTCCCAGATGCCGTGACGAAGGGTGGCGGTGGCACCAGCTGCTGCCGCCGCGCCATTACCTCTTAACAACCGCTTTCCCGCGTCACTCTTCTGAGGGAGGAGCGGCTTCTTCTTCTTCTTCTTCTTCCTCACCTGCTGCTGCTGATGATGATGATGCTGCTGCTGCTGCTGCTGCTGCTGCTGTCGGGTCTGGTGCCTACGATTCTGAGGTTGAGTGGGACGACCGGCGGCCGCATGTTTTCCTGAAGAAAGGGGGTGAGGGGTGTGGCGAGGGGAAGGCGCAGGCGCAGGCGAAGGGGAAGGGGAAGGGGAAGGGGAAGGGGAATGTGGGCGCGGGGATGACGGTGGGGGATTTGCAGAGGATTGTGGAGGAGGGGGAGGTTTTGTCGGCGGTGGGGGAGGAGGAGTGGAGGGCTGGTGGGATGGTGAGGGGGGGAGGAGGAAGGAGGACGGCGGGGGAGGAAAGTGGGAGGGAGGGAGGGGTGAGGGGAGGGGTTGTTCTGGGGAGGGTGAGGGGGTTGGAGGAGGAGGAGGAGAGGAGGAGGAGGAGGAGGGGGAGGGAAGGGGAGGGTTTGAGGAGGTGAGGAAGGGTGCTGTAGTTGCGGTTTTTTTTTTTTCTCGAGATGTCGTTATTGGTGCTTAGGGTTCGTCTCGTGGAACAGCTGCACGCAGCTGAGAGTTTGACCTTTTCTATGAGCTGTATGATGGGCAAAGGTGGTCGACTGAAGCGGGACGATGTGGCTCGGGATAGACGTGAGCCACACAAATATCTAGGGCTGCGATAGACTTAGTCAAAATCAAAACGAAAATGCTCTAACCCGAAGAACAGAGATTAGGGAAGCTGTTGCCCAGCCGCTCTTTCCCCGATGATGGTCACGTGGAAGGCTATATGTTCGTACATTCGGGAGATACGCCGCAAAAAAGGGACTTTGGTTGGCAAAGAACCTAAACTAGTCACGTAATCTTATCGCGACTACAGCAATATGTACGTATATGTAGCGGGGAGCTAACCCAATGCGTGTACACTCAGTGGTGTGGGTCCTCGTCTGGATCTTACGATCACACCATGAACGTAATCCTTCTTCCTGTAGCCTTTAGACTTTGATATTCTCTTACAAATACTCCAGATCCCAGATGTATGGCTGTCTTACACTTATGTGGAATGATCACTTGAAAATAAGCTCTGGCAAAAAGCAATGATTCGATATTTCACATGCACCAGCACATCCGCCAGAATAGGCTTTTCTCGGAACGCTGACAGTCCGTCTGACAAAGCTCTTCACCTCGTCGCTCTAATAAACAGCTCAGTCCACGAACAGACCGCCGTTGGCAAACAAGTGCTCTCCGTTAATCCACCGGGCCCTCTCTTCGCACAAAAACCCAACCGCATACGCAATCTCGCTAGGATCGGCCATCCTCTTGCCCGCCGGCGTCGCATCAATGGTCGGCTGCAGAACCTTCATGGCTTCTTCCCCGGCCGCGCGAAAGCCCTCGGTCATGGTCGGACCAGGGCTCACGGCGTTGACAGTGCAGCCGTACTTCGGGGGCAGCTCCTTAGCCCAGCAGCGCGTGAACGAGTCGACCATGCCCTTGGTTCCAGCATAGATGGTCTGCAGCGGCGGCGCACCTCTGGACGACACGCTGACGATGTTGACGATGCGGCCCGAGCCCTTGGTGATGTGCTTGAGGGCGGCCTGGGTGAGCAGGAAGACGCCGCGGCCGTTGAGGTTGACGAGCTTGTCCCAGTGGTCCAGCGTCTGCTCCTCGAGGGGCAGGTTGATGGCGAGCGCGGCGTTGTTGACGAGGATGTCGAGCCGGCCGAAGGCCTTGACCGTGGCGTCGACGAGCGCTGCCGGGCCCGTCGTCGTCGACATGTCGGCTTCCACGGCCAGGGCCGCCCGCGGCTGCAGGCTCTCGACTAGCTGCTGGGCTTCGCTTGATAGCGAGGGGAAGGGGTAGTTGATGACGACGGTTGCGCCGCGCGCGGACAGCTCGCGGGCGATTGCGGCGCCGATGCCGGCATTGGAGCCGGAGATGATGGCGACCTTGCCCTCCAGTGTCTGCTCGACCATTTTGGGAACACTGCGGGCCAGATGTGCAATGAGGGGAGGAAGTGCGTTGTCTTATTTCCGATTTGTCGTCTCTGGTTGGATTCGGTCTCCTTGTTCCACTTCCAGTCTCCTGCGGCTTGCTTCTTCTTGCCCCGACTGAAGCCGTTTTTAATGCTTGATTGACATTGTTAACTAATTCGACGGTCCAGGTCTCGCAAGCTTACCGAAGGGATGACGCGGAAGTGCTCCGGATAGTGGCCCACGCAATCCGCTGTCGCCGCCCTGTCCATCCGGGTGCAGCCGCCGGCCTTAATGAACCCCGCATGTTTGCATAGCCGACGGCTGCCCGAAATGGACGGCCCCTTGCGTAATCACCACGCGTCCCGCTTTACTGCCATCCAATAATCGAGGTTCCACGCGTACGCACGGTTCGGGGAGTATATGCAGGGACAGCTTAACTGCAGGATGCTGAAGCAGCTCTGAATTTTGCTGCTGGGATGGACATGTTTCTATCTCTACGGCTAAAGCTTGGTAGGAGCCCATTCATGCACGTTGGCCAGGCCGTCTTGCCGCGACTTGTCTCCATCGTCGAGATAGCCGCAGATCCTGCCTTCCGGGTCCCATTTCCTGCGGAGCTTCATGAGCTTGGCGCCCTGCTCCTTGCCCCAAAACCGCGTCCTGCGCACCTGGAAGTCCGAGTCGCCGAGGTAGGCGCCGTCCGAGTGCCTCTCGACGCTTGCCATGATGGACCGCACCCAATTGCCTGCCTTTCCGTCGTCTGCGGCGTCTTCGTAGATGGAGTACGTGGCAAAGTAGTGGTCAGTCTGCATGCTGAGCGCCATGTCCTTCATCTGCCGGCGAGTGCCCGGCGACATTGAGTACCACAGGGAGAACGTCTTCTTGGTAGGAAGCGTGGTGAAAGCTTCTTCTAGCACTTCGGCCACGTCCGCGTTGTTCGAGATGTAGGCATTGTCGACACGGTAGCGGTGGCCTTCGGGGTTGGCTACACCTTGGTCTTTGTACTGATCGGGCAGGCTGGTCTCCCGGTTAAACCACTCGTTGACGGTTCCGGGGGGGCGGCTGTCCTGGGCCGGCTGTAGTGCTTTCCTGGCCTCTTCTGGATCGTTCTTGAAGGTGACGAAGAGCACCGTTTGGACGATCTCCTCAGAACCAGGCGGGTAGCTCGCAACGAGGACGATTTCCGTATCAGAGTCATAGTCGTCCGTGATCTACAACAAGTAAGCTCACCGCGATTTGCAAACACAGGCAGGGTTTGCTGCGTACGCTGAGAACCCACTTCATCGCCTTTTTGAAGTCCGCATTTGCGTAGCTGTAGGCTGACGATCTCATGCAGCTGTACGCCGGCCTTGTCTGCAGGTGGAATCTCGTCACGACCGCCGGGAAGCCTGGCCCTGCACCGCGAGCCGCCCACAGCAATTCGCTGTTCTCGTGCTCATTGCAGTGCAGCTTCGTTCCATCCGCTGTCACAACGTCGATTGCGAGAACCTGCTCGCAGGCCCAGCCCCAGTTCTGTCCTTGTGTTAGCCGACAAGCCAGTGCCATGACCTTAGATTACTTACCTTACAGTTCCAGCCCATGCCGCCCTGGAGCAGAAATCCACCAAGACCAACGTCGGGACAGTGACCGCCAGCAAAGAGACGGCCTTTAGTGGACAGGAAGCCGTTGAGCATGCGTCCAGTCGTGCTGGGCGACACCTTAACGATGCCGGTGGTCTCGTCGAGATCGATTTCCTTGTAGTTCCCGAGGTCAAGCAGCACTGCGTCGTCCCTCACGCTCCACGCAGCCCAGGAATGGCCGCCCGAACGAACAGAGAGCCTGCATTTCTTCTCATTGGCGAGACGGACAGCTTCGACGATGTGCGCCGCCTCGGTGGCTTCCACCACGGCCATTGGATATCTCTCGGGCCTGCGGTGGTTGAAGACGCGCCCAATGCGGGCATTTTCGTACGCCGCACTGCCGTCTTTCCACGTGATAGGAAGGGCTGCCATGATCTCTCTTGGTCTCAATCGGCGGCTGGAGCAAGGCTGATTGAGAGAACGCAATGTGCGGTCCCTCCGACTGTCCACTGAAGCCAGAGAGGATCAGCCTTGCTTTCGGACGAGACACACGCAGTAGATATCTCGGAAGTTCCGCGCAGCTGCAGACGACGGCAGTCCGCGCGCGAGCGAAGGCGTGTGGTCGGTCTCGGGACCACGTTGTCCGTCCTGGTGGCAGAGAACCGGCGGGCCTAGCGAACCAGCATCCTCGGCCCCAACCAACGGTCGGCAATACATACCTACCGCCCCGTCCCTAAGTCGCCGAAGCCCGACCCAGACTGGATAGCGACGAGCGCACGGATCGGCCGTTCGCCCCCATCCGGGGCCCCGCATCGTGGCTTGGAGGAAGGGCAGAGAGAAGCGTCGAAGAGGAGGCTAAGGAAAGCGGCGCAGGGATCCGGGCTGGACGCGTGGAGCTCTCAGCTCGGGTGGGCCACCCGACGCGTTCCCGGCGTCCCCATGGGGGGATTGATTGTATGGGGGATATGCCGTGCAGGGGTCTGCGTCCAATGAGACATTTCCCGTTTCGCTCCTGCACTGCGGCCATGTAAATTGCCTGCACAAGCGCCTTTTTGTTTTGCCTGTCGCCACGTCAAACGTGCACGGCGGACCTCAACACCATTTCTTTCCACTCGCACGGCGGGAAGACGAAGAAGAAGAAAAAAAAAAAAGGGAGAAAGAGCTCTGGCAGTCATGGCTGTTGGCAAGACACTCGACCGTCCAAAGGACGAAGTGAAGAAGCAGCACACCCTCGGCAGTCTGCGTCTTCGCCATCACGAGACGAACGAAATCATCCTCGTCCCCACGCCAACTGACGAGTAAGCAAACCTCCAATCCACAAGCGCGCCGTGCACCTCATCCTGACATGCTGCTCGCAGTCCCAACGACCCTCTGAACTGGCAAGTCTCGCCAAAACCCCATCCACGGAAAAGGGGGGGGCCAGGCTAACACAACACCAACCGAAAAAACAGGTCGCGCGCGTACCGATACTACATCGCCATCCTCCTCTCTCTCGCTATCTTCTTCGCCAACTTCCTCGCCGCGGGCCCGACGGTCGCCATCGTCGATGTGACGACGAGCTTCTTCGGGCCGCCGGGGCCGGACTTCGAGGCGCACATCTCCAAGGTGGCCTACTTCTTCACCACGACGGCGCTGCTGCAGGGCGTGAGCAACCTCTTCTGGATGCCGCTGATCGTCAAGTTCGGGCGCCGGCCCATCTACGTCTCGTCCTTCATCTGGTACACGGCCTGCGCCGCCTGGGCCGGCGGCGCCACGTCGTACGGCAGCGAGCTGGCGGCGCGCATCATGATGGGCTTCGGGGCCGGCGCTGCCGAGTGTCTTGCTCCCCTGACCATTTCCGACATCTTCTTCCTGCACGAGCGAGGCGCTGTGATGGCGTAAGTGATGGCCCCTTTTCTATCATCTTCCCGAAAGCAGTGTTCCAAATTCATCACTAATGCTCCGTCGCAGCATCTACACGTGCTTCCTCTCCGCCGGCGTCGGCGGCGGCATCGTCATCTGCGGCCTCATCACCATCAGCCACAACTGGCGCTATCTCTACTGGGTCTCTGTGGCCCTCATCGGCGCCGCCACGATCCTCATCATCATCAGCTTCCCGGAGACCGAGTTCGAGCGGCCGGCGCCCTCGCCCTCCGACTCGGACTCGGTCAGCAAGGAGCTGCACTTCCGCAAGGACTCGAACACGGGCTTCTCGGTCGAGGCGCGCCTCGAGAGCGCCAGCACGGGCACGCCGAGCAAGAAGCAGCGCCGCCCGCTGTGGAAGGACATGCGGCTGTGGACGCGCGTCTACACCAAGGAGTCGGTGTGGAAGCTGTTCTGGCGGCCGGTCGTCATGCTCGCGCTGCCGCCCGTGCTGTGGGCCACGCTCGTCATGTCCGTCACCATCGGCTTCCTCGTCGCCATCACGTCCAACTTCGCCTCCGCCTTCTCCGAGGCCTACGGCTTCGAGCCGTGGCAGGCCGGCCTGTGCTTCATCGCCAGCATCATCGGCTCGCTCATCGGCATCTTCTTCGGCGGCAACGTCTCGGATTGGATCGCTGACTATCTGACGCGGAGGAACGGCGGTGTCAGGGAGCCGGAGATGCGCTTGCCTGCCATCGGCATCAGTTTGGTCACGGCGCCGTTGGCGCTGGTCCTGTACGGCGAGGGTGTGGCATTGAGGTTGCATTGGATTTGCGCGACGTTTGGGTTGGGGCTGCGTAAGTTTTCTCTCTCTCTCCCTCTCGTCCAGTGACGTCGTATGCTAACACACTATCTGCCGGACAGTCAACTTCTCCATCGTCCAGGCCACAAACGTCAGTCTCGTGTACACCATCGACGCGTACCGTCCCGTGGCCGGCGAAATCACCGTCACCCAGCTGAGCTTCAAGTGTAAGCGTAGCTCCCGTCCTTGCCCTTTCGGAAATCTTTATGCGTCTGTTACGGCGTGGTTGCTGACATTCATATCAATCAAACAGCTGCGTTTGGCTTCCTCCTCTCCTTCTACACCAACCCCTGGATCGCAGAGGCCGGCTACGAGCGCGCATTCGGCGCCATGGCCGGCATCTGCGGCGCCGTGATGCTTGGCTTCATCCCCTTCTACGTCTACGGCAGGCGCATCCGGCATGCAACTTGGCAGTGGGGATTCATCCGTAGGCTCGTGCACTGGGACGAAGACCGTGAGGTTGGTGAGTAAAGAACAAAGAAGGAAAAGCTCGACGCAGAATGGCGAGGCAAGGGAGAGAGGGGAGGGGCTTCGAGATGAGAAGGGGTCTTGGTATTGTGGATATTTGATGAAATGACGACCCGTTGATTATGCTGGCTCAAGCTTTATGTAGTCCAGATGTCTCCTGATGCTTTTTTCCCCTTGTTGTATGTACTCGCGAGGCACGAACACGAGTCGGGAGCCGAAGTGCGTTGGAGACAGTGTAAATGTGCGCTGCAGCAGTTAATCGCTCGAACTTTCAATCACAGCCACGAGGTGCACGCAGCTATCACAGTCCATCTGAACGATGACCACAGCAAGTACAGCCACTGCGCAACCACCAAGCAGCGTGAACCTCACCTGCACAGAAACAGCCAAGCAGCACCGTCCGGACTCCCGGCAAACCCGGGCGCCGTGCCTACCGGCTCTCAGAACCCAGCGCGGCAGTTCGTGCATGCATCGGCCCGCGCAACATACCAGGGGCCACTCGCGCCACAACCTTGTCTCCGCGCAGCCGCTGCGTGACCAGCCCCGCCCCGCCCCACCTCCTCGTACAAGAGATCATGAGCTGCCGTCGATACTTGACGTTGGTGCTCCGGGGCCCGTGCCACGTTTCCACCGCTTGAGAGAGGACAAGGCCAACTCTCGGGTCCTCCACATGCACCCGAATGTGGTCCCGAACGCCAAGGGCGCGCGCGCGACCACCACTTGCTGCTCGCGATATGCAGCTGGACTGCGCTCTGCGTGCAGGGAGAGGAGGCGTCGGTGGGCTGGCAAATGGGTTCGTATGCGACGGTTCCTTTTTGCGGTTCGGGCGTTCGGGAGTAAGGTAGCGTCCGAGAAGGGAGGGGGAGGAGGAAGAGGAGGGGTGGCTCGAGATCGCGATGTAGCCCTTCATCCGTCGTAGTAGGCTGTGCTGCTGGACGTGGTGCTCGGAACGGCTTTAAGGTGGAGACGGGCTGTAGCTGTGGTGCGCAGGCCTGCCTGCTATTTGTTTCAACTCCGACCTGCCTGTGCCCGGTACCTCTGTTCTTCTTCCTGTCGCCATTCTTGTCCCGGTCCCCGTCGTTGCGTGTGGCCACAAGTGACCAGTCTCCAGTACCTTTCACTATGGCCATATTCAATGGAAACGGCCTCAACGGCCATGCCAATGGAGAAGGGACGTCTGCTGATCCCGAGGCTTTGAACATCCTCATCGTCGGCGCAGGCATTGGCGGCCTGACTGCTGCGATTTACCTGCGCCGCCAGGGACACAGAGTGACCGTAAGCCTCCCGTCTAAGGTGGAAGGATTGAAAGCTCACGCCTCGTGTAAAGGTCTTCGAGCAGTCGCGCTTCGCCAACGAACTCGGCGCGGCGGTGCACCTCGCGCCCAACAGCAACGGCATTCTCAAACGCGTCGGCATCGACGCTGAGAAACTCGGCGCGAACCAAACGCAGTGGGTGACTGAGTACGAAAGCTCAGGAAAGCTCATCCACTCGATCAATGTGGCCGACCTGAACAAGAATATGCAGCATGTAAGCTTTCCCGAGCTCGTCTTTGGCGCCGCTGGCAAACATAGCACGTCCAGGCGGCTGAAGTGCTGATTCGATCTTGTAGAAATGGCTCCTTGTGCATCGGGCGCATCTCCACGATGAGCTCAAGCGTCGCGCAATGTCGCCAGACGAATTGGGCAGCACGCCCGCCCAACTGCGCACTTCAAGCCGCGTTGTGGAGGTCGATCCACATACCGCAACCGTGACACTTGAGAATGGCGAGACGGTTCAGGGAGACTTGGTCATCGGCGCAGATGGTGTACACGTGAGTTCCCTTGGCCGTCTTCTTGTTCTTATCCGCTTGTTTTCCATATCCACCCTTGATTCTACAGCAGACGAGAGGTTAATGCTTCATTTCGTAGTCCCGTGCCCGTGCGAAGGTTCCTGGCGGCGACGTCAAGGCTTTTCCCTCAAGCAAGAGCGCATTCAGATTCCTTGTTTCGCGCGAGGCTGCTCTCTCGGATCCGCGGTCGGCCAAGTTTGTGAAGAAGGATGGCGAGTTGTCAATCATCTACGGCGTGGACCGCCGCGCTGTCATCTATCCGTGTGTGAACGACACGATGCTGAACTTTGTCTGCATCCACCCGAAGGAGGAGAGCGATGCTTCAGCCGACGGTGAGTCTTTCTGTCGTGACAAAGAGAAAGGGACTCAAGAGAAAATAGAAGTACTGACTGCTATATGACAGAATACAACCAAACTGGTAAGAAGAGCAAGCTTCTGGAAATCTACCAGAAGTTTGATCCAGACCTCGTTGCGCTGCTTGACAAGGCCGACGAGGAGACACTTAAGGTCTGGGAGCTGCTTGACCTAGAAGCGATTCCAACTTGGGTGAATGACAAGCTCGCCCTAATGGGAGACGCCGCACACCCGTACCTGCCACGTAAGCTCCCCAGGCTATCCGTTGAAAACTCCATTGGGAGCGCGTGGCATTGACGACTATTACAGACCAGGGCCAAGGCGCTGGCCAAGCCATGGAAGACGCCGCAGCTTTGGCTGTCGTCCTACCAAAGGGCACGCGGCCAGAGGACATCCCGCAGCGCCTGAAGCTGTACTTTGAATTCCGCTACGAGCGGTGCACGAGGATCCAGAACTTCTCTCGGCAGGCCGGCAGGGACGTCCCTGATGAGAAGATTGACAGTAAGCTGTCAATTCCGTACCAGTGGGTTCGAGCTTGCTAACGAGTAGGGCAGTGATGGGCCACTCCGTCTATAATTTCGGTCATGACGAGTGGGACAGCGCGACAGACAAGTTCCGTCGCTGGCAGTGGGCACAGAACCCCAACCTTTACTGGCGTCAGCCCATTGTCTTCGGGCCAATGCCCGGTCCGCGGCAGGACTTCTGGGGCCGTCCGCGTAAAGCGACGCATAGCACGGCGACCACGGCTTCCATTAAGTTCAAGACGTCGCGGACAGTCTTGCAGAACCTGTTCCCGAACGAGCAATTCAGCTTCCAGAATCCCGGGACGATCGCGTACGCCAGCTTCTCGCAAACAACGCTGAACAAGATGGACTGGCTTGGCGGTGGTGGCTACCGTCACTTCGGTCTCTACATCCATGGCGTGACGTATACGAAGAAGAACGGCGAGACGATTTCGGGCACCTACATGCCGATTCTGTTCGAGAGTTTGACGGATCCCATCGTCAGCGGTCGTGAGGAGCTCGGCATGCCGAAGCTGTTTTGTACCATTGACATTCACCGCCGGCACCAGAGCTACAGGTACCAAACCGGCTGGCAGGGCGCAACGTTCGGCGAGATCGCGATCGAGGGGCTGGAGCAAGTGGATCCTGCTACAGAGAAAGGGACGATTGGTGGCGAAGCGGACGATGGCATCATCGTCTACAGATACATGCCGGAGGTTTACAGGCGTGGGAAGGCGGTTTCAGAGCAGACGGTCTTCGTGCCACATGCAGAGGATTCCAAGGTTGTTCCGACGACGGTGAAGAGCGTGTGGAAGGGAAAGACGGGCAGCATCAAACTCGATGCTCTGGACTGGGATGCGCTGCCCACGCTCCATCATGTAATCTCGCGACTGGCAGAGATCCCGGTGTTTGAAGTGGTTAGCGCAAAGGTTGTTGAGTCTGAGGGAGTGCCGGATGTTTCCAGCGCGAAGCCGGTGGATGAGGGAGTTGCCAAGGCGTAGTCTAGACGTATTGTTCCAATCTGATGACTGATGTTCACGTGTGGAGAATGCGAAGGCCGTTGATTGACTGAGTGCGATAACCCCAGAATGACGACGTGCGGCACTCGTGTGCGGAGTTAGCCCCACTGTCCATGTAAGATTGCAAAGGTTATGGGGGCCCAGGTGGTGCGTGTGGGCTCCCTCCACATCGGAACGTATCGGCCGCCACATTAGCCACATCGGAAAAGGCCTGCGTGTGGAATATAAGCCGGGGAAGCTCCCCAGCAGGAAGAGCAATACAGCCTCACGCGCAACTCAGTTCCCCACGGCCGATACTAGCTCTTACTCTCACACGCCATGTCTGCCAGAAAGGACATCCGACCAACCAAGCGGTTCATCACGGGCCACACGCCAGACGGCAAGGAAATGTTCCAAGACGAGGTGGCTGAGGAGGCACCGATGGTGCCGCTGCCCGGCGATGCCGACTTCGGGCTCTGCTACGCGACGAAGGGGTTCCCAATTGACATGGGCGACAACAAGGACATTGCGACGTACCAGTCGTATCTGACCAACCTGCCGGGCGTCACCATCTCCAACGGGTCGGTGCTGCGCATGGTGGACATGCCGCCGGGCGCGACGTCGCCGATGCACCGGACGGTCAGCCTGGACTACGGGGTGGTGCTGGAGGGCGAGATCGAGCTCATCCTGGCGTCGGGGGAGAAGCGGCTCATGAAGCGCGGCGACATCAGCATCCAGCGGGGGACCAACCACGCGTGGCGCAACATGAGCGGCACGAGCTGGGCGCGGATGCTGTACGTGCTGCTGCCGGTGGAGCCCGTCAGGATCGGCGGCACGACGCTGGGCGAGGACAGCAATATCCCGGGGGTCAGGGCGTCGGACTGAGTAGGAGAGGAGCGGCGGCGGCGGCGCGGGGCGGAGCGCTGGGGGTCAGTGGCAGTGGCAGGTGGCAGCGTAGACAGCGTGACAGCTTCCGAATGCAACGCGAGTCCCACATGCGCGAGACGATTTACCGTGACGCGGCGCAGGCGTGGGCGTTGAGGCAGGCGCGCGCCGGGCTGACCAGGGCCGGGGCCGGGCGGAAAGAGCCCCGCGCGCAGGCATTTCTCAGCGAGCGCCTCCCTGACACGCGTGTCTTTGCGGGGGAGGCGCTGGGGCGCTGCAGGGCGCGCCGCGGCCAGGTGCAGGTGCTTTAAGCTTGTGTGAGCCCCGTCATGCACTCCATTCGCCGCCGCCGCCCTCCAGCTGCCCGCCATGGACTCGACGTCGGCCGAGAGCGACAGACCGCGCGGCCTTTTCCAGTGCACCGAGTGCAAGCGCAGCTACACCCGCGTTGACCATCTGGCCCGCCACGTCCGCTCGCGTACGTCCTGTCTCTGCGCCCTGCTTGAGCCCGCCGTTGACCCCCGCCGCAAGACCTGCAGGAGAAGCCCTTCCAATGCGACGTCTGCCACAAGGGCTTCGGCCGCCCGTATGTCCTGCCCGCCGCCCCCCGTCCGCTCCAGCTGACCAGCCCGTCCAGCGACCTGCTGAAGCGCCATGCCACCTGCCACGACTCCGACGGCAACGCCAAGCGCCAGAAGCGCACCTTGACCCAGTCGTCGCGCGTGTCGCAGGCCTGCAAGTCGTGCGCCTATGCGAAGCTGAAGTGCGAGGACGAGAAGCCGTGCAAGCGCTGCCAGAACAAGGGCATCGTCTGCGAGTCCAACTCCGACCACCGCTCCCACAACAGCAGCCAGCAGCCAGGTGAGGATGGTCGCGAGTCAGAAACGCTTCCCGCTCACTCCTCGCCAGCCGCATCATCCGCGCGCCCGCTGCCTCCAACTGCCCCTCCCATGGTGAACGAGCCCGAGCAGGTGAATAACCAGATGCCAACCCCAAGCACTCTCCTTAACGGCTTCGAGATCAGTGGAGACGAGGCTTCCATTGCCGGCACAAACTTCACCCCCTCCATCCCCCCCGATCCCACCACTATGCCGCCCTCTCTGGCCGTCCATGAGAACAACTTCTACGACTTTATCCGAAACGTCCTCACCCCAAACAACCCTGGATCTTTTAGTCCTACCCACTGGGACTTCGAGCCCCGCAACGTTTTGGATTTTACTGTAGAAGACGACCTCTCCTTTGACGCCAACGACTTCGGCCTCCTAGATGCCTTTAACGGGAAATCTTTCAATCCAAATGAGGAGTTTGCTGCCGTTCCACCTGCAGTCAACGTTCCCGCCCTCAGCTTGCCAGCCGAGTCTACCCCTTCTGACTGCAGTCCGGCCGATGATCGCAGGCGAGCTGGCCTGGGAGCAGAAGCATACAGGAGGTCCTCCTTCGTCCGCTGGCAGCCTGCTCAGGAAGGTTCTCATCTTGAAGTTGGTAACATATCCGCTCCTAAAACGGACGCCGCCTCTCCGGACGCCCGATATAAACTCGATCAACGTATCCTGAGCGAGCGTTTGGAGCAGAGCTCTCGAGATCAGTTATTGGCCATAATACTCAATACTTGCGATGCAACCAACTTAGGCCGCGTCGTTGCATCCTTCCCCTCCACCGACCTCCTTGACGACTTCCTCCAGTGCTTTTTCGCCCGAGAAGGGCCCCGCCTAGACTCTTTCATTCACATACCCACCTTCTCTCCAAACAATGTCAGAGCCGAATTACTCGGCGCAATAGTAGCCGCAGGAGCTGTTTCGACTGACATCAAGGCTTTGCAAAAGCTCGGCTATGCCATACAGGAAGCAGTCCGAATTGCTCTAGTCGATGTCATCGAGAGGCGCAATGCTCTAACGAGAGAACTCTGGGCTCTGCAAACGTTTATGCTCATCATTGACGTGTTTCTATGGTCCGGCAATAAGAGAAAAATGGAGATCGCGGAAAGTCAGCAGCAGCCTCTGTGGACGGTAAGGCAGCTCCCCTCCTCATGAGATTCCATTCTCACGAAGATGCAGATGCTTCGGCGAGCGGGAAGGTTTAAAAAGTCCAGAGGCCCGCCAATCGCTCCCTTGCCCGAGGACACCGGCGATGTGCTGCGTCAGAAGTGGCTTGCTTGGGTCGAGCGAGAGTCGATACGGCGCCTAGTCTTCCGTGGTTTCCTCTATGACGCCCAGTCTTCCATGACCCTCCTTGTTAACCCGATAATCTCGTACGGCGAACTGGCCCTTCCATTCCCCGGGGCACGGGAGCTTTGGACAGCCGAGTCAGCCGAGCAATGGAAGGCTCTGTATCTTTCGCAGCAAGCACACGCTCAAGATGGCTCCTTATGCCTGTTGGACTGCCTCAAAGACCCGAAGCTCCTCGCTTCATTCCAAGGGCACCTCGATCACGATTTCAGCGCTCTTATAGTTCTCCACGGCATCTGGGGCATGGTTTGGGAGTTCAATCAACTTCAGCTTACGCTAAAGTCTCCATCTGGCCAGTACAACAGCTCTCTCGTAATGAAGCATCGGCACCAAGAGCTTTGTCAGACGGTTCATCACCTCCGCATCAGCATCTTCTCTTGGCCTATCGCACCAGCACCCGAGGTAAACCTTCTGCTCGAGCTGCAACTTCTTTACCTCCACCTCTCCATCGAAGACGTCCAACTATTCGTCGGCAAGGAGGATCAGGAGGAAGCGCGCCGCGTGTTCCCTGCACTTCAGCAATGGATGTGCGACACATACGCGCGTACTGCAGTTTGGCAAGCAGGACGCATCCTCCGAGCCGCCAAGACCTTCCCCCGCAAACAGCTGCGCAATTTCTGGGCCATCGCGGCCTATCACGCCTCATTGGCCCTTTGGACTTACGGCGTCATCAAAGAGGCTACCGCGAACGCGTCAATATCCGCGACATGCTCGTGCGTATCCATGCCGGGGGGCTTGTCCGACGAACCGCATCTTCAGACTGACCACGCTGGCTGTGCAACCAGTAGCGCAGGGAGCATGGATTCCAGCCTCGGCGCCGTCTGGCTTGAGGGTCCCGAGACTCCGGATGTCCAACGTTTCGTCACCCTGGGCCGCGGCAAACCGGTGATCAGTGCGCGCGGCGTAACGTCGTCATCTGGAGAGCTCGTCCCGCTCTCGGATCCGGAGGGGGCGATGAATGTCGTGCTGGAAACGCTCAGGAGGAACTTTGGCGCGACGGGTCCAGGGGAGATGGCCGAGCAGGAAGGTGCAACGGGCCTGTTGCCACCTTTGGTGGAGAACTTGGTGCAGTTGATGCAGGACTTGGGCAAGGCCGCTGGCGCTATCCGGTGTTGATTTCATTACGATGCAATGGGGATTGGCGCGAAAAAGATGGGGTCACGGAGTTAAGGAGAGCAGGCCATCTGAGGATTACTTTGGGAAGCTGGATCATGCTCGACAAGCACCTGGGAACTCGATGCGTATTGCTACGGATCATGCCAGATACTATTTCATGGCGATGCTGATGTCGCTGACTTCGCGGACTTCGCTGAATTCGCTGATTCCAAGGCGATGACCAAGCTTAATTGTTGCAGCATGCAAACGTCTGCCTCATGCACCCTGAACTCTACCCTGCGTCAACCATACAATTTCCATGCAACACCCTCCCGATGAAGACCCTTCGACAACAACCTGTCGATCTCGATGGTCCTCCTCACCCCCCCAACAACCTCTCCCAGACTCGCAATAATCATCACCATCCTCAACCAATCCCCATATCCCCAAAGCAACACCCGCCGATCTCCCCACTCCCCCAAACCTATCCCGACCACGTCCACAACCCACAGCCAAGATCAACGCGCACACGCAGACCCGCAACGCCCTCCGTCCGCCTCCACCTTCCTCTTCCTCTGCCACCGGCACCCGGGACCTAGATTTTCGTCCCTTGTTCCCCCGGGCTTGCCGCAGGTATGTACATAGGTACGTACTTGGCAACCTCACTCACCCTTCTCGGCCCAGATGCGGCCCACTTCCCGAAACCCCCTGCTGCCACCCTACTGCCCTGCCACCAGGACTCGTCCCCCGCAGAACCGCAAAAGATCGACGTTCGCGCTAAGAATAATCGCTGAGCAATACTTACAACTAATTGTATCGCCTCTTGCTTCCTTCCTTCCCTTCCTCCACTCTTTGCGAGAAATTCTCCGGGGGGTAAGCGGATGTGATGATTGGGGGAAGAGGTGGGGGCTCATGAAGTTTGCCCTCCTCGCCCCCCCCCCCCCCCCCCCCCCCCCC